>OZ026622.1:17000936-17130936 GCA_964020975.1 Hermodice carunculata | reverse complement strand
GCAGATGTTTTTTAAGATTTTGCCCCCCCCCCCAAAAAAAATCATAAAAACCACAAACATTCCAAAAAAAACAATAGAGCACAAGTATTTGAACAACATTGGTGAAGACTCACCCCAGACATTTTATCACCTAGTTTGAGGTGAATCTGGTTGAAGAATTAGGAGAAAAAGTAAAAAACGAGACTTACTATTGCAAAGTCCATTGAGATGCATTGTATTGAATGGGAATACAAACATTAATCTATAAGTACCCAAGTTGAAGAAATCAGACATGCGGTATATCATCACTTTGTGAACTCCTTTGTTTGGGTCACTCTCCCAAAAAAGTCCAAAATGGAGAAAACACACAAAAATTTGTAAAAAAACAGAAACAAAATTGCAGCCCACCTTTGGAACAAATTAATGTCTGGCCGTCCCCATAAGAAAAAAAAACATCAATGGAGCGTGATCAATTGAACAAATTTGGTACAGACCCACCCAGGGTATATCCCTGGTAAGTTTGATCCTTCCCACGATGTTTTATAGAGGATTCAACTTACATCTTGGGAGAAAAAGTCAAGAAAAGCTTAAATGCAAAAAAGTTCATTTGAAAAAAAAAAAAAAAAAAAAAAAAAAAAGGAAAAGAATCTCAGCGCCATGTGTTGAACGAATTAAGTTCACAGGTTCCCCCAAAGTGTCCCTATGCAACGTCGAAGCAATTGTCTAGGCTGTTTTGCAGGCGAATATTTTGTAAAATTTACGAAAACAAGAGGCCCGTGGGCGTAATGTTCTGCTGCCACATAATCCGATTTCTATCACCAAGAATTCACTTTCCAAAAGAATTCCCTCCATGACCCTGAGCAATTGGTCAAAGTCTTCCATATGACGTAACATCAAACTTTCACATGAACACATTTGTGATACATTTGGTGTCGTGCCCCTTATTCTTTATAAACACATTGAATTTCATGTCCTTTTCCTGGTCGTCTGTAACGCTCAGCATGATTGCATCGAGGTATCTTATTCAACTCTTCTTTCTAAAATATTGCCGTTAGCCCCCAATACCGTACATTTTCTTTTAGATGTTAATCTATATTTTTATTTTGTGAAGAAAAATTCATAATTTTCTCGTTATTTGAGGTGATAGGAGACATATTACAAAGGCGTCCACTTCAGAGGTTTTCTGAGCTTACAAACTACAGTATTTAACAGGAAATCTTCAAATTTGGTATTATGAAAACGTTCATGTAACGTCTAGGAACGGTTCTCTTGTTTTTTCTTTAAAAGTAAAACAACGATTTAAAAAAAAATTAAACAGTGGGACCGTTTCAATTTTCCCCTTTGCGTAATTCAACAGTGAAAAAAACCTCAAAAAACCCTAAAAAAAAAAAAAAAAAAAAAAAAAAAAAAAAAAAATCTATAAAAACCGCATACCGCTCCAAGGCAATAATGTATATTTCTAATAGCTTTTTATTTCATCAAAATAGGTGAAACCATTTACGAGTTATCTCTTGAAAACCTCTGAGACGTCGAACGAAAATTGTGAGAAAATGCTATTTAGGTCTAATTGGCTCTCTTGGAGCGGTAACCTGGCCATTGTGGAAAATGTACTTACTCCCTCTGGGCGATACTTGTTTTGTGAGAAGTACTCTTATGATACTATACTTTTGATGAGTTGTCATGAAGATATATCTTTTAAATCTATGTTTAAAAAGGAATCTTTGAAGTTTTCCAAGGCGAAGATCACAAAGATGTGGTTTCCTTATAGCTGGTTTCAGCAGCTAAAATAACAGATTAGGAGAGCCCATTGTTCTCTCCCTAGCCAACTGGTCCATTGTTCTCTCCCTAGCCCACTGGCCCATTGTTCTCCCCCTACTAGTGAGCAGCTTGACCACTTCCCATTGCCTAGCAGACCTAAGTCTGACTGACAGCTCATTTACATTCTGTTGTAAATAAAAAAACCATGTGGGTGTTTGGCCAAAAACCATGATTTCTTTAGGTCCAAAATTCTCATAAAAATTCACAGTTTTCAAACTCACCATTTGGTCGTATTATAGATTGGTACCTAATCTTCGCTATTCTGCAGAAAAACAATTCTAGATTTCTAAAATTTACACTGCAAAATAGCTTTACAGACGGCCCCTTAAGTGCTTAATGATCTTGCAAAATAGGTCAAGGTTACACAGCTTATAACAAAATTTTATTATTGGTATCATGTATACTTGGTGTAAGTTCCATCTCAATTTTTATGTCATGGGCATAACAATAAAATTTGTAGTGCTAAGCAGCCCTTCTGTGACCTTGAGACAGCAGGTGAAGTCACCCAAATTTTACAATATCAAACTACCAGATATGATACACAGTTACGGTACATTTGATATTTTAGTGAGTGGTCTAATTTCTCAACATGTCCAATTGAGCGTCCGTTCTGTATTTTTAATGACCATTAAAAGTTGATCAAAGTCACCCAAAATTTTATGACATTTGATCATTGGTCTAACGCATATTTGGTGTAAATTTAGAAGTTCCATCTCACTTTATAAGCAAAAAGATAAATATAATGTACATTTAACACCTATTATGCCACTTCCACTTTATGTCACCAAGTGGCACCACCATGACTCCGAACGTAATAGATTTGTCTCTGCAAGGTATTGTCACATACTACAGTGCAGTCATGTACATGTGTGAAACCGGGAGAACATTTGTGATACCCTGTGGGTGCTACTCAGTTTCTGCATAGATGAAGATCTGTTGTTTGCTGAATGAAATTTAAGACTCTCTCCCTACATGCAACATGTGCCAGTCCATATTTCTGAAATAAAATAAACCTACAAAATGGCTGCCTTGCGTCATTCCTGTTTTTGATTCTCCGCGAGTTTGCTAAGTTATAGTCCACAACATTGGTGCCGAAAACTGGGAGTTGGTGAGCATTGTGAATCAGAGACCAAGGTGTTTTGGTAGAGATAACTTGTGGCTGCTTTTGAAAAGGACGATCCCTGTGTGGGGCAAATACTGTACCTGCCTACTTGAAATGTCACTCATATGAACCAGAATTATACAGAAGGATCAGGTATAAGTGTATCAAAGATAAATATGGCCAATAAAGACTTACAATCAGGACATACGCTCATTTTACGAAACATGGTGACCCAAAAGGTACCAGAACTGTAATATGGCTGATCTAACACAATTAAAAAAGAAGACAGCAGCAATTCCTGGTTGGTTCATAAGAGCAGCCAATACATTGGGCAGGGGTATTCCCAGAAGCTGCAATTGAACAAGTAGACCTGGACGAACGATGCTGTAAGTGAGTTTAATTGGCCTATGTCAGCACTAGACGAGACACAGGTAGAATGTGCCATACCTTGAGAAGAATTGGAGGCAGACATTGTGAAGCTAAGAAAAAAGAGTCCAGGCCAAGAGTGTATGTACGGAGGTCACAAGACAGTTAAAAATACTACAGCCATCTATGCATGGTCAATGGCCAAAATGATATTAACAAAGCCTCAGTGACGTCACACTCATTGAAAACTGCGAAGTTGCCATGTTCAGAACTGACCAAATTTGCTGGGGATGTAACCAAGAGGTCAACATTTTTGGACAAATTTAAGGCCATCATACGCTCATAAGACTTGCCAGACATAAGCAAATTCTCCAGTCTCTATTGGAAGGAGGTACCAAGGCAGCCACAGAGGGACTGTCACTAACAAGCAGTCATTATAATATTGCTTGTGAGCTTCTCGAACAGAGGTTTGGGATACGTGAGCATATTAAATTTGCGCACATGCAAGGTTTGCTAAAGATGATGTCCCTACATAGTTAAAGTTCTCACTGTAACACAGATGCTCTTAGGAATCTACAAGATAAGTTACCCACCCATATGCCCAGCTTAGAGACAATGGATATAAGGAGTGAAAATTATGGCATTGTTTTGATGCCAGTTACTCTCTCTACGTTACCCAGTGCTGTCCATATGGAGTGCACATGGGAAGGAAAAGGGACAGGAAAATGATCTCGAATGGCTCCTTTCCTTTCTTAAAAAAGAGATAAAGTGCTGAGAAATGTCGGAAAATCCTCTCCAGGCGAGAATACTGTGGCTAAGTTACAGGAGGAGAAAAGAGCCCAAAAGGTGGTAACTGCATCAGTGTTACAAACAACTTAAAACCCATTTGGGTTATGTGGCTGCTGCAACAAACAATATTGTATGGAAAAGTGCTGAAAAACATTAAAGTTGGCCATTCCTGACAAAGAATGATACGCCAGGCTAAGCTTTGTTTTCATTGTCTGCAGGTAGGAAATATAACAAAGTGCAGTGCAGGTAGGTGCTCAAAGCCCAAAGGACGTCACTGTGTCATATGTTGTACAGGTGACAATCAAAGTGAAGAGATGGCTGGGCAAGAAGAGATTCAGACTGTACCCAAGACCATTGCCATATCAAATGATGACACTCTGGAAGCAGTACCTATGGTCCACGTTGGAGTAGCCTCAATGAAAAGGGGGGCTATGTGCACCATTTTACAAACAGCTGAAGTTTTTGTTAGTGGTAAAAGGGGGTCTGTAGAAGCCACTATGCTGCTTGACAGTGGTTCAGATCAATCCTACATAGTAAGTTACCGTAATCATAAGGTAAAACCAAAATGATTGTCGGCCTTGAACATAACCTATGCTGCCTTTTGGTGTGGAAAGTCGGACAAGCTGGTCAGAAACATGTTTGAAGTGTGACTTACAGGGGTTCATGGGGGTGAATGTGTATCTCACTCTGCAGTTGAAGTGCCTGTTACCTATGCTCCAGTTTAAAGGTCTAAGGTTCCATGTGCTTAGCTGCATGAGTAACAGGATGTTGTCTTTGCTGACGATGAAGCTCAACAGCTGTCGATAGATATTTTGGTTGGTCTTCAGACACTACTGGACTTTGGTAAAACAGGGTTTCATCCAACTCTCGAAAGGCATACTGGCTCAGAAAACAGTGTTTGTTTGGGTTTTGTCTGGTACCTGGGCCGGTATTAGTGCCTCTAGGCTTTCGTCTTACCAGTTTCAATGCTTAGAGGATGTATTAGACTCTATTGTGTGTAGTTTCTGTGACTTTGAGTTTATTGGTATAAGCTCCAAGGGGCCAGATCCTGTCTTAGAAAGATTCAAAGGGGGAATTGCCTACAGTGAAGGTCGATATGAGGGTCGATATGAGGTATCTTTACCTTGGGAGTGAGGCGATTATTTACCCAAGCTAGTGGATAATAAACAGGCTGCTATAGCTAGACTTTTCAGTCTCTCTCAAAAGTTATTCAAGGACTCCGATTTGAAAAGGTAGTATAAGACTGCCGTCAAGGAAATATAAACTGGTGGTGTGATTACTGGAATACCACCACATAAATTAGACGTACAATTCCTGGTATTTTACTTACTTTACCATCCCGTCATGAGTCCCACTCAAGTAAAAAGATCAAGCCAATCTTTGATGCCTCAGCTGTTGGTCAAAACAATGATTGGCTTCAAATAGGACAATCATTGATTCAAAATCTAGTTGAACTGTTAGTCAGGTTCCGAATATGAAAGTTTGCCTTGTGAGCTGACAAAACAAAAACATTCCTATTGATCAAGCTCGATGGAAAAAATCAGGATACCCATCGCTTCTTGTGGGATGTGAATAGTTCTACTTGGGTCATGCACTTACAGTTAGTTACTTTGGCCAGCAAAAACATCCCTTCCTTATTGAATGGCACTGTGTCTTTCCATCTTGATAACTTTCCACCCACACCATTCATCGAGGAATTAAAGGAGAACCTTTTTGTTAATGACTGGCTCTCCAGAGCTGATATAAAGAAGCATGTGAAATGTTTGATGAGGCTAAAGATTTGATGTCAAAGCTAGGTATGCAGCTGACCAAGTGGAATTCTAACAGTGAAATTGTGCCAAGTAAAGTATATGTAAAAATGGATAGCAACCGTTTCAAGTCAGATGATTTAAAGGCCCTTGGTGTCAAGCTGATACCTAGTGAAGATGGTTTTCCTTCCAGGGAATAGAGGTGCCCCACTGATATCGTGACTCTTAAGCATTCAGTGCTTAGTTTCATAGCTAGGTAGGTTGACCCTTGTAGGTTTTTGACTGCATTTACCATGATTGCCAGGACGCTGTTTCAGAATCTTTGGCAGCCAGGCTTGCTGCGGGATCAGGAAGTACCAGAAGACATCCATTCCTCCTTTGAGCACTGGCCAAGTGGAGTGAGTGGCTTACCAAATTGGAAAATTTTCAGATGTTATTCCTTAAATCCATGAAAGTGGATGAAAAGCATTGAGTTTAATTCTTTTCGAGATGCTTCAGGGAAGGCTTATGGTGCTTCAGTCTATCTGATGATACAACAGTCTGATGATACCTTTACTGTCTCACTGGTGGTATCTAAAGCTGTGGCTGCAGCTCTAAATAAGGCAACTCTGGCATGACTTGAACTTCTAGGTAGCCTGGTGGCTGTAAGGATACAGGTTGAAACACTTTAATTAACCACGCAAAAGTTTTTTGGGCGAACATGAAAACTGTTGTCTGTATCACGTTCACATACAAGTCTATGGAAGGATGGACAGACAGATGGAATGACCGATGGAAAGACATGAATAATCGCTTAAGCTCTGCAACCTATGTTTAGCAGCACTAAAAGTGAACCCTCCAAACCCGAAGAAATCTAAAAAGCACTGAAGATTGACAATTTGAACAAACTTGGCAGGGATCCACTTAAGGTACAAGAATTCCCTCACCACATTTGAAGTGAATCTGTCAAACTGTGTTTAAGGAAAAAAATGTGAATTACCATTGCAGTCCCCAGACTAACTAAGGAATCAA
Organism: Hermodice carunculata; assembly: GCA_964020975.1. Lineage (NCBI taxonomy): Eukaryota > Metazoa > Annelida > Polychaeta > Eunicida > Amphinomidae > Hermodice > Hermodice carunculata. Next base: position 17,124,123 of record OZ026622.1, on the reverse strand, counting down.
TGGGAATACATACATGAACAGAAAGGTAGCCAAATTGAAAAATTCGTTAAAAATCAGGGATCCGGAGGATTTCCACATGGTGCTTCAATTTGCCTAACCCTCCCATGAGCTACATTTCTCATAAGTTTGAGAGGGATCTCCTGAGCAGACAAAAAGCAGTGAAACAACATATACTCACTGTGCCGGTTCCAAACGAATAAGGGTCGAGGAGTCCCCAGGAATGTCCCTATGCAATTTCAAAGAAATTGGTTTAATGATTCTTCGAGAGAATTTGAAATAAATATAGAAAAATGAACTAAAAAGTAGCCAAAATGTCTAAAAGCATTGGAGCGTAACCTTCTGTACAAAATTTGCAGATTTTTATCTTAGGTATATTCTCACCACGTGTAAAGTGAATTTGGCTAACAGATTTGCAGAAGAACATAGTAATCAACAGGAACGTATACAACCTTCACATACCCAATTTGAAAAACTCCTTTACAGATCAGGAAAAGGGAATATCACTACCTGGTAAACAACTTTGTTCGATCCTCTCCCAAGCCATATGTTCCTGAACTTCCAGTACAATATGACCCGCGCTTTTGGAGAAAAAGTCAAAATTAATAAAAACACACTAAAATTTGTAACCTCCACCCCCCAAAAAATCTGTTGAATAAATTCAGGTTTAGCGGTCTGCAGAAGTGTTCCTATGCAATTTCAAAGCAATAACTGGCCTGGTAGTTTTGTCGCAGATTTTTCAACATTTTGAAAACAAAATAAAAACAATAGGGCTGTTACAGTTCTGTGCTCAGCTGACCTTATATATCTGTGCACAAACTAACGTGGTCCTGTGAACGTCAGAGTAATGTGAAAGTCACATTTGCTCATCACTCTAGCTAACATAGATACACATCCCGTTACCAATTTTTCCTAATTCTGATAATTTGTTTAAAATCAGAGAATAAAAGCACTCCTATGTACTCGGCAATTTGGTGGATATCAAGCCCAAGTACATTTCCAATAAGTTTGAAGCGGATCCAACTTATTTAAAATCAAGCAAAGCAAAAATGCACCAAAATGTTTAAAAAAAAACAAAACAGAAAAGCATTACAGTCCAGCCTGTTGTTTATTAATTAAGGTCCAGAGTTCCCTCCGAAGTGTCCCTATGCAATTTCAAAGAATTGGACAAGCACTTTTCTAGAAGATTCTTTAACATTAAAATAAGTCATGGAAAAAATATAGAGCAGGACCATTTGGACAAACTTGGTACAGACCAAGCTACCGTGTATCTCCATCAGGTTTGACGTGAATCTGGTTAACATATTGGAGAAGTCAAAAATGTGAATTGCTTTTGTAACCCCCATTGACTAACATAGTTAATAGGAATTTATGCTAAACAACAAGTACTAAATTTTAAAATGATTTGAAAATCTGGGATCCAGAGTACTGGCACTTAGTGAACAACTTTCATTCAACTCTACGACAAGCTACATTTCCACCAAGTTTCAGACTTGACGCTTTTGGAGACAAAGTCGAAAAGAGTGCAAACACTAAAAACAACTTAATAAAAATTGGAAAAAAGAAGTGGCACGTGTTGAACAAATTAAGGGAGTCCTCATCAGTATCCCCATGCAATTCCAAAGCAATTGGCCTGGCAGTTTTAAAGAAGTATAGGTTTCAAGATTTTACAAAAAAAAGCCCAAACCCAAAACACACACACACATACACACACACACACACACACACACACACACACACACACAAAAACAAGGGGAAAACCCCCCAAAACAATACAAAATAAAACAAAACAGAAAATTAGAAATCATCGAATCAAGAGCATTTAAACAAATTTGGTTGTTAGATCCTCACTAAGTGAATCTAGTGGACGGTTTTGGACAAGTCGAAAATACAAACCACCATTGCCGTTATCCCCGTTGACGTACATAATAATCAATAGGAATGCATGCATTAACTGACAGCCCCCCCCCCTCCTTTGCAAATAGGAAATATCCCTGAATAAGCCACATGTAAATACCATCCAGTACATTACCTAACAAATTTAGTGTTTATGTATTGACGGGAGAGGATTCTGTAAGAGACCTGGGCAGTAGGACGGGAAAAAACTACAAAGGTACCTCCTTACAAACCTTTTCACGGTGGCCCGCTATTGGGGCCCCACAAAAGATTAGAACCGGAAACTAATTTAAAATTGGCGGTCAAATTATTTATCCTTAATGTATGCTGCTGATCAACAGAAAACTGCACAATGAATGAGCCTGACCCGCGATGGCAAAGGGCATTTATGCCACATACCACCAAATAAATTCCGAGTCTCCTCCTGCAATCGAATCCTATATATGAAAAAAAATATTCATGCACAAGCAATGACTGGCGCAAAAATTGCGATAGTTGCGTGGCTCTACGTTTATGCCTCATTCATACCTAGATACACGCTTAGTTCTACTTACAATTGGAACTACTGCAGTAACGAGCTGCAATGAGGAAAAGAGGCTGAAACAGCCAATTTCGCCTGACTGGAACATTTTAGTTTTTTAGGACTGAAATGGAGTTGTGATGGAAAGGTAGCGAAGAGCAGATTTTGGCCAATCTGGACCTTTAAAAGCTTTATGGGGCGTAATTATAGAAACTTTAGTAAACCACAAAATTGAGGTAATCTGCTGAACATAAAAAAAAAAAAAAAAACAAAAAAACAAATTAACTTATAAAATGGTTGACATCATACTGAATTTGCAGTGTAGAGCTAATTTGGGTGAATCTGAAAGTCCATTTAAGTCATAATATTCAAACAGTAGGGAACAGCCTATTGTGCCTAATTGGAACATGTAAAAGTATCTTGTGACTACCATAGGGTAATATTGAGAATGTAGCAAACAGCCGATTTTGGCCAGTCTGAACATTCATGTGAATGTCTGTTTGAGGCACGAAGGAGAAAGTGTAGTAACCAGTGAAATTGGACTTATCACAACGTGTAAAAATATTTTGACAAATAAATTAATTGACTTCACATTGAATGCGCAATGAAGAGCCTTTTTGGGCAAATCTGAACATGTAAAAGACTTAGTGTACTTGAGTCATAATGCTCGAACAGTAGCTGACAAACGGATATAAAACAACATTGGCCTGACTTTTTGTAAATTTTTATCAGTCTTTGCCCAGAACATGCATTGTTGTAAATACGCCAATGCTGTAAAAACCGGTGACATAAGTAGGGAAAAGGCCTATGACACACTACTCCATTTTTTGCATCCGTATATTTCTTGCCATGTATACGACTACGGGTGTGCAGAACTGACGCCCCCCCCCCCCCCATGGAACCGTGCCCTGTATTGCGTGAGGTCCTTCGATTCAGGGAAATGGCTGCCGTACTTAATGTTTTTGGCACAAATCAGGCAAGAAAACATACTTTCTACAACTACCACAATCACGAGTGTGTCGTCTTGGTAACCTTGGAGCAGCACTATCTGTCCAGGACTTGAAGAGTAGCAAAATACCACTGATAAGACTAGGAGAAAAATTCCAGACGAAGAGAGGGAACAAAAACTGTGTAGAGTTGCTGTAAAGCCTCTTGCTGCTTCCACAATGAACGAATAACTGACTTGCAGTTTGAAATTTCGCGCAAGCAGGCAAGAGAGAGAGGGAGAGAGAGCCGACCAATCTAGGAGCCTGTTACGTGCCAGCGAGTGACTGGACAGCACCAAAGCATGTGCACAACCCTGTTGCCCATGTGCGTGGCCAGCACGTGACCTTAGCAAGCCCCCTAAGCCGCCACCTGTAAAATACTGTAATTTTCAACATTAAATATGCTATTATAGCAGCTCTCACTAATCTGGTAGCTAACTTGTGATGGTTCACACTCAGGGTTGGTCAATTAGTCGGATTTATTACATGTATATTCACTACTTGATAAGTAATAAAGTGAGGTCGTGAACCGAGACTGGCGTGTGTTTACTACATTTTTATTCATATTTTGGCATACGAATAACTTTGTCTTCAATTTACAGGTGTCAGTCATTAGTTGGATTGACCACCTTATGTCAATTGATTATTACTTGTGCTGATAATAGATTATTACATCTGTGACCAGGTGATCAAGTGACATTTCAATCTGTGCAGTCTTTGACCTGGCATGTTTAGCTAATGCGCATATATATATATATATATATATATATATATATATATATATATATATATATATATATATATATATATATATATATATATATATATATATATATATATATATATATATATATGGAACATATTGCTGATGGGCAATGATCACCATGGATCAATGCTAGTACTAAATCCAGTATTTACGTATGAATTACAGAGTCTTAGATCACATTTAAAAACAAATGACCCGCACATACATGTAAAACACACTGCTGGAAGCAAAGTCATGGCAATGAAGCGAACCGAAAGGTAATCGTCGCAGAGGACACACGCATATACAAACGAGATACCGTGCGGCGCAAGTCATCTCAATTGATTAACCAATGAAGAGAAATAAATAGTCACACACAAAAATAACTTGCACCACATTTTATTTAAAGCGATACTGTACGACAACCTGTCTAATATGTGATTGTAGCATACAGTGCACAGAAAGTATGGAAGACAGACAAAAATACACTCTTTGGAATATCGATGAATGGGAATTCCGTGGTGAAGGCAATCACAACCTTGTCATTGCCAACAAGGTAAATCGCATAGTATTATTAGTTATCGGAAAGTTTGAAGTCAAATGTTATGTATCTTGGGTATTGAAAACACCGCTGGGTATGAAACTCAAGCACTCGACATTTTAGTCAGCTCTTAATAATAATAGTAATAATAATAATAATAATAATAATAATAATAATAATAATAATAATAATAATAATAATAATAACAATAATAATAATAATAATAATAATAATAATAATAATAATAATAATAATAATAATAATGATAATAATAATAATAACAGTAACAATGACAATAACAATAACAATAACAATAACAATAATAATAATAATAATAATAATAATAATAATAATAATAATAATAATAATAATAATAATAATAATAATAATAATAATAATAATAATAATAATAATAATAATAATAAAATTGGAAAACTACACTTTTAGAATGGGAGAACGGTGCACCTGTGTAAGCCTATGATGCATTGAGAGACATTGTTGAGATGTACCTGTAAAATATTAGTTCTAATGTACATAATTTCATGTTGATAGCTTTTACAAATGCCGTCAAAAGCGTCAGTAGCGCCATCAAGTGGTTGTGGATCTAAAGATCAAAGAAACATGTTATTGTAAATAAAGACAAAGGATAAAACTATGACCATACATGGGAATAGCCCACTAAAGCTAGGTTAGACAAGCATATAAAAGTATTTGACACACACAATGCTCTGTGAAGGTGAATAGGAAATACTGTAGGATTTCTGTATGTTGTTATATGAAGTAAAAAAGAGCACTCTCGGATAGAACCCAATTTTGTAAGTCACTCTGTAAACCAAGACGGAACGTTTTGGCATTGAATTTCAGTCTGCCTCCTTCAAAATTCGTAACATTAAAAAAATATTTTTCTTTAATGGTGGGACTCTTGAAACGCTTATATATTGACAAAGTACTTTCTTCATAAATTTTCTGGAAGACTGCTTGCTGAAACAAGCCCTGCTTATTTTTACACTTCGAACAAATCAGGAAATTCGTTCTCCTTTGCACTGTTTAGACCTGCTTTGGTCGATATCTTACTCATCTCATCGAAAGAGGGCAAACTCGCAAGGCTTATCGCGAGAACACTGTCCGCACCTTATACTATTACGTACTTTAAATAATAAAAGTATTTGATTATCTATTCATTCAAAATTAAGTGAAACAGTAGCCATCCCAGGTCACTAAAGGTTGCTGTCATTGAAGGCTTGGCTTGAATTGTTGATTGCACAATAAAGACACGTTGTGTTTTTGAGCCATACTGCACACCCATGTGAGAGAAGCAGATAAAGTACATGCTTCCAAAGGTTATCACCAAAAGGGACTCCGCTCAAATTTTAATTTGCCAAGAATACTACACAAATATCCTTGCAGTCAAAAACGTTTAATCAGCTTACAGGAATTCCACCATGCTCAAAAAGAGCACCTGTCTCTTGATCCTATAAACTATTATTGTGACTTGCATGGCTACAGAAAATAAAATTGGACGCATTTAACAGCCCTGCTTTATACAATTTATCGCGTGGAACCATTTTCAATAGGCACCAAAAGGACCTTGTTTTCTCTGTGATATAACACAGACACACACACAGACACACACACAAACACACACACACACACACACACACACACACACACACACACACAGATCTTTTTTACAGACTACCTTATTTAAATCATAAGAAATTTGGCCTAGCAGCTATAACAATTTTGTATTGAAGATTTTATTCTTGGAAATGTATATTGGAAAGGCTCCATGCGTGAGCATCTAGCTAATCCTATAGAACAATGATGCAGAACGTACCCTAATGATGACTGAAATCATCACATGAGCCTTTTTCTTTTGCTTATATGAGAACAAACGAAGGCAGGTACATAAAAAGATCGTCACTAACTGCCCTCAAATACAGACTTCATAAACACCTGAAAGTTTGTTGGTGATGATGATTCTCATGCAATCGGACTGCTTTAGGAATTTTTGTGGGGATTGCGCTAGGACTTTTGCTCATTTCCAGAGATCGGCGAAATGTGGGATTCAGCATTTTATTTGTTTTTGGAAACACATAGGGAATCTGCAGTTCAATAAATACATGTAGTTCATTTCAATCTGTAAACACACCTGCTTAACCTCAGCAACAGCTCTTTCTATGTATACTGCGGGGTTGTAAAACCATTCAGCTGCAGCACCCATGATTTATAAAAGTCCCTAACTTGCTGCTCGCATACTGCTAATATGTAAATCTGGCAGCAATTGTGTCGCCTAACTCACCGTTATTCATGCCCAGCCCTATCCGATTTAGGTAAGGGCCCATGTATGCTGACGATCTTATTCTTATGTTATGTCTCCTACCATCAGGTCTTATTGAGCTACTCGATGTTTGTTCTCGTTTCGCTAAGGAATACAATTCTAAATTCAACCCCACAAAAAGTAATTAGATGTCGTATGTGAAAACTAGTACGCAAACTCATATTTCTTTTGATGGCAAGCCGACTGAACAAGTGGAACCTTTCGTGCATCTTGGGCATCATATTTGACCTAACTCATCTGGCAAGTTTATTGAGTGCAGTGTCAGTTAGTTTTGCTCTGAAGTTAATTTGCTTATGGCCTAATTTTGGAAGGCATCTGCCTGTTTATGTTACAGATTATTTCAATCATACTGTGTGTCTTTTTATGGATCCCAACTTTGGGACTTATCAGGTATATAAATTGAGGAAATACTTACTCCTTGGGGGTGTAAATCAGGTCGATTTCTGAACAAATTCCAAGAAAAACTCATTTGGTAGTCTCACCTTTTATATCAAAGGACCTGCCAATAAAAGTGCGAATACACAAGCGTTCCTTAAAATTCATACACAACATGATTGATAGCGATAACAAGATATTTAAAACATGCACCAAAATGCCTTTTGAACGTTCCTGTTATGCACTTGGAAGCTCGTTATTATTTTTTTTTGCTACACTAATATCAGATCCGTTGAGACACCATGCTTGAAGAGGACTTTACCTAAAGTGGAGATGCACAGTGGGGCAAAAAAAAATGCCCCGATGAGGATAAGGCAATTGCTTCAGTCATACGTGAACTGTGTGACATTAGGGATTGGTGTACTATTGGGTTCCTCGAGCCTAGTGAAGCTCAAATGCTCATTGATGTTATCTGCACTGATAAGTTGTGCTTTAAACATGATGCTGACTGAGGTGTGTCAGTAGGAGGGCATCTCAACACTAGAATTTTGTGGCTTTGTTATCCTAGTCCCTTATTTATTTCTATTTGGATGTATCTGTGTCCCTCAAGTGTGCATATATGTATGTCCATTGCGGGTCAGAGTACCCTCTTCTTTGAAATCCAAAAATGGTCTGCAAAATTGCATATATATATATATATATATATATATATATATATATATATATATATATATATATATATAATATATATATATATACATAAAATTGGCCAAATCCCATGAAAATAGATCAAATTTCACAAGGTTAAATGCTAGTCTGCAGTTTCCATGCGTGCCTATAGATATTGCTCCTGGATGTGCAAGCATTTGTGACAAAAGGAAAGATTCTGTCGTATTCTGATAATGTCACCTTTAAATATTTCATTACTTGGTGTAATGGTCATAAAAAGACAATCAGTTTATTAGCGCTTAATAATTTTAAAAAAGCATCAACAAATTTGCATCACATCTATTTAATCTCGATGCCTGAGAATAGGCCTATAGAAAAGGAATCCGGGTCACGAGCGGGTATGCCAGTTCTTTGTATCAACCAAAATAATACGCCAGGTAGGCCTACTACCAGTTACAGAGAAAAATCCAGAATTGTTTTCAAAGGTTGGGAGGGGAAGGGGATGTACTGAATACTGCACTTGAGAAGCATGTAGTGCCTGGTGAGCACCTGCAGGACGTAAAGCAGGACAAGCAGAGTCCAGGGGTATGCCCCTCTCCCCCTGAAAAAAATTTGAATGTGGGTGTGTCTATTGGTGCACTTTAGGGGCGTTCTGGGAAGAAAATACTGTTAAAAAGAGTTTAAGTTAGGTGGGAGGGGTGCAAGCTCGAGAACACCCAAAATACTCCTCCTACTTTTATTACTAAAATATCTCATATTAGCTACGTAACTTTACCTCTTGACCACCATTTACCGATATACAAACGTAAAGGTGGAGGGTGTAAAGTTACAGGCATACTGACCACATATGACCACTGGGACAGGCAGCTTCGGGGTAAAGATGGGTCAGAGTGAGGAGGCAAAGTCTTAAGGGAAACCTCATAGCTACATGGTGTTGAGGCTGCTAAGAGCAGAATTTGGCTGAACTGGAAACTCTCCTTACTGACCATCATGGGACCACACTGAACCCCCCCCCCCCCAACTTGCCCACAAACTTGACAGCTGTCTGCTTAGTGGGTTGACACTATATCAGTTTCAGCTCCATCTATCCTGGAGAACTTACAAGACCTATTCATGAAGCCGGCAGGTGATGGTATATGGTTTTTTAGGGCAGTGGACTCCCGTGTCAAACCAGCAACAGGCCAGGATATTCGGACAAACTGCCTGCTACTGGTCCAAGATTATCTTAATTTAGTGCAATGCCATAGGCCCACTAAGAAGTGCGCTGACCTATAGACTATGTCTCATCAACCACAGGAGTGGTAGTTTTATCACTGGGGCAACTCTAATGGGATCTGGAAAGTCACACGGACGAGTATCGGAACCTAAGCAAAGAAGCTTGTGATGCCCACAAATCCTTCCTGTAGCACTATCATGTGACGCAAGTAGTGCTCAGTGAAGGTCATAGACGATTGCCATCAGCAGGCCTGCAGCATGTCGACAACTGTGACATTCTGCAGGGTGCACCAGGAGGCATTAAAGGCTCGCACCTGTTGTGCTTTGGCTGAGACAAGCTGCAAGGCATCAGGCCTTTCCATCAAGATCTCATAGGCCTCAAGGATTGTCTGCTCAATCCACAAAGAAATAATGTTTCTGCAAACTTGCTCCTTGACCCTGCAAGGGTCAATGATGAAGGCTAAAGAGAGGGACCTGGGACTCCATTGAGGACAGAGAGCCCAAAAGAGCAAGCCATTGTTGGATCCAGTGGACCTTGCCAGTCAGGAAGGCTCTGAGCAGGTACTGAAGTCTGTCCCATCTGTCTTCCTATGGGCAACAGATGCAGGCAACCAGATCAAACTGAATGCCTCAAAAGACTAAAGTCTGCTCTGGCTGAAGACTGGAATTGCTTGGGTTCACTATTAGGCCGAAGCATTGGCAAAGTTCCAGAATGGTCTGTATGTGATGCTGTGATGCTGGGACTTGCCAGGCATCGGGGCTGCAGTGCCTGAGGTAGACAGTGACCAAGCAGGCCTGAAGGTCCTGTGTCTGAGCAACAACCTTCACCATCTCAGCTCAAAACAAAGATCCTGAGAAGAGTGGCCCCCTTCAGGCTCTGCAGAACAGTGGGTCAGGCAACTTCTGGCGCTGGATGAAGGCCTTCCTTTGCAACAAATGAAGGTTTGTCTTCAGTGTGCCAGCAGTCCACAGCTGTTATCAACAGCTTATGACAACGAAGTTGCAAGAAGTGTTGCCTGATCTAACCAATCTCACATGGCCTCTGTGATGTGCACAGAGCCCCTGCTGTCATCCAGGAGTGACATCAGAGCTGCCAACGAGACATAGGAGTAAGACCCTATAAGGACAGATCCCCTGGCATCTTCTTCTAACCATGTCCTACAGAAACAAGCCCTGGCAGGACAGTACACCAGCCCTATGCCTCTCCTACGCTGGTTGGACCACAACTTGGTCACCAACTAGGCTCTGAATAAAAGCTTTAACATGATCAGAGCCCATCATTTGAGCAGGCATGGTGTCTATGGAAGCAGAAGGCTGTTCTGCAGACCACATGGTCACACTGATGTGATCGGCCAGTCAGAGCATGAACAGCATGACGGTTGAGTCCTTGACCTTGGCCAGGATCAGCTAATTGATGCATCCAAAAAATGGAAGCTCTTCCTCCATGTCAGTGTCGAGGTCCATAGACTCACGACTCATGAGGGGAATGGTGAGCCTCAAAGCCTTGTCAGACAACAAATTATCCATGGGCGAGGGAGCAGTCACTTGTGACAGCACAAGATCTGTCACATGCCATGCCAAAGGTTGCAAGGACTTCATGGAAGTCATTGCAGCCTTAAATGTTGGCTGCATCTGCTCAGCCCACTTGGGGCTAGAGGGAGAGGGTTCTGAAAGACCATGTGCAGAGGTCTCAGTGGCCACGGACAAAGGTGTCTGTTGGCTGGAGGGACCCTGCTGGGTCTCCAGGAGTCTCCTTTCAGGGGCCACACTACTAATGACTCAGAAATCTGCAGGATGGGCGCTGAGAGAGTTAGAGAACTCCCAATGCTCAGTGTTGAGAGAGATAGAGCTGACTAAAGGCAGAGGCAGTGAGCTGCTCCATTGACAGAGTCTGCACGGACTCAGCTGCAGTGATGGCAGGAGCAGAAGAAGAAAAAATCTCGGACTTCAAATGCTGTTCCTCACAGAGCTTGAGCTCCACTTTGCTTCATAAGAGAGGGAGGCAGCCTACCTGGGTCCTATGTGGAAGCCAAGGGAATCGCCAACTGAGAATTACAGAGCCACCAAAGGTACAGAAGAGACTGCCAGCACTGCTAGTGGGGGACATGAAGGTTCCACCTGGGCCACTCTAGGTGCCAACACCACCCAGGGTCAAAGATCCACTAATGGCAAAAGGTGCTCCTACAGACATAGTTGTCTACCTTCTATCTTCTACCTGCCTTGGCTTATGAACCAAGGTCTTGAAGCCGGGAGCTTGGGAAGTTTGCCGAGGCACCAGTGGATTTTTGGACGTACTGGACTTGCAATCTGAGTGCTTGGACCTGCCAAGCTTCCGGAATACCCAAACAGGAACCCTTTGGTTTTCATTTTGGATGCACCAGTTTGCATGGCTTGTGCCTGTAGTGCTCAGACCCACAGGACTTAGATCTCTAAAGTTGCAGCCAATATTTGGCGGAATTCTTCTAAGGAGACTTCGAAGAACAAACAGCCTATGGCTGAGAGGGGGCAATCAGCACATTCAACATCTCAGCTTGTGTCCACATGGTCTTTGTCATAGACTGCAAAGTAATGGCAACCTTTCGGTCATATCTAGAGTGGCAGTGGAGGTCGGGGGGGGGGGAGGGGCAGACAGGCAGTCATGATCGCATGAAGGTGATCTCTTGCTGCGGGCTTATGACAGCAACATCACTACAGCTTACTCTCCCATGGGATTTTTTGGTGTTGAAACATCTGCCACATGAGAATGGGGAAGACTCAACAGGGTCAGTTTCTCCAGCTCAGCATTTGGCAGCTAAGGCCTGCCACCTACTCTTTGCATGAATTGACTTTCTCCATGCCTGTTTGAAGAACAGCCTTTTGTCCTCTCTCCAAGCCTCATAGTTCTTCCAAGTTCACTCGTGACAGCAAATTTGACCCAACTGGAAGTGACAACCATCGCAGTGTTCATGGTTTGTCCCAGGCCGCCATGTAGTGGCTCTGTAAGTCCAACTTCCCTCCACAATCCAACAAGGATGAGGACAGAGTGGTCACCAGAACAATATGTATGGCTTGTCTCCAAAAGGAGGCAGTTCCCGCTCTCTGTGATCTGTTCATCGAGAGGTCATCTCGAAAATCAAGGTTTGCAGCCAATTGACCAGCTCTACTCCCAACTATTTCAGAGGTATCTGCCGTACAGAAATCAGCTATCTAGGTCTCTGAAGAGTCCCAGACCACAGAGAAATGATTTTCTACAGAAGGAAACACGCTTAAGTCACTAGAACAGTGAATGTGAACAAAAGTTCATGGAGCTTCATCTCAAAAGAACAAGCAGGTAATGGTGCCCAATAGAGGTAGATTGATAAGGGGAGCATGTGCACTGGAAGTCACCACCAGTTCCAAAGGACCAAGAGATGGTGCCACAGAACCGTCAAGTTTTCAGGAATCAAGTGAGTGAACTCAACTCGATTTCATGGGAGTTCAATCCAGACAGGGAAGTCTAGGCAAAAAGTGGTCGAGAGGTAATGTTATATTACTAATATGCACATGTTCTAAACTTACACCTACCAGGTATACACGCATAAATTCTAATGGCAATTATCTGTGGGGATGATTTATTTGTCACTTTTGTATTGTCCTATGTCTCTTACTATGAAATGAGTATTTATTTGGTGATTTTAAAGGCGTAGCAGCAATAATGACCATGAGTACTCAAACTGTTCAGATTAGTTGACCATCAGTTTCCCAAATATAATGAAATTGTCAAACCCATACCCTGGAATTCCTTCTGTCAATCATGTATTCATAATATTTGTCAGGGTTTTTAATAAAAATGAGAAATTACATAACTCCTCACCTTTTATAAATGTATGACATGGCTGATAAAGTCAATGTCATGTTGAATGATCTTAAATGCAAAAGGTCTATAACAGTGGGGATGCTTACTACTTTACATTTTACTCTTCACAATGTGTCTTGAAACTCAGAAAGGAATAATGACGCCTGGTCCACATCAAGGCAGTACTTTGTTAGTCATAGTTTATAGTGTCTGTACTTGTAATACTTGGCTACACATACAGTTATGCAATGACAGAGGTGTGTCTTGCCACGTCATAAATCAATTATGTCGCTTCCATGGAAATTGTCGAAAAAAGCCAATATTCTGGGTATTATTGTATGAGAGCAAGGTGTGCTCAACGTGACTGCAGCAAAATTTGGTAGATAGATAACCACAAACGAACCCTGTTTTTCACTAAACTTTCGAACGACTTTGAATGTGGACCTGACAAAATTAAGAGATCCCATGACTAAAAAGCACTTGACAGCTGTTCAGAGTTACTAGTATTCCTCCCTGGAGATTCACAATCACATGGTGAACATTGAAGAAGGCTTGTATTCTGACGAGTGTTGTGATGGATGTCCATGTTTATTTTGTACTGATTAGGATATCTTGCAACAACTTGATCTCAGTTTTTTCTATCAACTATTTTTTTTTCTGGTTGTATGAACAAGATTGGATTGTTAATGCAGCTGAATTGTCTTTTTTGTACCATAACCCCCTTAAAAAATTGACAGCAATACAATGTCTTTGTGAAAGTCTATACTAAATGATTTACGCAAAAGTCTTCATTTACAGACTGGCATGGTTTTGCGGATGAGAAAGTTGACAGAAGAATGCGGACCTACCATGGTAATTCATTTTATTATGTCACACTAGTGAGGCGGCATACAATGTTGCACTACAATCGTCCGCTCAATGATAAATGCATGAAACTTGGCAAAAGTGTAAAATGGTATATGTCTTATATTTTTTGATAAAGAGCCAACCGAAATTTAGCTGTGTTACGCATGCACACTGGCTGCAAAGTGTACCGTTGTATCCACATACGTTTGTGAAAGAAAGACTATCTTTGTGTTTATTTTGGTTATGTTCTTAGTCACCTGACCTGTATAGAAAACAAGCCATGTGCAGCCATACAAAACAATAGGTCACAGACAGATCGTTGTGACCCAGGTGGTAGTAAGTGACCAACAGGGAGCCAGAAAAAGTGTTGCTTATATAACATAATCCATTCTTTAAGCGAAAATTGTGGGTTATGGTCTTCCTTCACTATTAAATAAAAAGTGAAGTAAACACATAATGAACACTTTTCACACAATAACATTGCTAGTGTTGTGCAGTGCAGCATAACTTGTAGATGCAGTGCGCAGTATATACGGTTGTTGTTGATACCTTCCCCTGAACAGCCCAAAGTAAGGTAATGTTGTAGTTGGATCTGTGCAGATGACCACAGGACTTGGAATAGTACAGACCTGTATTGTTGGATCTTTCCACGTCTTCTGTCATATCTAGCATGATATCACTGAAGGTTGATGTACATAACTCAATTTACAACACTTATCAGTGCCCATGACAAGCATGAATCCTGAAAAAGTAAGTGAATTGAATTCCCAAAAATTATTACCTTTTTACGTGCAACAGGTTTCTGGTAGTGTGCACTCTCTTCATTATGACTCATATTCCTCTGAAGCAATAAGTGTTGAGTGGGAATGCTGCCCAGTTCACATAAATAAGTCATTTTTGCTTCCACCACCTGGATTTCCTACTGCCACATCGATAAGTGAAAATTACATGAGGAACCAGTTAGATTTGACTCTGCATGTGACAACCTATGTAAGGAGCAAACTGCACCACAAAAGGCATAGAATAAAATGTCATGCACCAAGGAATACCTTGGTCGGTTCCTACCACCCATGTTGCAAGTCTTTTATGACATGTAATAATGACTATTATAACATGTGCCATGATGCCATCATAATCAACTCGGTCTTCGACCTTGTTAATTATGTGGCATAATGGTCATGTGACATAATAAAGTTTTGCTCTCCCATATACACAAAAAGGTGTGACATAATCATGAAAACTGCTTTTTAGAAAAGTAGTTCGTCACACGTGATAGTGGCTTCAAGTGTTTTATCATCACACAAGTGGTGTACCTACTATAGCACCTAGCCAGCAGATGTGGCTTTGGCAGAGTAAGAGAAAAGTTCTGTTACACTGATGTCTCAATTTTTGTATGAATCTGTCTTTGAGTTAATATTGTCAAAGGCGACTTTGTTTTTCTATTTTTCTCAATTTCTTGCAATTAGTCAAGGATTTTTTTCTTGTTGTCTTTGTGCTTTCTGGCATTTGTTCTTCTTTTTGTTTCATATTGCGTGAGGTAAACGTAGCTTAGGTCGAACAAAGTTCTTCACCAACAAGTTCCTGATACAAGGGTCAAATATGTAGTCATGAAGAGGCAAGACATCTGTAAATTGGTACATGTAGCACATGCTGGACAGAATGGTCACACTAAAATACTGATCCATAGAGTTGACACTGATAGTGTTGTACTGTCCATCATGGCCTGTCCGTAAGTGAAAGAAATTGATGAGCTATGAATAGCATTTGGTACAAAAAATTTTTCTCATATGGCAATCCATGAAATAGCTCTCAGTCCCGGACCAAACAAGTCTCGTGCTCTACCAATATTCAATGCTTGACAAGATGTGAAAGTGTATCTTTTCTTTGCTGGACATGGTAAAAGAACAGCTCGGGCTCTTTGAGCTGCAATGCCCCAACTCACCGATATTCTACTTAGTCTCTCTTCTGTACCAAGGCTAATATCTGAACTCCGCATGCATGGCATTGAGAGATTCGTCATCTAAATGTATGACAGAACAAGTACCTGTGTGAGTATGAACGAAGCAAGAAAGAATATTTTTCCAAAAAGATCTTCAATAGAGAGCATTCATTGCAGCTCTTGTTCAGCATGTTAATCGGGCAGTCTATCAGGGTAACTTCATCTGAGGACAAACAGTGATTGCACATCCTGAGCCCCCATCTCCCATTGACTGGGGCTGGGTCAGAACTGATAGATTGTATGCACCATGTTGCACAATCCCTTCCAGAGGCATCCAAAACACGTTATGAGGTAGTGTCTTTTGGTTGCAAAAAAAAAGGGTGGTGATACTTTTACAAGTGCAAATCAAATGCACTGAAATGCACAGCCATGTGCTCATGCGAAAGCAAATGTCCATGAAATGAGTATTATTGGAGTCCACTGCTCCTGATTATGGATGTGTTTGTAATTCTGTATGCTTTGTACTGTCCTGTGGTGATGGAAGCTGCATAGGATGTGCTTTTCAGCACCTCTCATTGCAGCCTGATGAAGGTGCACAACAACAGCAATTTCCCATTTGCAGTTCAAATGCATCTGCAGTTACTACAGAGTAACCAATGTCATAAAACATGTTCCGTAACTGGAAATCTGGGGTAATGTTATGTGAATGTTTGGGTTTTCCACCATAACAAGAACCATGAATAGGTAAAATTTCAAGGTTTTGTAAATGGGATGGTTCTTCAGCTGTAATATTGAACAACAAACCTTAAAGTCTGGCCTTTGACCTTCCTTATGACCTTGAAAATTATTGCATGGTCATCTGTGAGGGTGCGTGTGTATATGTATAAAATGCCCTTATGCATTTTGTAAAACGAACATTGTTTTGTCATTACTTGTTTCGATTTGATGGATGTATATGCTGCTACAACAATATAAAGGTCCCTTTATGCCCTCTTGGATGGCACTGAACAAAAAAATTGTCTGGCGCTGCCTAATATTATCCTTCGTGGTATCTTGGAACGTCATTGTTGTCAAATTTTGAGAGAGTGCTGCTAGTATGATATCATGAAAGGGAATACAGTGTGCATGCGCCTGCATCTATAATTCCAAGTGGCTCTATATACAGAAATGTTTTGTAATATACTGGTCTACCTATCTGCCAATTTCGATGCTTTTACCACCCTCCCTGGTATCTGGGTGTGCTACTCTTGTCAAATTGTGAAAGTGTTGCTAATAATGACACCATGTAAATGAATCATTCTGCGTGCGCATACATATATAACTTCAAGTGACTCTATATCTAAAATATGTTTGTAACATATTGATCTACAAAAGTACCAAATTTGATGTTTTTATCATTTGCTGTGGTATGTTGGTGTGTCATTTTTTTCAAATAGTTAGATAGTTCTGGGAAAAAATGACAGCATGAAAAAGAACCCATTTTATCATCCGCT
Source organism: Hermodice carunculata (assembly GCA_964020975.1). NCBI lineage: Eukaryota > Metazoa > Annelida > Polychaeta > Eunicida > Amphinomidae > Hermodice > Hermodice carunculata. Next base: position 17,106,746 of record OZ026622.1, on the reverse strand, counting down.
GTGGTATGTTTGTGTGACTTTTTTTCAAATTGCATGCGGATACATACATATATATATATATATATATATATATATATATATATATATATATATATATATAATTTCAAGTGGCTCTTTATATATATATATATATATATATATATATATATATATATATATATATATATATATATATATATATATATATATATATATATATATATAATTTCAAGTGGCTCTTTATCCAAAACTTTTAGCAATATACTGATGTACATATGTGCCAAATTTCATGCCTTTATCATTGAATGCACGATTGTAATACGATGCCACTGTACCACAGTCAATTATGCGAAGTTTTAGAATCCATAATATTTCTTAACCCTAATATACCTAATGTATCTGCATGCAACTTTTTCTCATTTGAAAATGTCAGCTATGGTCTTGTGTTGGTGACAACTTCCCCTCTTATGTAAAGAATGATTCAGACGATTTTTGACAGCTGTCATACTATGACACATTAATTGCTCATAGAGTACACAGAGGAAAGTGGTTAAGAAGCCCCAGAGGGTTAAGGGATATAAGAAAATTTGTGTACAGCAATGTGCTGGTGTCTTTATAGGGGGTTAAAGTGTTTTTCCCCTACAATCCCAGTGAACATTTTTATATACTTGTATACTGAGAACCCTTTAACTTTACCATATTTCGTACCAGCCATTATTTCCAAATTTTCTTATTTTCCGTATCTTTACCTTGGTGAACTTGTTACATGTATCTGCGTACCTGGACCCCCTTACCCCCTTTTTTGAGACCTTCTTACACAATATACCAGTGCAGTCGACTATCATAGCTCTATGCTCTTGTCGTATGTTAATGTGAGGGTAATGTTTATTTCAACTTGAGTATATACAGAAATTCCAAAATTAACTGTGAGGTGGAGATGGAAACTTATGGCTATTACAATGACAACAAAGAAGTATATACAGCTGGAATGATATTTTGTAAAACTAGTGACGATGGGGGTGGATTTATAAAAAGTGCACATAGAGCTTGAGTAGCAGAGACAAACCGTTCTTTAGTAAAAGTTTTAAATTGCTCAGTTATTACACTTTTCAAACAAGAAAGCAAACGTTTCGATGGCTTTGCCCTTTGACACAGACTCGATTGCTTTATACCAGTAAGTCGAAGTGTAATGAGGTTGGAATACTTTCTGTTCATCTCTTCGCTCATAACTTAATTTTTTCCCGGGACATTCATTGGGAAGGGAATTCATACCAAATATTTTATAGACTTCCATGGATAATACCCGTGATAGTCTTAAATATAGAGATGACTTCGTTCTTAGGTCTGATTAATAGTTCAGGATAAGAAGATGCAGGGCCATCATACAGAAGCAAACAGCTTGTCCTTGTATGTTTTCCATTTGGCAGTGATATTTTAATATGTACATCGCCCTTTTGATTTTTTTGCAATCGCTCAAAGAACGTTTAACTCAATACTTTATTCCTGTCTTAGTTGTTCGTTGTGCAGAATATCATAGGATACTTCTGGGTACGTACAGCTGAGTACCATATTCATATTATATTTAAAATCTATACATCTATAGCACATACTAACATTACATGTTGGTTTTCTGTAGAAGCCAGATTTGTCAAGTGACTCAATGGAGAGTTTTCAGAGATGCAGCGATTATGGGACAGATGTTATTCTCCCGCTTATTGGAGCCAACTTTGTCGAACCAGGGGTGAGTGAAAATATTGTTTCAATACCAAGGTAAGAAATAAATTTCGTGGGCTGGCGTGACGATTGAGCGCAGAACCGATCACTTCGTTGCGCCTCTGCACCTGTTGCTTTGCAAGCCACCCTCGTATTTCTTGTGGGAGGAACAATGAAAAGTAAGCTTTTGCATCCATGGGCAGTTAGAAAGCATGTATCTGCCTGGAACTAACGACAATCAAAACTTACGTATCTACTAGTGTTTCTGTCACTTCAACATGGTTAGCTATAATATTGAGCTGTCCAGAATATGTCCAACTCATTGCAAGGTATGGCAAAATCACGATGTGGACTCCTGGTGATAGAAGTGACACCATAATTTCGTGATAGAAGAATTGTGCCAGAAAGTCCATACCCCGCAACGTAAAAATTATTGTATCAACATCGCTTGGCTATCTTTGGTCATAGCTATTAACTAAAATCTAGTTTTGGCGAAAACAGTGTAATGCATTAAGTTGGCCGAGCGATAAGTCTAAGATAGACAGGTGAGTTTTTTTGTTTTTGATTTCGTGTTGATGGTTTGTTTTTGTTTTGGCCTACAGATCCATTCGTCAGAGATGCTGTGATTCCAGTTATTTCGATGCTTTCTATGAAGTAAAAAAGCTGTGAAGATATAGAAATTGTCTATCTTTGTATATATGTGTCAGTTTCAGATCCACTAAATTTGTTTTTTCTAACATTTTGACAACACAAAATCAAACTGTACCCAAATAGAGTGTTTGGTGACTTGAAAACAATCCATCGTATGAAATGAGTCTTGTTTCATTCCCAATGCACAGTATAAAATGAGACATATAACACCAGATATCGAACATGTTCATGGAATGCCAAAAAGCGTATTTGTGAAAGAATATTATACTGTTTGCCTCACTTGAAGCAAAACATTTAAACAGCTTACCAAACAGATTTATAACATACTATAAATGTTTCAACAGGAAGTGGTTAGACTTCCGGAAGAGTTTGTGCATCAAGTGAACCTAAAATTGAAAGGTAAGCTTCCTAAAAACTATTAATCTATGGTAATATGTCTGGATATAACATAATATGAAACCTATAAATTATTTCCAGATATTAGTGCTAGATTCAGGTAAAGTTTAAATGGACGCGTCTTCAAATCTTTGACCACTTTTGTCATTTTGTATTCTTGGCAGGCACTTTTAGCCAATATACGGAGGCGAGTCATAGCTTTGAAGTTCAAAAGGTTTAGACTCTCTGCTTCTGCATGTACATAAATATGCAAAGCTTCCTTTTTCTGCAAAGTCGCAACGGTCCCTCGTCTGAACTTTTAATCCCCTATGATGGTGTCTCCGATAAGGAGAATCATTTTACCAGTTGGGGTCTCATAGTTAATGTGACAGAGTTGGTGTCTCATTATTTTTTGCATCAGTAATAGGGTGATCATACAGTGATTAAATATTGTATGTAATATACACGGTTCCTGTTCTAAGTTTTAATGAGATGTTGCCAGTATGCTGAAGGCAAAACTATATCAGTAGCTTAATCATGGGTGATAAGGGTGGGAGGAAAGATTGGTGTAATTGACAATAACTTAGAGTTGACTTTTCTGCACCTAAACGTGGTTGTGAAAATTTGATAATTGCTTAGATTTACCAAGCAGCAAACACTCACTATTTAAATATATCATGCATATTTACATGCTTGTTGTCTTTGTTGACCAGACCATACGGATGCAACGGTGGGGAACTATGCTCTGCGCATGGCAGACGCTGGTCTTATCAAGAATCCATCATCTGTTCGAGATGATACTTCTACCTTTTGTGTGGAAATACGGGTAGATATTTTAGAATGTATTCAGTTTTTCTAATCAATTTAAGAGTAAATCAGTGCAATTCTTTCAAACTTTGTGCTCAAATTCGCCAGATACAAATTTGAGGCCAAAGGTATTCCCAATAAAAGGCAATGCCTTTTTTATGTAGAGTCCTGTTTTAAATTTGTCACTAAAAACCATACATTTCGCCAGGCTTCTTAACGTCACATACATACGGAATATTTTGTAATCAAAGAATAGTACAGGTGGTGGCAATTAGTGCCTATAAGCATTGCCCAAAAATATCATGAGGCATGCCAACATAAAGTCTCATGTTACATCATACAGTTTGAAATGAATTTTTGATACAATTTTGTGATGTACCACAGAATGTACAACATAAATTCATCTTCTACATACGCAAGCAAAAGACAATTTGTTACTGTTTTGATTCTCGCTTTCTCCTCTTTCTACACCATCTTCTAGATGTTCCTGGCCAGAATGTTAAGCACGCCCGATCAATTAAGATTAAAACTGTCTCACTCAGCTGAAAAAAGGATGCACAGAAAATATACCATGGGACCTGCCATGTTCAGCCCCGTGGGAAGGACGTTTTGACATCGACAGGGTTGTGTTTAGAATGCACTTTTAATTAAACAGCAGATGCGCAACATTTATTGGCAATAAATTCCCTGGATTCTCTAATAGTCAACACTTTCCTCAGTTCATTCATGCCGATAGTCAACAACTTGTCTTAACACACCGTGAGCAGTAAGTCAACATTAGCATAAGAAAGCGGCTCACTAGTACCATCTTATCCTCGTTAGTCTTATCCGAAATTTGGTTAAAAAGTATTATGAGAAAAGTCAATACTTGGTGAAAATTGACGAAACAGATGACCTTTGACAAGGTTGGTTGCCGTAGATTGGCTGGACTCCATAAGCGTTAATATTGTTTGGGGGTTTTTTTTGGTAATGCTAAGTATGACATGCACCAATAGCTCATATCAAGATTCCCCACTTGCTAATAATTACCGCTGGTGCATGGACAAGATACCATCAGCTGCCTGGGCTTTTATTGTTTTGTTTCTTGGGTGTCACATCAGTCATTTCGAGTTTTAAATAAAAAGGTTACATGGTGGATTGTAACACCTAAGTCGTGATTGTTTGCTTATCTATCAAAATTTTTTCCCATTGATAAGCTGTAACTTAGTCATCATGGTGGTGCTATTTGTGGTTGTGCCCATTACTGAATAATTTGCTGGCGTATTCATCATCCAAAGTAATAAAGCTCTAGGAGTCTGACGTGACATCTAAACACAATGGGAAAAGCATGGTTTGTGTACTGGCTGAAATGGCTCCTCAGCATGTTTCCCAAACTCCTGTGCTGTCAATTCTGTTTTGATCAAGTGTTCATTTCATTATTGGGCGCCTGAAATTGCTTTCTATGGAATCTGCCTTTTATTTTTGTGTTGATCAAGTTTTAAACTAATTATTGGGAACCTGGATTTGCTTTGTATGGAATCTGCCTTCTATTGAGAAGTTTTAAGGTCGTCCCCGTAGTTCATCATATAACGACAATGATTTGCTTTTTTTTCAGCCTAAATTTGTAGCTCACTATAAGACAAACACCAGAGTCGGACAGCAAAGTGATCCAAGTGATATTGAGTGTGTGTTCTGTGGTCATCATCCCATTAAGGTATTGTTTGCTGTAAAGCTGAGAAATAAAATTAATTCCTAAAGGTTGCATTCGTGACCTTGCCACGTATACAAATCATTTTTTTGGGGGTTTTGCCTGTTTTTAATTATCTATTATTTGTTATGGTTAAACATATGTGACATTACAGAGCCTTCCATTAAGTTCTTTAAGCCATTTTGCTTAGACAAATAAAGACAATTAAATTTTTCATGTGTCGGCAATAGTTTTTTTGGATATTTACCTTGGAACAAGTACAAAATATATATTGATATATTTTAAATGAGCAGCGTACTACATTAAGTTTTGAATTAAATATTCCGATGGATATTATGGCACACCCTTATCGAAAACTGCGTCAACAAAAACTACATTACTTTATTTTAAGGAAATTGAATGCGGTGGGAAAGAAATGAGTGGCTATTGTCCTGTGGATTTCTTCTCTGGGTTAGTTTGAATGATTGATGTTGATAATTATTTTCCTATAACAAATAGAAATAAATAGGACAAAACATTTAAAATATAGACTTTATCAAGAATTCTAGTTTGCTATTTCAACTCATTTGTAAAATTAGGAGCTTGTAAAATATGCTCAAACTTTGTTCTTTTTAGTACTTAAATGACCGTGTTTCAGAGATTAATACCATAAGCGAGGGGATTGTGCCTGTACCTTGGATCGACCTAGCCGCGGGTGAGGGTACAGGCACAAACCTCAAATTTAAGGATTTAATCACTTTCATATCACGATGAATCATTAAATACACCTTTCTTATAAAGATTGAAGAAAACAGTTCTATCTTCTTGTGATTACTTCGAACGTTGGAGGTCGGAGTGCTTTCAAGTAGTTGTAACAAACATTATTTTAACCTGTCATGCTGCCCTTCTATTGGCCTGTCCTTGGTTATGGCATAACAGGGTAATGAACAAAGATATATACCGATCTGCCCAAGTAGAATTTGCTGTCTTTCTATGTGTGTGTACATTGACATGGTGATATAACATCGGATCGTCATCTATATATATATATAATATATATATATATATATATATATATATATATATATATATATATATATATATATATATATATATATATATATATATATATATATATATATATATATATATATAAGAAACTATTGATCCAACTCTTAATGTCTCTAAATTTGGTTCGATATATTTTTAGCGACCGCAACAGAATTAAATATGCACTGAGAGAACTTCTCAAAATGTCAAATCAAAAGACCAAGATTTTCAAGGTAAATTATTTAAAGAACTTGTAAATTTTGTATCTGAAAAGTAAATGCAACAGCAAAGCTGCATCCCGAATATTGAATAAAAATGACTAATATGTATACCAAGGAAACATTGGCCTCGTGCCCCAGGTATGATTGTAGGTTGTATTAATATCTGCTTTTTTTTATAAATGATCTTTTCTGTGTGGCTGACTTGTCAGCCAGCTGAGCTTATAGGACGATCTGTCATCCATTCATCCATCCGTCTGACTGCTGCTCACATTTACATTTTCGACTCTTAGTGAAGTAAATGTTACATCTTTTCAGTTGTATATACCCTGGGTGTTAATTTTGTCACAGATGTTTTGGATTTTACCTGTGGGCATGAGGATCATGGTTTGGCAAAAATCATTGAAAAATCTTGTCCAAAACTGTGGCGTAATTGCCTCAAAATTACACAGAAATACCCATGGGAGCTCGTGATCTAGTTCTTTTCTGCAAGTGACGCTCAAATATTCTGTGAACTATTTATTCCTTTTGGAGTATTTTCGCTATTACAACTTTTCCTACCAGAGCGCATGCTGGATTCTCTTCAAATTTGGGTAGACATGTGTCTTGACCAAATTTCCACAAAGTAGCTCTATATGTTGGCATTGCTACTATAGGTGTGTCAGAAAATCTTGCATATTGGCTTATATCTCGGTAATGGTAGAATTTAGGCCTATGGCTAATGTTAAACATTAAGAGGAAAGTATTTGGTGGTGGGGGAGGGGTAATGAGATTTCTTTTGGTGTTGTTATTTGAATCTGAGGAACCATTAAAAGTGTATAATATATCTTGGTAAAGGTACATTAATCCAGGTTATATATCAACATAGGAATTTGCCGCAGGTGAACTGTGTAAATGACAGCGAATTGTTGCATGGTCACTTTCAAACATTGTGCAGAAAAAGATCCCTGGTCATTTGGTAATGGGGTTCACGCTGTTGCTGAAATAGTGAGAATGGAACCATGTGCTGACCAGTTGCTTGCTCCCAAGCATCTGAAACCTTTTTGGCCTCCCTTTCGGTCTGGGTCCTGCACTGCTAGCAATCTCTTGAGTTATGGCCAGTTACATGTATCAGTGAGGCACGTGCCTACATATTTACCAGGATGACTGGCTGATTTGTGCATTATCAGAAACCCAGCTGTGACAAGATACGGTGATTAGTTTGACAATTTGCTGCACCATGACCTGTCAGTCAATTTTCCAAAATTCAACCTCGACGTGGCACTCACCTCCACGTTTCTGGGAATAAGGTACCTCTTTTTGTAGCCATCAGATGACCTTTTTGCCAGACTGCAAAGCATTCTCTGACAGTTCTTGACCAAGATAACACTTTCAGTGAGACTGTGCATGAGTCTTGTTGGTACATTGAGCTCACTTGACTGCCAAGATATCATGGACAAACTACACAGGAGGGAGCTGCAGATAACATTCCTTCAACAATGGGACAGAAAGTCCAAACCAAAAATGTTTGGCATCCTAGACTGTTCCAAACAATCCCTACAGTGGTGGTCCAGCAGGGACAAAGTCATAAAAGATCAGTCCTTGGCTCCATTTTTAGCTGAAAAGATCTTGTTCGCAGATGCCTCCATGTCAGGCTGATCTGGAAATGTTACACCTTCATTTCTTGCAATTATCTCGCAAGGTATCAGACATGCTGGATTTTTATAGAAAGTGGCAGTGATATCCGCGAGAGGGAAACGGTGTGTTCCTTTTAAGAAGGTATATAACACGAAATGGAACCAATCCATGAAATGGTTTGAAGAGCGAGATCCCCCGTTGGACCCATGCAAGGAATTAATTCAGTCAGTGCTGCATTTCTAATGCACTAATGTGAGTCAGGATGGAACTGAGTACTGCCGTTAGGTGTGGGCTAGCTGTATCCTTTTCCTTGGATATGAAAGGCTACCAAATAAACATTAAATCCACCAAAATGTCTTGCTTCAACTTGTTTTTTAGTAATGAGTAGCGTTCATCCCCTTTTTGCGACAAAGTATCATGGGATGTATAGGACCTACTCTCTCTCTTTGCAACCTTTCCCTCTATTTGTAAACGTTGACTTGTAAGTGGTTGCAAACAAATTTTGCTGGGTCTATTACATTGTTCATTTGTCTATGAATCAAATAACAGTTTTACGGACGAGTCTATAGTTATCACATTACAGGTGAGACGTTAGAAAAATATGCACATGCAGCATACTATTCATTTCACGCATAATTTTGCCTGAGCAAATGTATGTTATAATATCAAATATGTACCTGTTCATGAATTGCAAACAATCTTGAGCTGTTGATTTGCATATCAGTACCTTCATTTCATGCGATGGCAGGTTGTGATAACACTTCTAGTTTTGCTGCATGGAAGGCATGGGTTACACATGTGCTGTCACTGACACTTTTATGACTCTGTCATACCGGCCAGAAAAAGTCCCAGAAACCTGTTTCGGAGAGACTGAAAGATTTGTTGTTACGCACTGCACGACATGCGGTATAGTTTTGTATGATGAAGCATATGGGATCTATTCACCAGTGGTCAAAGTGCGGATGCTGTTCCATCAACTAGTGATGCTTTGTGTCAGCATATTCTAAGATCCATACAGCAAGCACGCCACATTTGGGAACAGGTTCTTATTCCATATCTAAAATTGGCAAATCTAGCAGATTGCAGCTAGGTATATGATGATGAAAATTGGTGTCGTATCTGGAGGACTGTCCCCCCAGGCTTCGGCTGCATGCTGAAGGCTTGTTCGATGTCGATGCAAGACTCAATGCAAAGGATGCTGTAAATGCAGCAGATGACATCTAAAATGCACTGAGCTGTGCCCTTGTAAAGCTGTTCGCATTTTTTTGATGCTTTACATTGTAGCGCAGTCATAAAAACATATATCAATGTATTAACCAAAATATGTAGGCTGATTCTTGTGAAAATATAGGTGGAACACTATTCCACAAAAGTTGGTGCAGATCCTGAATATTTTCTTCATGATTTTACTACAAACCACCATTCTCAGGGTGTCTTGCACCAGACAGGAGTGTGTCTCCTGCTGCTAATTGATAGAGCAAACTCAAATCTGCAAACGTACCAAGGGGCAATATTGTAACATAAAGTGTACAATATTTGTCTATAATCTGCTAGACTACATAGAGTGCCGGTATGCGATGTATGTGGAACAATGATTGACAAATACCTGTATCAGTGCAACCCAGGGGACTTTGTCCTGCCAACGAAAGGTTTCCGTAATACTTTCTATGTTGCGTTCATACAGTCACTTCATTTCCTCCGAGATATCATGTAGTAAATGCATTTAATTTGGCCACTCAAAACTTTAGCATTTATCCGGTATTTTGTAGAATGGGGACACCGTGTTTACCAATGGGAGTATATCTGCACTGAATAATCTCTTGATGCCTTACTTTGGAGCGGATATTAGTACCACGGTTGATGACAGGTAGATGTAAAGTTACTGCATTTTTTGTAGAGATTTGGCTTTCATACTGGCATGATTAAAAGGTGAAATGGAGCAAAGCTGGTGTTAATATTTGTGTTTCTGGAACAGTGGTCAAAATGATCTGTTCAACATACATGTAAGGCACTGGTCACATATTTGCATACATTTTTGTGGGATAGGGATCCCACGAGGGTTGAAGGTGAGCAGTGGCGGAACTGCCCGGAAAGGCATCGGCAGCCGATGCCCTTCCATGCAGATTTTCTTTCGAGCGGAATTATCGGCTGCCGAAGTCCGTCCGTGCAGAGTTTCTCCGCTGCTCACCTTCAACCTTAATGGGACCCCATTGTATAATAGGGACAGGTTTTTTTTCATAGAATTGTAGTTTTCCAAGTTCAAATGTTGTTGTGAAGTTGGCGTAAGATCTCCACATTAATCGTGATAAGGCCATGAATAAATTGCAGCGCCACAACCGTTGCAGTGTAGACGACAGTTCTATATAATGCATGTACAGCGGGAGGAAAGTAGTGCCAGCCCACGTCCGGTTTGACAAGGGAACTCACCACGGCACCTTTGGTGAGTTGCGAAACTATGCACGGCCGGCAACAATGCCGTGACAATGAAAGTACTATGACACAATTTCGGATTTGAGATAGACAAGCATTGGTGGTTTTATTAACCTTGGCAGAGTAAACTCTTTGTGGTTTCGTATCTTTTCAGTTGTTTTAGTTATATTAAAACTGTCAAAGTATACTCTTTGTGATATCACACATATCAATCAATTATTTTGGTTTTATCAAACCTGTCAGAGTATATTCATTGCGGTATTATACTTATCAATCAGTTGTTTCGTGAAACGGTTAATCACGGATGTAAACTTAATTGAATGTTACAAGTTCATCCTCAAGTCAATGTCACAATTGATCAAATGCCGTTTTGAATTTTATAACACCATATTGATATCACTGATAAATGGATTGGCATATAACTTATACTGCGAAATACCGCTATATATCTCTGTTATATAAATTACCACCTGCTTTAATGTTTATACGGAAATTTTATGTTAATAGAAAACATTTCTGGTAGAGAATTGTGGATATGACCGATCATGATGAGACACTTCCCAGTCAATGCATTTTTTTGGAAATAAAGTTATTGGCACTTATTGCGACCAGGATAGAACTAAACATTTGACGAAAACGACATTCTGAAGAATTTATTTGTTGCACACTATTTTCATTTTCAGATTTACAATAACCAAAGTGTGAGAGGAAGTTCAAACCATGGGATGAACAAAGCTGTTCCTGAAGGAAGCCTGCTGGGAATAGCAACTTGCACAATCTGTGTGTAATTGTAGTGTCAGCAATGTATCATGGAACTAGGATTAAAATTGGATTTTGGAGAGAACAACGGTCACAATGTCTGTGTCAACACAGCCAGCCTTTTTTCCTGTGAATTCTTTTTTTCTTCCTTTATTTACCTGCAAATTTGCCCGACATTTTATTTGAAGACTATTATACGTAGAACTCCAAACTTGGCATGGTTATAGTTCCATTCATAAAGTCTGGCTTTTTTATGAAGAGGGGTTACAGCTTCGTAAATAGCGCAATTTGAAATTTAAAGGTTGAATATCTTGATTACAATTATAGGAAGAGGTGCCATTCCAATTCAATTAATAGTTTTTGGCTCGTAGCTCATCCAATGAACCACAAACAGAAGTTGTAGAATTTAATCTATGCTAGTTAGGCGCCAATTGTAAGTTTTTAATTGTCGAATATCTTCAAATTTATTAGAGGTAGAGGTGTAATTCTAACTTCAGTTCATATGTTTGTGATGACAAAAGTTGTAGAATTTAAATTTATACCGGTTGGGGGATTGAAAAATTTAAACGTTGAAAAAAATATCTATCTTCGAAAATGTTATGCAGAGATATGACATTTCGACTTCACACCGCAGGTTTGCCCATGATCAAGTTTGTCCAGACCTAAGCACTGAGACGCCACCAAAGCAAGGATTTCTTAACAATATGTGGCCCTATCAGTGAAGTTGAAATGATGCAAATAAGGAGCAACAATAGCAGACTTGTACACATTTGGGATAGACCAGGCATGCAACAGGTCATGGTCTATCATCAGCAGTATATGAGTGCTCTTTCTGAGGATTTGTTGTTTACACTGATGTTACACATAACACTTTTGTGTTTTCCTTATCGCGACCATTTTGTCATCAGTCCACGTCAATCAAAGTTGCATTAGAAAAGCGTACATCACCATAGTTAGCTAGTCTTTTCTTATTATCTAATCAACTCTTGTTTGTGTGCTGACACTTGACTTTCTTTCTTTTTCTTTCTTTCTTTCTTTTTCTTTCTTCCCCTCTCTCTCTTGCTCTGTTTCTGGCATTTACTTTTTACAAGAGGATTTTTATACCAAGAGTCTTATTTGGCTACACCCCCCCCCACAAAAAAACCTCATGTTTTGTCTCATGTAACGTTTCTAATTTCAATTTGAATGTTCAAGGCGACAAGTCTCCTTTGCAGGCACAGAGACAAGTTTGCTTTGGAGCAAAATCTTTTGTAGTCTTATGCTTTCTCTTCTTAGCTGGGTAATATGAAGATTACACACTGTACATCTGTTGCTTGAGTGCATGTACAGCGGCATCCTCTTAATATTCTGGTTTTGTCTTGAGTTTAACGATCAACGCGGCTCGTGTACATAGCGTTGCTTTCATCGTTCTATTAGGACATATGTGGCTGTCATTTTGGCAGCTGGCGTTTGATCAATTCATACAATGGAGCATACCTCTTCAAAGACTCTTGAGTTTACATGTCGAAACCAACTGCTTATCATGCCGTTTTCAGGAACCTTCCTTTTCTTTCAATGATGACGAAACCAGTCTTCGAGAGGAATACTGAACATGTCAGAAAAACACAAAACAAACACACAAAAACAAATTTAAATTGGTTACATTTTACGTTACGTTAAATGTTTTGTTTCTCTTTTCAGTCCCACAAGTATTTTGATAGATCTTGTCATACAGGCACTTTTATTTGTCCCGAGAAAGGACGATAGTCATAATGTGGTAGACACAACTGGCGCTGATATTCCACTGTTGACGTGCAAGAGAAGCGGCTCACCTGATGGCTCCAGTGAGTAACTAGTAGAAACATATCTTATGTATACTTGACTGCTCGTTCAGGAGTCATTGCATGCGCATTTGATGCCGGGAGTGGCTATGTGGCGGGGGCTTATATGGCCAGTCCTCTGGCTGACTTTTATATATTTTAAAAGAAGTGATAACTTTACCTGCTTATGGATGTCCGTTTTGAAAATACTAAGTAAGTTTTTCATTATCTCTTTTGTATGCTGAATCAATATTGTCTCTTCTAAAATTGCAGCCTTAAATTTGACACCAGTCCGCCCATTGAACACCATATTCTTCACATTATGCGTAGGGGAAGCCCTCCTTGGATATTGAAACAAATGAAGAATATATATACTACTGCACACAATTAGATTTCAGAAAGTGAAGCGTTTGTTTTCTACTCCGCCAGAACCTCTACACATTGTAAACAAATTAACGAAATGAAACGGCCCAACTTTCAGTGGTGCCTTCGTTTAAAGTACAATGTTTGCAAAGTATCTCAGCAATAACTTTGGTACTTTGAAAGGCGACTTGGTCATCAATCTTAGAAGCGACACACTTGTCCAGGTTGTGCGAGTTCGAAACCCGCTAAAATAACTTAATTTCTATTTTGTAAAAGGTGAGAATACAGGTCTAGGTCGAGCTAACGCAAAAATGTCCCCAGGAAAAATGAAAATAAACATTTTTTTAACTGAGCTATCAAGTGATCCATAATAAATATACATGCTTATGACAATCTCTTTGTTCTACCCACAACCAGAGACTCGACGAGTCTGAAGCAGCTTCTCAATCCAGCGTATGTTTTTCCACTCCACAATGTACTGTCGTTACAATAGCCCATTCTGATACTAAGTATTTCAATGTTAATTCCGATCATAGGCAATGGTCCTTGAACGTAATTAATCGATCTAAAATATTGGACCTAAAACTGGAACCCTTGCATCACATCAGCCCTACGCTTCCCTTTTAGCCGACATCCATAGGCCAATGCTAAATAATACATACAAATCAACTTTGTATAGAGTACAAAGGCCAATGTCGTTGACGCAAAAGGCAGAATAATTCCAATTGAGAGAATTAAACAGCTTAATGGATACACCTTTCCGAAGAGATACTGTGACAAAAGTTAAAATTAGAGTTCACAATTTCACCAAATAGAACCGATATGGACACCATTGTATTATGGGTACTACAGTATTAAATTAAATGTGCCGTCTCTATAATTATTTTCTTAGACTGCATGGGACCGCCATTAGGATGCATACTGCATAGGTTACTCTGTGTACATCAACTAGGCAATATTGAATTGGAAGACATCCATTCATACTACAGGCGAGCAATACGTCAATTGTGCAGGCGTCCTTTGGACAGGTGGGTATTAATTTATTGATGCACGATATGAGATGCATCAAAACACACACACACACACACACACAGACACAGACATATATATATATATATATATATATATATATATATATATATATCTATATATATATATATACATGTACAGAGAGAGAGAGAGAGAGAGAGGAGAGAGAGAGAGAGAGAGAGGAGAGAGAGAGGAGAGAGATGAGAGAGAGAGAGAGAGAGAGAGAGAGAGAGAGAGAGAGAGAGAGAGAGAGAGAGAGAGAGAGAGAGAGAGAGAGAGAGAGAGAGAGAGAGAGAGAGAGAGAGAGAGAGAGAGAGAGATTCTGTTTTTGTCGTTTTTTTCTTTGTTCTTCTTCACCAGCAATTGTGTCAAACTTTCTCGGACACTGTTATACGTAGAAACTCTAAACTTGGTACGATTATAGATCCATACATGAAGTCCAGTCTTTTTACAAAGACGGTTGAGACCATTTAAAATTATGTAAACTAGGGGGGGGGGAGAGAGAGAGAGAGAGAGCACAAATTATAAAGTGGGATGATCACGCATTTCTTCCATCCGTTTGCTATTAGAATAATGACAGTGTTTTCTGTTTAAAGGGCTTTTGTTTACAGCTCCTTTTCTGTTCATCAATTATATTAAAACACACTCTAGGCTATTCACAGAAATAACGTATATTTAATATATTTATTGCAGGCGGTATGATTGAAAAAACTAACAAGACGACTGATTTAAATTTCAGTAGTTCTAGGTTATATAAGCTGTTCCAAAGCTATTAAATTGGTTATCTTAAAAAAGAGTTTCAGTGATAACTGCAGAAATGATTTAACGATTATATATTTTCAGAATACGCAATTAAAGCTCCCTGAAAACATGTTACAACACCAGGGACCGTAACCCGTTGTTCAATCTTTCTCCCTTCTCCCCATTTTGTGACAAACGCCCTGTCTCTACACTTACACTTCCGGCAAACTTATTCAAGTTAATATTTGGATGCTTTTTCTAGCAAAGTGCCATTTCATAAAAATCTTGATAGCCTTCAATCGAAGAAAAATGCACTTCTGAACTTTATTTTTTAACTCTCCAGAAGACAGAAAGAGCGCCTCACCCCTCAATGATTCTTAAGGAAACACCTACCCACCTAATCCTGGTTACGGCCCTTTATGCATCACTTTTTTCAAACGTTACACTGTTGTTCCTTCAGGTTTATTCCGTCGTCAAATCCATTCCCCCCTCCCAAACATTTCTTTATGAGCAATATACTAGAACATTTAACTGTACAAGCGGGAATATATAAAGGAAACTAATAAGTCTTATATCTAGTTCATTATCGCAACACTAAAGTTCACTTTAATTTCTTTCATTGTGTATGCATAAAGAAACTGTAAGGGTCGTATGTGGAGTATCAGTACAACTCCATGTACGACTATCTGGGACCAAGTGCCATGGAAAACCCACTGATCGAATATGGAAATTTTGTCCTGGTACCGCGCCCATTTTTGCGTGTGACTCCGTGAGCTTGAATTGAAATATTTTTATTACGTTAGTATGAAAATATCACCTGCTGTAAGCTTTCGACATCTGGATGGACCAGTATAAGAAATCGAAACTTTTGTGTTGTGGATGCAGAATGTCTGAAAGAAATATATCTATGTAGCTACCAGTGGAACATTATTTTTTTAGGTATAAATGGCACCTACATGATGGGCCCTATGACAATATTTGGGGCTTGGGAAACAACATATTTACCCCGACTTCGGATGATGGTTCAATTCAGTATGCAGTTGATAAGGTACGCAAAAAGTGAATGCCACTTACATTGTTACGTGAAGGGTAGCATACCCAAGAATATGCAAACACTTGCCTTGAATCTTCTCCAGATAACAGCCTGGGCATTACTTTCACATGCAAATATTCTTTCTGACGCACATTTATCTTTATTCACAAAATTACTTCTTAACGCAGCTATCATTTATTTCATACTTGTGGACATATTTTGGCAAATTAAATCTGCATTTTCTTAGATATGTAGGAATATTAATGTTCTACGTATCCAATATAAACTTTAAAGGAAAAAGTAAAGAAATGCATGATACGAATGGGAAACAGGTATATATACACCAAAATACACGTATTAATGTAAGAAGCATCTTGTGTAATTCATAAACGTGATCATAACAAGAATTCACCTACATTTAACTAACGTTTTCCAGACACATATTATAAATTTAGTGTTTATTTATTGTTTTCATGAATGTTATAGCCAGAGCGAGTCACTACCTATATGATGGGAGAATTCCTCGAGCTGGGTCCCAGCCACAGATGGTATCAGCCATGTAAAATCACTTCTGAATCATCTAGACCTTTTGTTGAATAAATAACTAAGGGATCCATCATTAGCAAGCTATAAACCAGTATTTAAGTTTGACTTTTAGTTTGCTACAATCTAATATTTGAATTTGACCTCTAAACCTGACCTTTCAAGGCGATTCAAGGTCAAAATTAACATCACCATCTTAAACCCCATATGTGTAATCTTAAAAATGTTAAACAGTAACCACAGATCTATCAGCCACTGACAGGATAAAGCCAACATGTCCTTTTGACCCTAGGTTTGACCTTTCAAGGTCACTCAAGGTCAAAAATAACATCACCATCAGAAACGCCATAGGTGTTTTCCTGTCAATGTTCAATAGAAACCACGGGATAGGATGTATCATTACCAAAATATAAGCCTATACATCATATTTGCTACGTCATCAAAAATAGATTTCTATATATGCTGTCACTGATAATTCCCAGAAAGAAAAACCCATTAAAATTCATAATTCCATAGTAACACTACCTAGTGAACACGCTTGTTTACCCCTTTGACAAGCAACCTTCCTGCAACCTTTCAGCAAAATCTGAATGAGACTTTGGGGAAGAAGTCGCAAATGGCAAAAACATACAAAATTTTACAAAAAATTGGAAAAAAACTCGCATTGCCACCTGGTGAACAAATTAACAAGTAGGGGTCCCCAAAAGTGTCCCTGTGTGATTTCGAAGCAATTGGATGAGCGGTTTCGGAGAAGATTATTTCAGATTTGGCCAGGAAAAAAAGAATAATTAAAAAGACAAAAATCAGTGGCGCAATACCACTTGAACAAATTGGAAGAGACCCAGTAGAGGACCATTGCCACCATGTATGAAGTGAATCTGGCTGACGGTTTCGGAGAAGTCCAAAATTGGATTCGCATTTATTGCCTATTGATTTACATAGTGAACGACAGAAATGTACGTAGTTACCTATAAGTATTCCAGATGAAAAGTACGTACAAAATCAGGAATCGATGGTAACACCACCTAGTGATCAAATGTGTTTGGCTCTTGCACAGCATTCCTGCAGCCTTGCAGGAAAATCTAAATGATGGTTTCGAAGAAAAAGTCAAAATAGCAAAAACACACAAAAATTCATTAAAAAATGGGGAAAAATTCGCATTGCCATCTTGTGAACAAATTAATAACTATGGCTCACCAAAAGTGTGCATGTGTGATTTTAAAGCAATTGGGTGAGTGGTTTCGGAGCAGAAGCTTTTTAAAGATTTGTTCAAAAAAGAACTAAAAATCATAAAACATACAAAAATCATTGGAGTGTGACTATTTGAAAAGACTTGGTAGAGACCCATTGGAGGAACATCGCCACCAAGTTTGAAGTGAATCCGGCCGACGGTTTTAGTGGAGCAGTCGAAAATGTGAATTCATATTGATTTTCATACACCTGAGGCAAAAAAAAAAAAAGAAAAAAAAAATCAATTGAGCATGTCCATTTGAACAAACTTGAAAACGGTACACTATGGGACCTTTGGCACCAAGTTTGAAGTGAATCCGGCTGACGAATAAGAGAATAAGTGTGAACGTATCACAGCTGGCCCGCCGTATGCCCGGACCATCCTAAAAGCTCAGCTTGACGGAGGTCAGCTGAGCTAGAAAATCCTCAAAACCACCCAGCCAATTGCTTTGAAATTGCATAGGATCACTTCCGAGGCCCTCAGACTTTAATTTTTTCAGCAGGTGGCGTTGTGATATTTTTCTATATTTGTATGGATTTTGTTGTGTTTTGACTATTTTTGACTTCTTCAAAACTGTGACTCAGATTGTTCTAACACTTGGTGGACATGTAGCTTGTGGAAGTGTTAAACAGATATGTTTATTAGGTGGCCATATTCTGGATTGCTGTTCAATGAATTTTCAATTCTGCTCCCTTTCGGTTAATGCGTGCATACCTATTGATAACAGGGCATGTCAAGGGTGATTGTTCCAATTTCATTTCAAGTCTAGGTGGGCGTACTTCGCTTTGCTCTGTTCCTTACAAAGTAGCCGAGCATGGGCTCATCACAGTCCTCTTGCTTTGGGTTCAGAACGAAACGGGAGATGTGGCACTTTTACTCCTGTTTGAATAATCATATATGTAAATGTATATGGTTAAACTGTAGGATAAGGGAGTGTTAGGTTGTCCAGGCCTGTTGGTCGTAATTTCAATTTTAAGTTCAAACACAAGGTGGACATCCCATGTTTCACGTGTGACCACTCATGACTCGTAAGGAGAGTCGTGGAAGATGGCTTTCAAGTTCAACTTTTAAATCTAATCTACAACTTAGTACAAGATGTTATACACTCAAATTCCATGTTGTATTGTAGTAAGCAGTTAATACCGTTCATACATTGTTCCTAAATAACACGCGAGTCACGGGTCACAAAGATCACGGTGAAACTAATGTTGACAGACGCCTCGAGTCCAGCTAATTAGATAGATCCAAAACTGACCGACAGGTGGCAACCTTGTCTGGTTTCAGAATAAAAATAAAAATTACCATTGAGCTGTAATTGTAACTGTGGTTATCACAACGGCCTCTAATTGTGACTACAATTACTTAACGTTAGTTCACAGGGCAAATGTTCACAACTTGTGTATGTCCATGGATATATGTAATCTTTAACTAGTAATGAAAAAAATTTATATTACCCAATTACTGGTATTTCTTATTATTTCTGGTACTACTTAAATGAAAATATATAGAATATATGAAACAACTAATGAGAGTTAATGTCTTCAAATACTACAACGCCCTATCCCATTTTACCGATAGACCTTCACAGCCATTCTCTGAGCATTATCACTCTCTAGTAACAGGCACAGTTTAGTAATGGGTCTTCTGAGAGTGTTTGTCTTGGTTTTCACCAACACCTAATCACATGTTTCGTTCATCAGGAAATGTTTCCAATACTGTGCCTATTGGCCAGGAATTACACAGTGCATCAAAATCCACAATGAGCACTATATTATTTACAGCAAAATTCCTTTGGGGTTTACACCATTTGTGGCGGGACTGCAGCTCAGGCAGGTACTCTTTAAGCCAGCGTTTCCAAAATAAGTCTGCCAATTACGGGACCTATTTCCCACATCTGTGCACATAAGTGTCACTTTTGTCAAATATATCTTACAGGTCGACATAAATTTATCGTATTTTTCACTTGATAATACTCTATTGGTTTCGAAGTGCTGTGGGCCATTGCTCCGACTTCGAAATTATATTAGAGGTGCATTTCATAAATTGTCGGTCTGTGGAAGTGCCCTACCGTGTCAATGTACAAGCCACATCTGCTATAACATCACCCTGGGTCCTTGGTCAACCTTTATTGGGGTTGTCCCGATGGCCTAGAGGTCGGCGTGTTGGACTTTACATTTGGCTAGGCGAGTGTGCCGAAGGTAGTGGGTTCTAATCCCATACAGGTCGACATAAATTTATCGTATTTTTCACTTAAGTTGGGTTAGGTTTTGCCTTCATTAGTAGCAAGAGTTTTGGCGTTAGTGCCTCAGTCATTCGGTTCACTTGACAGACCTTTCCAGCAGATCATCTGTAACAAGCTCATTGAACTCGTGATTTTAAGTATGATGCCTTTTGTTCAGTCACTTCTCTTTGTACACCTATCTAAGGCATTCCACTGCTGTTATCACTCAAAGATCCATTTACTGCCCATCCGAGCAGCATTTTAATGGTGAATGGTCCATTATTTTGACTGTTAATAGCCTCCCATGGCCTCCTAGCCATAGGCATATTGTTTCCTATCAAGTATTCAACTCCTGCCTCGATTTTGGGCAGTTATATATGTAGTCCTGGTATTTTCCTCCAAACACTTTTATTATTTTTTTTTTTTTTGGAGTTATGAATCTCTTTTGCTGTTCTACCCATATTTCTGCAATGTCACCTTGGTGCTTCAATATTTCATGTAAAGCAGAATCACAGGATGTATTGCTACTGGCAATGCTTTGAGCAGATTTATCATTTTTTTGGCAGTTTTTTTGCTCATCCAAATGTGTTGGATGTGCATCCCTAGCTGGACCTGCTGCTTGTGCTCAAGTTAAAAGCATGATGTTATTTCTAACGTCACTGACACTATGATTACCAGACCAATTCAAACTATGACTTTTTTCAGGTCTTACACTTTCCCATTCATACAATTGCATTTTTGCTGTGACAGTATCTAAGTGGGCCTGCAACTCAAGTGATTCTCTTTCCTTACATAGTTGTAATTCTTTCTTCCCCTGCATGTTTATTTGCAGCATGGATGCTTCTGCATTTGATTCAGGTACTCTAGTTTCTTCTTGCATTCTAGCACTGGATGCATCACTTTGTGTACTGCTTTACTACACACAAAATAATGACCAGTTCTCTTGCTTGTGTTAGATGCCACTTGAGAAATACGGTCGCCTCATTCATGACTAAACTGGGTTATCCATCCCTCGATTATCTGTCCTTCCCTTTCATATTCAATCAGCCGTGGCTTATACCATTGTTGTTTAATGGGGTTCTACAGGGGAAAGACACATAAGGTACTCCTCATGTGCCTTTTGCAGATCTGTGAAGATTTTGTACCACTCTACTATATGTTCTTTCACTTCCCTTGCATGCTCGGCGTTTTCCATCATTGAATGAGTTATTTTCAGTCATTTGGATGCTGTACGAGCAGAAGCTGACCTTTGTGACTCCAGAAGATTCATTTTGTACTCCATTGCCTTTACTTTCGACATTATCTGCCCACCATCTATTCTACTACTTCTTTCTCTTCCCTGGTGTTACCTTTGTGGGGAACACAAGAACTTAGTCTGTAATTTGCAATAAAACAACTGAACGTATCGTATTATTGCTATGTCATATGGGAGCCACCATCTTGGAAGTACCCGCATGTAAGTATATGTGCTTGAACCCCAAACCATGCTTCCTGAGACCACTCTGTCCTTTACACAGCTATGCTGGAGTAGCATATTAAAAGGAAGGATAGAGATGATGAGTACCTGGTACAGAAAACCTAATATCAGTTAATATCCATTTCATTTGCAGCTGAAGTCAAGGAATGAATACATTTACAAACTGTTCATAAACTAGTTTAATGCAGGCCATGCAAGATCTTGCACAGCAGTATTCAATGCCGGTTCGTACCTTCAGAAAATATCCCACAATGATACTTTGTATGTTTTTCAAAATATGTGTTACGATGTTGGGTCATAATTTCATAAATTTTAATTTCAAACACCAGGTGGACTACCGCCCATGTTGCACACGGGACCCCTCATGACTTGAAATAAAAATCTGAGAAGATTCCTTTCAAGTTCTACTATTTAATCTAGTCTATAACTTCATGCAAGATTAAATACACTCAGACCGAAGTTCCATGTTGTATTGATACAATGATAATAATCCTGCGACACTCTGCTTATTTGTGGCAGTCCTGTATAATATATGATACAGGTGGCAGGATCAAAAATAACAGCTTTCCCTCTGATCCTATCCCCGCCTCTATGGCTCACGCATTTCCCACATGCAGTGCACACAGTCATGGGAGCCCTGATAAGGGCTAACACATTACCCGTTCCTTCCCAAAACTTCTTATTCTAATTAGTTCCATTCTCTTATAATTCTAGCATTTCATTTCTTTTCAGCTTCCTACCAGGAAGTCCTTTACAGTTCTAACCTCTTTCCTTCCTCCAAGTAAACACCTTGTCAAAACCCTAAAAACCCTGCCACACACTCTTCTTCTAAACACCACACGTTCTGTAAGCCCTTGCAATTATGATCCTCTTTCTGCCATTCCCTTAACATATTTTCCCTCATCTTGCTGTATGCATTACACCATACAAACCAATTGTCTACTGTCTCGTCTGCCTCCTGGCAACAAACTCTACACTTACCATTGTTACCTGCAGTGCATTTCTGTCTTCCCTTTTCTTGATTGAGAACTCCTATCCTACTCTGGAACAAAAGTTTCGATCCCTTCCCTCCATCCCATCACATACTCTTCCTTGGCTTCTCTAAAACATTGTATGCATTTAGAATACGTTTTTTCCCTGACTCCTTTTTTTTCAGGCTTTGTTTCATCCTTCTGTCACTACCTTCCCTATATATGATTTCCAATCCTCAGCCTCATCATAAGCTTTCAATTCATACATTTCTGCTAGCCCACCTATGCTTTTGATACATCTTGTCTGTTCTGTAAAAGGTTCATTTTTTCCCTGCACCGCTTGTCCTCACTTGCTGATTCTATACATTCCCAACAGTTCAACTTGGCTTTGGCAATTCTGTCAGTTATGCTATTTCATCCTAAATCCCCTAAGATTGCTTCTGTTTCTGTACAACTTCAGTCCACCCAGAATCCATTTTTTTATATCATTCTGTGCTTGCTCCATATCCTGGATATCCCCTTCATTACCCGTAATATCCTAACATCTAAACCAAAAAAGCATTCCTGGTATTGCTAATTTATTCGACAGCACTTTGGCTGTGAATGCCCTGTCAAAACTACATATTTACATTCAATCTACCTTTTAACATTGCAAGTATAGAAGCCTGATGTGTTATGAGACCATAACACATTAGCCTTGTGTGTTATGGAACCATAACACAGGTGTCCCGCCCACATTCCAATAAGCCACACCTATCGTGGTTTCCGGAACCTAATACTTGAACATGCTCAGCAAATCAGTTTTTGATCGTTTCTCTTAATTCCATGTATTAAGTTTCTAAATTTCGTGTAAGTGAGCAGAAAAATTAAGAGGGAAATGTAAACACAAGCAATGAGGGTCGCTTTTGTGTGTGTTATGTCATAATGACGCGGGTGATTGAAGCTGGCATCGGGTGAGGCACACTTGCATGCGCTACGCCCACGATGTCAGCTTCAATCACACACGTCATTATGCCATAACACACACAACAATCGACCCTCATTTCTAAAGTATTGCTGTTGCTTTTATAATTCCCTTTGCACGGTTCACCATATGCTTTATCTTTTGAATATGGTACCTGAACTTACTTTTACCTGTTGCTTTACCCCAAGCTACTCATATTCATCTAAATCTCCAATTTCAATTGGATGCTCTTTATCCCCTCGAATTTGAAATTTCTCAAGTCTCCATTTTCTATTGCCATCTGGTTTCTTTCCTAGTGTCATTACTTGGCTTTTGTCTTGGCTAAACTCTGACCACCCTTTACTGCCACATTCACCTACATCGTTTAACATATCCTGTAGTTCTGTTTGAGACTCAGCCCTGAGCTCAATGCCATCTGCTTAAAACAATCTAGCAATTTTCTGGTGTCCTATTGTTATGCCCGTATCACAATCTATTAGCTGTCCACCCAAGTCCTTAATATATAGAGCAAACAAAATGGGGGAAAGCACACGCCCTTGCTTTTAGCCTATGTTTAGCTGTGCATTTTTGACTACAATATTTAGAAGTGAAAGAGTGCATTCTACATCCTTGTATAGGGCTTCACCTATTTCCAGAAAACAGCCTCCGAATCCTATCCCACTACATTTTACATGTACAGCGTCGCTCCATACCTTATTATATCCCTTTCTTATCCCATGAAAACCTTTCTCTGTTCTTGTTTTACCAATTTTAAAACCTGAGTCAGTGTAAGCACATGATCGCCTAAGTGTCACCTGGTTTGAAACCATTCTGAATGTCTGCCAGGAGTTAAAGTCTTGCAGCTATTCTGGTTAGTCTTTGGTACATTATCAGACTTAATATTGCGCAACATATTATATCCTAAGCCTATTTCATTCTGCAGGTACTTGTTTGTTTTCAAAATTTCTATTGAAACCATCTGTAAACTGTCTCCAATTTACTCTGGCCCCTTTATAAACTAGCTCAAAATCTCATCTGTTGTATAGCTGTATTGGATTCAATGCTGCTGATTCTGTGACACAACTCAGGATCCCATCGATCCTGTTTAGCTTTGGATTGATATGCTGGTACTGTCCTTGGCCCCATTTTGACTTATTAATCTCATCCCAGGGCTCCCTTAATGCTATTGTATGTCCCTTCTCCTATCTGTTCTTTTTCCTCTATACATGATTTCTGGGGTTTTATTCCTTCTTTTCCAGTTAACCTGTTTCCAAAAGATAGTCAACCCTTATCCTCCACTTTCAAATATTTTCTGTGTCACCTGTTCATTTTTACTAGTTCTCCATTCTGCTTTCATATCTGCTGTTTTCTATGTTCTATATACTGCTCTTAGCTTCCTCTATTTTACTTTCTGGGTACTTGTTTTTCCTGCCTAATCCTCATGCTATATGTCTTGTATTTTTTCTTAATTATTCTTTTCAGTTCTGGGTATATTTTATATACTCTATTCTCAGCCAGAGTAAGGTCTCCATTCATTTGCTGTACATCTCCTTCAATCTCCCATTAATCTTTCCACTTTTGTAATTTAATTCTCAGACTGTGTGATTAATACCACCTAAATCTGCTGCCTTGCGTGTGTTCCACGCCCATTTGGTTCTCCCTTTATCCCTCTTGCATGGTTGTAGGTCAACTGAAATTGTCATTCAGTTGTGGTCACTGCCTGTATTCAGCCTACCCTCCTCCTCTACTTCACGTTTTTGTGTCATAAGAATATATCACTATCCACAATGGTATAATCAATAGTTGTCTGTCTGCCACATAGGTCCATGTCCTCTTCCCTTTGTACTGCACATCCCTGTTCACTATTCTCAGCCTGTATTCCCTGATGAAGTTCAATAGCCTGCTTCAATTCCGATTAACTTCTCTATCCCCTCCTTCTGTTCCATCTACTCCATTCCTTATGTGCCCATTGAAATTTCCAGCAATCATAACTATATACCCCAAGGCCTGCTGCTGGGTATCACTGGTCATCTTTCTTATTCTATCATCTATCATTCATTTGATAGACTCTCACATACACTACAACTATTATTACTCTGTTTCCATTTGACTCTACTTCTATCCACTGCACCTTGTTTTTTACCTCACTATCATCTTTCTGTCTGCCCTCCCAGATTTAATGCCATTTTCGCCCTTTCATTATCAGAAACCCTACTCCTCGACCCTTCTTTTGCCTACTTTATCTTCCTTTACCTATCATATATCATGTCGGGCATGTCACTATCCGTATCGGTTCTCTTCCAATTAGTTTCTCTACTTGGGCTACAATATCCACCCTTTCATTTTCAGCTGCATCTTCTATTTCTGCTTTATTCTCTTTGAATCCTGTACAGCTGAAATATATTTTGGGGTTGCGCTTCTTTTTCTCCCTGCTTATCCTTCTACAACATCTTTCTGGTTGCTTATGATCATCATCTAGTTCCAAAACTGACCTGGTAGTGACTGGGTTTTCTAGTTCCCCTGCTGCTGCACCCACTTACTCTAGACCTGCTCAAGACTAACCAACTATCCCTTGTGACTTGAGTGCAGACCACATCCATCAAACATCTCCCTCCTCCCTGCAAAATCCTCCCACACATCTCTAATGGCAATCCCCCTCTGCCTGCATAACCTCTCTAACCTATTTATCCCACAAATCTAAAGAGGACCCTATGTATCTTCCTCACTATGCTATTTCCTATTAGCACTGCCCCTCTATGTCCCTCCTGTACTCCCCACTTACTAAGTTCTGCCACTCGCTGCCTCCAGCATCCTCACTTCCCTCCTGACCTTGCCCTCCCTATCCTGTTCCCCCTCAGCCTGCTCTGCCCTATCCATGGAGCTCCTTGCTCGCAGTCTCCAACGCTCACAACAGCTGCAGCCCTGGCACTGTCCCTGGTCCCCTCCAGCTCTGTCTTGCAGGTTGCCAGCTGTGCCTCCAAAACCTCTGCCCTCCTGCACATCCTACATCAAAATCAATCAGTTAGTACTGCTAGCAATTTGTTTGTAAAAGGCATGCAGATCGCGAAGATGAAACAACTGTAGACAGTTTCCAACTTGTCTTGTACAGTAGAGTATTGTACTGTAGCGTATAGGTTATCAGGTAGTTTTAAAACTAACTGACAGGTGGCAACATTGTCTGGTTTCAGAATAAAAAAAATTGATGCGTAATTTAAACTTTGGCTGCCACAAGGCCTGCCAGCATGGTGCTGTTGGTATATTCGAGGCAAAGTTTTAGGGATATATATGTGGTTAGATTGATTGTAATTGTGACTTAGGGATGGTTCAACATTATCATCATTTTTGAATTAGTACTTAGGGTACTAAATTTCATGACCCCCCTTCCTCCCCCCAAATTAGTACCTTAAAAATGATGATTCCCCCCCCCCCCTCAAATCATAGCAAAATTGCACAAAACAGGCCAAAAATTGACCATCATTTTCCGTGTCCTGTAAAAGTGTACAGACCCATTTAACACCCTCCCCCCTTGCGTACTGTAAGTACTAATTCAAAAATGATGAAAATGTTGAACCATCCCTTAAATTTTAATGCCATTTTTTATTCACGTATCATGTCCTGGGTCTGTGTATGCAGCTGCTTTATTTGATACCGTTTGGTTTGACTGGGATAGTATTTATTGATTTATACATATATTCCCCTTCTATCTTACAATATAAAATAGTTTAAATTTTAAGCCTTCGTGTTTTAAAACTATTATGGTGTATTGTGTTCAGTTGGTTTTGGTGTTTATTGGGTATATCCTATGATGTGCTACTGCGTTTGACTATTTTAAGAACAAGAGGTAAACCAGTAATCAGATCTATATAAAACAGCTGGTACAAAGTTAACAATTTGTCAAAAAAGGAATACATTTGTTGACCTTAAACAATCAATCCAATAATTGAAATAAAAAAAGGTTAGAGCAAATGTGTTATGTTTCATGACGTCAAATTTGTCTATTTGCTTTCACTTCTAAACCATAGTCAGAGCTTTGTGAGATGCTTGTCATTGTCCGATGTGAAATTTAACTTAATATCTCTAATTGCTGGTAACGGCATTCATACAAGGCAGTGCTACCACAGACACGGAATCACATGTTAAAGGTGCCACTCTAACAAAAGAGAAAAAAAGTACAGGACCTAATATGTTATCAAGCCAAAATCACAACTGTATTGTAGGTCCACAAACACAAAGTCTCAAAATATAGATCTTTCTTTTCCAGCTGAAGAAATATCTTATATTCTTAACCTGTGAAAGCGCTTCCTCACTCGTCTCTATAAAGCCAGTGCCCAAGAGGTGAGTTCAAACAACTTCAAAATATCCCAAACTGATTTAGCTTGGTGGTATGCAAACTTAATTTTTTTTTGTATTTAATCCCCAATATTTTGTTCTTTTTGTGCTTCTTGTCAAGTGCTGATATTTCAAATGCTTCTTGTATGTGACGATAACTGAATCAGACACAGATTGCAAAATGTTCTAATGGTAAATGTTTCTAGTTATCAAGATTCGAATACCAACTGGCAAAAATGCACTTTATTCATTCATTACCATTAAAGGCAAAATATGAATTACGAAATCTAAATGGGTAAAGCAACGGAATTATTGTTTATCATTTCATGGCATTATCTTAATCACTTGTTTTTTTTTACATACAGCACGCTTGCATTATCATATTTCAAACTGCATCTGTTGTGATTGACACAGGTATTCCTAAAAGTCAAAAACAGAGCTGCTACTGTTGTCAGTGTATCCAAGTCTCTCTTGACACTGAGACTCTTGGGGCCCCTCCCACCAGCAGATTTCTGAGTTGGGGGCGCCCGCTGCCCCTGTAACAAGTCTCCAAAAAGGAACCCTTTGGGTTTCCATTCTGGTATTCCGGAATGTCGGCTAGTCTGAGTGCTCATATTCAGGCGCTCAGACCATAAGTCAGGCAGGTCCGGGAAACCAATGCCTTGGCAAACTTCCCAGAAATCGGCTGCTAGATTTACATATTCGCAGTTTGCGAGCAGGTTTGGCATTTCTGGTGTAAATCATGGAAAACTGTGACATCCTGGCGGCATTTAAAGTAAGAAGTGCTGCTCATCTTTGTAGCTAGTTTAAACAGGTGTGGAAAGATTGAATGAACTATTTAACGAAGTGCTGGTTCCCCATAATGTTGCGAGAACAACGTGCTGCATCTCACACTCCACCGATCGCCCTGTCACGGAGATGAGCGAGCGGCGCTGTCTCCACAAATTGATCAGATGGTAGGGTCGCGCCAACGCGTGGGATTCATCCTCCTCAAAGGAAAAATGTACTGTAACCAAAATGCCACTACAGCCCTGTCATCTTTGGAAATGTTTCTTCCAGCCAGAAGTCAATTTGTTGTCAAAATTATTTTATTTTCCCATTTTCAGTGATGAGGCACATATGGATGAAGAAAGTCTGCTAAGGGATAAATATGGCCGCTGTTACGAATTTTCAGTTCGTCTGATAGACTTCGAGCCCAAGCCATTCCATCGAATTGGAACTTACATACTGCAAGAAAAGTGGCGCCAGCATGCAGTTGCTCAAACAACCACAATGCACAATATCATGCTCAAGACCTGGCATGTTGGGTTTGTGGCGACTGCCCTGTACATCGTGACGCAGATTGGGAGGATCGCCCTGACAGCAACGAACAAGAGTTGACTATCCTCATTTCGTTAAACAAAAAGCTCCTCACCCATTGAAAAAACAAACCTTTATAGAATATTTATGTCATTGAAATCTATGTAAGGCCAGTAACATCAGTAATATGCCAGATTTAGCCGATACTTTCTCCATAGTCAACAAGTTATAACTCTGTTAAATGGTAGTTAACGATTACGATATATGCCGTAAAAAGCGTACAAAATTCACCTTTCGTACCTCTCGTATATGTTGTGTGTAAAAGCTTCACCTTTCGTATAAAACATTTGAATCTTATAGAGCACGAACGAAATGGTCTTTTTTGTTTGTTGGTTTTATTTCATTATTATTATCATCATTTTTGGGGGGGGGGGGTGACTCTCTGTCTGTGTGTTTTTCCTACAGTTTTTTGCAGCAGTCGCAAAATATGTCGAGCTCAACCCACAGAAGACCCCAGTTTCTTGTGTCTCATTCCATGCCCGACATCCGATTGGGTTGTAACAAACTAAAAAATGCCAAACTGACACAGAAAGTTCCTGCGCAAACGAGGTGGTATTCCCCTATCTTTCGGCCAAACAGGGCATGTGACAAGAGGCCAGGCCAGTCAGTATGGCACGATCACTGATGAGTGGCTGTATTTTGTCATTTTGGCCACAGAAAGGTACAAGACAATTTTTTAAAAGTTTGGTTGCAAAGCAACCAAGCAGGTGAAGGACCTTTAGAGTAGGATGTCAAATAAAAGAAAGCGGAATGCGTGGCGTAAGTGGCTATAAATATTTCCTGTAAACATCATTTTATCAAGAATGGCACATGAACAATGAACAGATTTTGAAGTTCTTGAACTTTCTCTGCTGTGCTCATGACGCATCTTTATAGTGCTTATGACAACCTATGTCCTATTTAGTATCTGTGGCGTAATTTTGTGATCAGCAAGCCGGGTAAATTGTAATAATCTTCAATGTTCGAATGAGATGCCATCTCAGTTCGAAGCCCTTGTAGCTAGGGATCATCGACATATATTGGAAAATTGACATTTGATATTCAGGTATGCATGTTTACTTCGGTTGACTCATTTTAGGGGTTCAAATAGTGTAAATGAAAACGTACAAACGATTTTGTGAAACACTAAGAATCATGCCATATTTTCGTTCAAAAACAAAAACATCTGAAACTCTTGATACTGCAGATTGCCAGATTGCAAGATGTATGTCCTCTCTGTCTCTGCCTGTCTGTCTGTCTGTCTGTCTGTCTCTCTCGCTTTCTCTCTATACATATTACACACACACACACACGTAAATGATGCTGTTACTCTCGTGTATCGCTTGCATATAGCTTTCTGATCCACGCAAAAGACGGGGCTATGTGGCCTCGTTTCCAGTGTCAAATTTTACTTTATCACTTTCTAACTGGCTGAACCACGCCAAATTTTTCTGCCATGTGTGATAGTCTTTCTCTAGGCATGACATCGGCAGTAAATCTATGTCCACAACGCCGGTGGAAAATCTAAATCTCCGCCCTTGGTTATCTGTTAGGACATTTTTGATCGACTCTTTGATTGGTTGCCTGTAAAAAAATAAATAAAATAACATTTTAATGTTTTACCTTCAATCTTGTGAAAAAAGTGCTTACATCCATTCCAGACCTATTCATATTGCTCATTATATCGAAATGATTTTAACGATATAAATTATAATAGTTATAAAGTACACCATGCCAGAAGAAAAATGCCTTTCAACGCATTAAAAATTAAAAAAACTCTTTTGTTTTTACAAAGCTTTTCGAAGCCACCTTAAGAAGTTGCATAGTCATGCATATAAATAACTGATAATCAGTATTTAAATTTACCTTGAGGGTAACAATCACCATCACCCGGACCGCATTAACCTGATTAAGATCATGTATGAAGCTTAGAAGCTTTGGATTGCCTTGCCTTGCAGGATATGTGAGGGGAGCATAACAGGCAATGTATCGACTTTTGGCCGGCCATGTTGGCATTCAATGAAAGCTCCTTTCATGAGGAATATGAATTCGTACTTCGGATGCAAATTCCATATATTGAATACGTTAATTTCATAAAATACCACATGGTGACTCACCTGGCAGGTAGTGGCTGCAGGGACACCAGAATTGATAAGTGTTTAGTGACTGTTGAAGCCAGAAATCTCTTGCACTGAAAAAACATAACAGATAATTTCACACGTCTCCCTAGCAAAGATACAGATTTTAAACAAGCTGAGTTACCTTTTTAGATTTGCCAGTAACTCACTACCAGAAATCTCTGACTGGAAACAAACTAAGGCATGGTATTTTTGACAATCAAGCAAGTAAAACTTTCATACCCTGGAAACAAAATCTCATTTAGAGTACGGCTATTTGAAACCAACATGATAATTTTGGTAAAAATACAAACGCTGGGGTTTTTGCTCATATTAGAAATGTGAACGCAGAGCCTAAATTTCGAATTTCTAGGGACTAGTATATGCACTAAATAGTCGGTCCAGGGTAAAATGTGGCCCCATATGTGGTGCCAAACTAATTGCTGGGGCGACATTTGGTAAAATACGTGTAGTGTGAATTATACGATCACAAAACAAAGTGTTCCCTGTTATCATGTTATTCCTGCAGGATAGCAGGTTCTCTAGGCTGTGGCTCTGTATGTTGACCACCAGGTCTACCCTGTTCTGAGTATTGTAGGCTGACGTTGCCTTGAAACTGCGGGAAACTCTTTGTTCAATTACCATTTCTCTAAATGATCACTTGGCGTTTATTCCGTCAGAACTAGCTACTTACATATTAATTTTATATATGACGGGTATAGTTATCTCCGGAACACACCGACATGCACAGACAGTGTGATCCCCCATTTTGCCAGATTGAGTAACTGCATTTCACACTTAAGGTGGAGGCTGTGAAGCTCGTGCGCAGTGAGACTGGCAACTTTGGATCAATATTACCCATTTAATTTTTCACAAGTACATCAAACCTATATAATTTCTGATTACTACATATCCATAGATTTGTATCCATGCGGTTTGTTTGCAGGATTGGACTTTTTTGAGATTTTATAGCATTCTTTCTGACTTGGTAGGATTTTCACTTTTTTCGCGCAGTTGCACAAATTTGTTTTCTTCAAGTTGAAATCAGCAGAAATTTAAAATATATACCCATGTCCAGAATCGAATTCAATGGTGAGTCCTGAAATAGCATAAATAAAAAGTTATAAAATTTTTCATTTAGTCCTTACAAGTTGTTAATTTTTTTTTCTATAAATTGCTTCAAAAGTCATGGAAGGGGTTGTCAGAAAAAAAATCCTCGAACTGCTCCTAGATATGGTATTTTCTTTTGATGTCCGTTGATTTTAATGTGATAGGGCAATCCATAAGTTTGTGAGGCGAAATACAAATTGCAGAGGTTGAGCAAAAAACAGCTTCAAGAAAATCACATTGAAAGAAAAAGTTGCCAATTCTTACGCATTTATGACTGCAATATGACACATGCACATTTCTTCTGTCCCGTGTTTTACTTATGTTGTGAAATAAACTTGTAGCTTTACCTCTGCGATGTTGTCATTAAAAAACCCCATATTTTGTGGCTTAAATCTAGACTTTTTTAACTTGGGAACATCACCCTTGGCTTGTTTGGGTGTGGGTTCACATGCAGCTTTCCATATTTGGGGCCCAGCAAGTGGATTGTACTAATTTGGTTTTACATCAATAGAGAATTTCAAAGTAATCAGAACAATGGTAGTGATTAGTCTGAACTGGCCGATTTTTCTCTCCATGCATATGGCTGATGGTTTCCTTTTCCCTATGAGTGAACCTTGTCAATTGGTTTCCAGGGGTCATGGACTAATGACCGTGGAAACAATGACATGCTTCATTATCATGCCCATGCAAACAAACCCCATGTGCTCGGCACTTCTAACTTTTCAGTGTAAACAGAAGTTTTGAGTTCAATTTTCTCATATAAATTTCATGTTCACACATCTGAGTTTTTGGGAGCATGTAGTTTAAGTATCAAACTATCCAAAAATATGAAAAAAGTGATTAGAGGTTATCCAAAGGTGCTGACTTCAGATCTACCACCTTAAGTTGATGTGAATTACAGTTCCGCTAATAAAAAACAGTTCCCTATTCTCATGTGTATAACTTGACGGTATAAACATTTTTTTTTTCGAGTAACGCTGACTTTTTATCACAGTGGGGCTACTCCCTGTCCTGTGTCCTTGTGGCATCTTCTGTAATTTGTTCTACGTGCCGTGGTGCCATCTAGGCACCGCCCTGGGCACCCGTGCCATTAAAGGTTCGCCATGTGCTGCCTGTTCTTTTCACATATGAGAAATTTAAATACGATCCAGCCCTTTTTTGCCAAAACATGGTTAAACCAAAGCAGTGTTTTTATAATTGTTGATAAAAAACAGGGCTCCTTGTATGAATGCTAACTTAAAGTCTTATATTATTGACGCAAAAGATTAAACGTTGTTTGTGAAATTTAACCTGTTTTACTGCAAACTCCACAGATTCGTCCTTTTCCTTCTCTGTATCACAGAATTCCGATAAAAATGACCAGGTTCCATTGTATAATGGCCCTGATAGGTGGAATTGCTCTCTACAAAAAAAATTAAGTGCTTTCATTAGTATGCCTTTCTTTTCTCAGTCCTACCGGCAATGCAAAGAACACAGAAAACATTGCGAAGTCAAAGTACTGAAAAGGCTACATGTTTAGTCTGACAGTAAATCCCCAGGGACCTCTCTATTAAGACCACACAGGGCCCCAAAAATGGTGTTTTAACAGGAATATAATTACATTTTCAAAACGGACTGCAAATGTGGTCTTAATATAGCAATTGTCCCTTTGTTGAGACCGGCTTCATTGAATATTTGACTGTATCGGTAAAAATATTCTTTGCATTCATACTTTCAAAAAAGGGAAGGGACACAAAATTTCAGATTTTAGGAACGGGGATTACTCACATTAAAATATCTGCTAAATCAATGTGGTTGTATTGTCTATTCCGACATAATTTTTTCATTACACGTTACCCCGGAGGGAAGTATACATACATCTGTAATCGATTTCTTTATCAAATAACTCTTAAAACAAATAATAATATTAAATTAGCAAACGATATGTTAAATTAGAATATGAACTTGGATAGCATTATCACATCGAAATGTATAAAAGAGAAAATAATCTCCGCACAAAATGTACATTGTCTACTCATGCAAGATAGCATAAATCAACGCCAAGATATATCTATATTCTCGTTACATTTAAAAACCTTAATTCTCACTTCGCTTTACTTGATAGAGAATTAAATTTGGTTTGAAAAAAGAACAAGTACACAGATAGAGTCATCCATTTATCATGCATGTTAATTTGTAAACATTAAGAAAAGCATAAATTTGAATATACACTGTGACGAGAATTAAACTGTACAGATGTGCAATCAACCATACTTCTTACTCCAATTTCCTTATCACTTTTACCTGTTTGCGATATACCCAAGTGTCATCGGGCAAATGCAAAATTAACATAAAGGTAGTTATGTCTATGTGCCAACACAGACATATTGTTTTTCTTTCTTTCTTTCTTTCTTTCTCTCTGTCTCTCTCTCTCTCTCTCTCTCTCTCTCTCTCTCTCTCTCTCTCTCTCTCTCTCTCTCTCTCTCTCTCTTTCTTTCTTTCTTTCTTTACAGGCAAATTTGTCCAACATTTCATTTGAAAAGTATTATACATAGAAACTCCAAACTTGGCATGATTATACTTTTATACATGAAGCCTGGCCTTTTTGTAAAGAGGTTGAACAGTTTTGAAAATTATGCAAATTAGGGCCATTTAAAAATTTAAATCTTGAATATCTCCACAAATATTATAGGTATAGGTAATTAATCCAACTTCGATTAATATGTTGGTAACACTGCACATTTTTGTAATTTACATGTGACCTCTAAAGGTCAAAGGTCAATGTCATTTTCACATGTGAAATTTTCATCTAGCCATAACTCGGTCAATTTTCATTCAATTTTCAACACTTAATTAATTAATAGGGTAAGATATAACAGATTCAACTGAAAGCCACAGGAAGCTGTAGTTTTCCTTGCAGTGAAGTTGCAAGTTTAGAAACCATACAAGCCACAGGCAGCCAGGTTAGTGTTCAATGTAAACAAAGCATGCACAAATATGAATAGACTGACATCTAAAAGTTGTATCATGCTTAGAAGACTACTTGGTTCATGAGAATGAAATGGAAAAGAATGATGACTTAGTCTGTGGTAGTTTATCATTACATAATATCAAAAATATTGTCTTTTTCGTTCTTTCTTTCTTTCTTTCTTTTTTTCTTTTTTATGTCTGTGTTGGCAACACAGACATATTGTTTTTCTTTCTTTCTTTCTTTCTTTCTTTCTTTCTTTCTTTCTTTCTTTTTTCTTTCTTTCTTTCTTTCTTGAGAAATTTGTCCGACATTTTATTTGAAATGTATCACACATAGAAGCTCCAAACTTGGCAAAATTAAGCTTCTATAGATGAAGTCTGGCCTTTTTGTAATGAGATGTCATGCTTTTCAACATTATGCAAATGAGGGCTAATTAAAGCTTTAAATCTTCAGTATCTTATAATCTATAGTAGATGTGGTTCCCAGTGTACAGGAGTTTGACCATAGCAAGGTAAAGGCTATCTCAAATGTCAAGGTCAAAGGTCAGTTTTAGGCCAAGATGTAATTTTTGAGGTGAAGGTTCACTTCAGGTAGAGGTCATCTCAAGGTCAAATGTCATTTCAAGGTCAAAGGCCACTTTTGATGGTGGCTTTCTTCTAGCCATAACTTGGTCAATTTTTATCCAATTTTGATCATGTTTGCCTCAAATTGTAGCTATTGCAACACTGCACATTTTGAAAATTACATGTGACTCCTAAAGGTCAAAGCTCAATGTCATCTGGACCTTTGAAAGTTTCCCCCAGCCATAACTCGGCCAGTTTCCATCCAATTCTAATCATGTTGGACTTAAATTGTGGGTATTGTAACACTGTACATTTGTGCAATTTACATGTGACCTGTAAAGGTTAGAGGTCAAAGGTCAAGGTTATTTGGACTTGAAAATATCATCAAGCTGATCAGCTTAATGGAATGTGAAGTACCTAAGCACAAGAGTTGTACCATTTAATATTTACAGCTTTTGAAGGCACACAGACAGATTTGCTTTAAAGCAAATCTTCCTTTCTAGTTTTCGTTTGTATTTCCCTCCGGTGGGAAAAAAAACTTTGTAGGCCTCCAGCATGTTTTACAACTAAAAAGTTTTTTATTTGGCGTGCCCTTTGAACCCTTTTCTTATTTATATACATATGAAATTATAAACCTACTCCAGCTCCGGTTGGCGGTCGATGTATTGTTTCATCTTAATGTAGTTGTCATATGCTGCTTGCATGCTGTAATTCCCCAAGTTCTGCGCTTGTAAAATATTATATAGTAAGCATCCTTCCGGCAAACCGTCTGTATATTGATCACCTGGAACAGAAAGTACCGAACTTACACATAATTTTAGGTAACAGTAAATATCGATAGTGATACACACCAATAACCTACACGAGGCTTTTACTGTTTCTACCTGAAACATCCGAAACGTGTGTCCCCGGGGTGGGAAATGTACAGATTATAATTTCTCTGTATATTTATTGCAGTTTCAGATTGCTGGATAATGAAACATGTGCTGCTTCCTTACTGATATCATCACTAATAGCATCACTTGTATTATTGCTTATGTGCAGTCGACAATATATATCACCTTTGTTCCTGCTTATGTTCCGTCGACAATATAGTTCAGGATCAGCCCACCAATTCAGGTATTGGTACCATGTTAGAAGCATTAGCCAAGCGTTGGATTTCTCTATTATGAGGATTCAAATGACCATGCACAGTAATTCCATTGTTTACTCCATGCGCACAAATCGGACGCCAGTTTGGGACAAACTCTGTCAATATTTCTGAACCATCACAAGACAGACGACTGTCGTAAACGCACTACTAAATCTTCCATTCACACACTGTGAAAGATCCATGAACCAAAAACATTAAACACCTGTTTGACTTTGGTAGTTGCTCTTGGCACATCTTGTAGATACTGACGGGTTATGAGGATTAGTATAAGATTTTCCTGAGCACTGCTTGCCATTGCTGCTACCTTCAGGAACCCACAACAATGCTTGAATGACTAGCTCCAACAGTGCATCGATTTTTCTGTTTGAGAAAAATTGTACAATGTGTAAAAAAATGTTCTTTTAATGTTTACTGTCCTAGATACGTACTGACGTATAAACATCCGTGAAAAGACATCTTCCTACTGAAGAAACGTATCTATGAAAATATATAGGCACCATGGTTATGGAATGAAAAGTCGGTTTACGAGGAATTTCAATCTAAAATTATTGTTATGATTCAAATAAGCAAAACCTTTGTTCTGATCAAGAATGATCACCTTTATTTTGTTTCACACAAAATCACGGACATGTGACTCATGACCACGTTTCACTGTTTTTGCGACACCACAAGTTTGCTACAATTTAAACATTAACTAATAGAATAAAAACACAGTATGCTACCTTTCCGTCGAAACGTTTGTACTTTCCTGGCCCAACAAGTCATTTAAAGGTTCTGCCAGATTGTGAGTATTGTAAGAAAAGACTGTCCTTCCATTCTGAAAAAAGAATGATGGGCGTCCATAAATGAAACATCTCGGACTTAGCCCCGACATCATTCGTTTTACTGAAGGTGATAAAAGTTACATCCAAAAGTCCCATTCTCTTTTGGGAGTGCAAAAAGTATCAAAATTGATGTTACCTTATGTAAAAAGATAATAATACCGTTGTTTCAACTTCACAATAACAGTACCATATTGCGCACATTGGAATATAAGTCTCCTTGAAGAGCGCAGTCTAATTCAGAGATCACCCAGCATACTTTAATGCTGCAGTAACCAACGAAGAAACCTTACAAAGCAAATTTAGTAGCGATTGCACAGAAGTTCTTATAGTTTCGTACCTTGAATACTTTGAATTTGCCCTGAGGTGAATTAACCAGTTGTTTCATAGCCCAGTGCATCCTCCGTGTATTACTAAAAGCAGGGAAGGTGGTAACAAAACAAATATATATATATATATATATATATATATAAGCACATACGGATAGTTTTGTGACTGCATGTATAGCATCCCCCCCCCTCAAAAATAAATATGCTCAAGCATAGTCAAACTCTTGTCGATTTCATATTCAACAATTTTCTTGTAATGTAATTTGTAATGTAATTTATACTATTATTTATTGACATATTAACCGAGAGCATCGACAATCAGAAATATTTGAAGAATATTAGCATATAACATTGTTTATTTTGAAAATGTATCTTCTGCTCTTCACTCATGTTCGTATGTTTTGTACTATTTTCCACTTGTACAAATAAAACGGGCCTCTGCCACCATTCAGTGACCAGTGGTGTGAAACAATTAAACAGAGATAATTAGACACCTATTAGTTCAGTTGTTTGTCTAGAGGGCATAAAAGGACTCTTGTAAACATGTGCAAATAAATCAACTTAACAAATGTTCATGCGATCAAAGTATATGTTGCTGCTTTTGGGCCCTATAAAATAGATTTTTGGTACACCTGGGAATCTGCTTCTACAATAGTAGGAGAGGTCACAGTTGGGAAAACCAAGCTTTTCTAATCTTGTTTCACTTTTGTCATTATGAAAATAAAGTCCACCAGACCATCGGCTCGTTCCCAACAATCGGCTTGAAAATCCATCACACAGGAGTTGCAAAGGTAAAAAATTTAGTATCAGAGTCGCATGACCAATCATTGAAATGCTACAGGTACGTGGGGCATAATTTGTGGATGTAAAAGCAAAGGGTGGTAGCCCATTTTCTACGGTTTTATACATGCTATTTGTTTCGCATTCAATTTGTATCGAAAATAATTTTGTCACATTCAGATAAATTCATTCCACACTATAAAGAAAACCATTATGACAGGCGTCGTTTTGTTCATTGTGTGTTTCTATATCCAAAAGTTTATTTAGTTTTGCATTTTTAAAGAGTTCAAACTTATATGCAGCCACATAAAAGAGAAAATAATTAATACCCTTAAAGCAAAATATAACTTTAATAATTAATATTTTGAAATAAATAATCGTTATAGGCTTAAAGCACATTTGGCATATGTAGGTTCAAGGCCTTTCAAACTAAAGCTAAGACTGTATCAATGCATGTGTTTCTCCAAGTACACAGATATTTCCTCAGCACCAAATGTGCGTGGATACCGTTATAATTTATTTTTTTTTAATACGTACTGTTGTACAAATGCAGTGTTGCCAGGTACATTAATGGGGTAAGCATACATGTGAATGCAAATCCTTTAAGGGAGCTATTAAAAGGCAAAGTGATTGTCGCCTGTAAAGGCACAGTGATTTTCAAGGTGAAGCATTTATTGGCTTGACAAGTGAATAATGGATAAAGTAGGTCACACAGACGTAGTGTCCTATCTGTGGCTGACAACACATTGTGTATTTGATCTCAAACATGTCTTTATATTGCTGCATACTGTCTACGGTGTACGTTCGACTACCAGTACTAAACTTTATGCAAAGACTTGATTTCCAGGAGATAACAACATAAAAGAGATAATACTCCTGGTTTTATGCTCCATAATTTGGAGTCCATATGGCCGGAAATCCCCCTATTGACACCTTACAATTAGTTACCCGTACTGTAATTACAGTTGTCTTTGTAGCTGAATAGAATTGATAAGTTTATCACTTCACCTCAAAAAGATAACCGATAGAAAAGTACAGAATGTTACTTGTATTTCATCAATTCCAGGACAACAAAAATATAGCAGGTGTTTTTGGCATCTCACAGATTATCTGCTTTTCGTATGTCTGACGACACCATAAATCTTAATCCAGCTTTAGCTTTAAAAATAAAACAACCTACGGTATTTATTTCCCTAGCGAGGTAATGGTTTATGAGTTTGGAGAGGAAGTCGAAAATGTGAATAACAATCGCAAATCCCATTGACTTACATAGTAGTCAATAGGAATGTATCCATTTCCTCTAAGTTTTAGAAATTGCAAAAAAAAAAAAAAAAAAAAAAAAAGAAAGAAAAAGAAAAAAAAAAAAAAAGGAACAACAAATTAGTAAATAATTAAAAAATCACTGCAGCATAACCATTTTGGCAAACTGGGTAGAGACTCACCCGAGGGAGATTCCCACCAAGTTGGAAGTGCATCTAGCCAACAGTTTTGGAGAACACGAAAATGTGAATTGTGGACAGATGGGCAGACTGATTGACGGACAGACCGACGATGGATGGGGTTAACAAAGGGTCGCATCAACTTGCGCAGTACAAAATTATAAGTATATCTCTGTCCATACATGTATTTTATAAGCCAGCAGACTGAAGCACTAACGAGTTTTCATCCTGATTTGTGTATATAGCTATTGTTGGTTGCATACAACTACCATAAATTCAAACTTCAGAAATATTTGGTACGTCATCAATACTGATTCCATTCACAGTTATAACATATCTTCTTTTTTTTAAATGTGTTTCCAGAATATTTAATTGGCACTACCTCTGGATTCTAGTTTTAAACAACCAACAGTGTCATTCGTTGCACTCAATATAGTGGCAGTAACTGGTGACCTTTCGTCATTCCCTGCGGCCGTCAGAGGGTGCAGCACATATATGCAATCAGAAGCCGCTAAACTGACTTAAAACTACGGACTCTACCTATGCTCTTGGCATGTTTGGATGATAAAAGCGCAAATTATGGGAGTGATATTTACCCTGAAAAGAAATCCATGGGACAATAGCCTGTGTAATCCCACCTGTTCAGGCCATGCACCTGCCAGAAAGAGAAAAAAAAATAAATGAAAAAAGCTTGTGACATGTATACTGAAATTTGTACCATCCATGTAGACCCTTTTTCTATTTCGACATTCATTTCAGGGATGCGCACGTTGGTACAGGCTGGACCATTTAGGATGTAGCTGCCAGAGTAAAGTACTACCACTTCCTAGGTAACCATGGAACAGTTATGTCCTTGGCAGTAGTGGAGTGTGCAAATTACAATTAAATGGCCTTTTTCTATCATAATTTGTTTGAATGTACGTAAACGGTATGGTACCAAATTTATTGACCCCATTAAGAAATGGAAGAGGGGGAGGAAAGAAGGCGGAAGAAGAGAACGTGGAAGGAGGTGGAAGAGAATGACGAGGAAGAGGAGGAAAAGCAAGAGGAAGAAGAGATAGAGGACGAAAATGAGGAACAGGGAGAGGAGGAAGAGGGAGAGGAAGAAGAGGAAGAGGAAGGAGAGGAGGAGGAAAGGAGGATGAAGAGACAGAGGAAGTTTACATTTTGGCATGCCCTTTCCATTTTTCTAAGTTCCACAGATATACAGTTTTCAACACTCTTAAAATGCAAAGCTTCTTAAATTTTCATTGTCTGTCGGTGCATTTCATCTTGTTGCAAAATACACTAGCTTGGTGACAAGTTACATGCAATATATTTTACTAAGAAAATTGATACTGTAAACGGTGATAATGAACACTTTAATTTGGAAATAAAAATAAAAAGGTATAATATTAACTTTAAATAAAATGTGGTGTAACTCTTTTAAAAGGAATTCGATTTTTCCCAGCAAAAATACACTTCACAATTAAAAAGGATAATTTGCTTTAGAAGGTAAGGCCTAGCATCAGAAAATTTGTGATAAACAAAGATGTTTGGCTTTCCCAAGATGTGTCCACAAATCTATTGACTTTCCATCGTTCTCATTCACATCATGTAAAACGTGACCTAACTAAACTCTTTCAGATTACCTTGACCGTTTGTATTATACAGTGTCGGCAAATATTTTTCACTGCTTTACTATCACAGGTGACGGTATCTGGGGGACACAGCAAGGCACGCCCTGGCTTCACGGAGTGTTGAGGGTTATAAACAAAAGAGAAACAAATATATTTAGTCACTGATGCACAGCAGATAACAACGTTTTGATGCATCTGAAATCTATCGACGACAACACATATGCTTTTGACAGACACTTGATAGAATGTACACTAAAAAATTCAGCTCCAAGAAAATGTCCAAATATACCGCACTGAGTCTGCAGAACAGTCAGATAGCACTAACTTGAAAATTATCCAACTGTTTTAACCCGTGTATGATACGCAAATCACTAGAGTATATCGAATACATAATAATTACGTAAAATTTACTGAAAAAAATCCATACAAGTACACGTCTATTGGTAGCACTGCATGACCAAGATTAAAGGTCACTTAAGTTGAAATTGTACTAT
This sequence comes from Hermodice carunculata, assembly GCA_964020975.1. Classification (NCBI taxonomy): domain Eukaryota; kingdom Metazoa; phylum Annelida; class Polychaeta; order Eunicida; family Amphinomidae; genus Hermodice; species Hermodice carunculata. The sequence continues at coordinate 17,064,088 of OZ026622.1, read as the reverse complement.
TTACCTTTACTTCCACACTTATAATGGGAGGATTTCCTGAAAATTGTTCCTGGTTTGACAGCATACACAAATCTTTGAGACGAATAGCGAATGGGAACGACGGATCTATATTGGTTTTTTTGTATCGCCAGTTCCCTAAAGTAGATTAAACATGGGATATGTTTAAACTCTTGAAACATCGTCCCCTTTCTTTCTTTCTTTTTATATATATATATATATATATATATATATATATATATATATATATATATATATATATATATATATATATATATATATATATATATATATATATATATATATATATCGTACTTTCACCTTAGAATTTGCATGAACATATGAAATCTGTTTGGTTTACATATTGACGTTCTGGGTAATATTGTTTACCACCGTGACGGTAACTTCACGTGACCTTATAATGATTATTATTATTATTTCTTTTTCGTGCTGAACTGAAAAAAAAATCGAAACGGGAAACAAAACCTACATTCGGAGGCATGCCCCTAAAAGGGTTAAGCCAAATAAACTGACCCTGACAATGACCGAAGCTGCGTTTCGCATTAATGAGAATTGCACATGAACAGCGTGCATTGTTTTGTACGATTTTGTGCTGTGGTCAGCAACTGTGAGAGCTCAACATCCACAATTTTCCGCGTTTTCCTATCTCAAATTACGGGCATTAAATGGCATGCTCCATTCTTTTTTCTGCATTTTGTCGTGCTTAAATGTTTGCCAGAAATCGGGGGGGGGGGGGGGGGGGGGGGGTTAAGACCACAAGATTAAGTCAGTATATTCCGTCTGCGAGCACTATTTCTTTTTGTGTATATCGTTATTATTAAGATGTCCTTTGGATATACATTTTTGAAGGCTTGTGACCCACTGAATCGAGGGAAATCAAACTTGTTAATTCTTACGCACTATAAACTGAGACAAAAATATCTCAAATTCGACTTGAGAACATGTGGTGTGCGGGTGTATTTACATCTGCCTACCATTCTGAGTACATCTAGCACATGACATTCCTGGATAATAGTATGCACGAACTAAAACATCCGGCGATTGACATGGGTATTGTAATAATATAAAAGGAACGACACATAGATGTAGCTAAACGATTCTAAATCATATAAACTGACATTCAGGAATTTACTTACTAGATGTATCTGGTGGCAGGATATGTTCCATGTTTTTCATGAAATCATCCGGTAATCTGACTAACTCCTGGAACGACGGCATACATTTTTCCAAGTATATGAAAGATATAATGCAAAACATAAAACTGGTGGCGAAATTTTATACGTCTCAAATTTTCGATGGTGGATTTGTAGTCAAGGGGCACCATCAGATTCGCCGATAACACCGCACAAGACATACACCTACCCGCGCAAAGGAAAACTTTATCCTGCAAAGCCACAAAATATAGTTTTCTGATTTGCAGGTTAGGGTGTTTTTATGATTTACGACAAAGAGAAGCCTTTCTGTCCTTGTAAGAACAACGGCACTTATGTGTTTTTGTTGCTCTCATATGATCCCAAAATAAATACAAAACCGCGTTATGGCAAAACTGGTTACGGAGAGTAAACACCCAATAAGACCACTTCAGGTTTTTCATTGTCGGTGAAATAAATGATCATAGGTCTACAAAATAACTCACCCATATATACTTCACCCATAAGGTCATAATGTGTTGAAAATTAACTACAGTTGTACCTGCTGTATGTGACCAACCATTCAGCCAAGAAAACCTGGCCACATACAGCATGTGACTAGTCTCTGTAGGTAAATTTACAATGAAAATGACTCCTATGTCCAAGCCTAGTGGCCGCAAAAACACTGTGGCTGTTCAAGGCAGCGGTTGCATACAACAGGTACCACTGTACATAGGAAGGTTAAATTGGAATTCAAACACGCCCTAACTATACGAGTGCAAGGTCAACTATTTGCTCGCTAAGGTATGAATTGCGCCATTGAAATCCTTTGTGTGGTAATCATTTTGTTATAGTACTCCACACCTGAAACCTCCTTCTAATGGAATATAATATCAAACATTACTTAAGGAGAGAAAATCATGTACAGGTGTGTTTATATCTCACTGGAGGTGCAAGGAAGTGTTGGCCGATCAGAGGTATCATCACATGTTTGGTGAATTCGACTGATCGCTGTAGCTTGACCTTTCTGTGGTAACATTCAGCCTGCAAGCAATTTAAATGTTGCAGTTGTATTATATTTCCCACACAATGACTTACCAAAGTTTGGCATCATCTTGCAATTTATGCAGAAATTACATATGTATTTATTGAATAGCCATAATCTTTTATTTATTTGATATGTGTATTCAAAGTTAAAAATGACAATTTTAAATAATTACGGCTAATTATGATCTTCGTTAGAGTGAGTTCAAAACATCGAATCCTACATTTCAAATTACAATGGGTGTATTTAGTTCGACCTAGCAATAATTTAAAGTAACAAGTTCCGCAACACAAATCGGCTGCCCGTGATGTTCCGTTACAGAGTAAACCACTTCCCCTTTAGAATAAATTGGAGTGTATTAGTATATTTAAAATAAAAAACTTTTCTTGTGCTTTAAATACCATGAACTTCTCTGTGAAATGCTCCTACATTTACCACAATAACTTAAATGTTTTCATGAATCATATGTCCACATAATTAGACAAGTAGACATCCGAGCTGAGCATGCACAGTGAACCCCTGCCTCTATCTGGGTCACGTCATTTGGAATAACATGCTCTCACTGGATATAGAAATGTACACAGATCAAACGTGATAAATAAAGAAAAAGGACTGGATGAAATCTTGGCACTTTTAGTGATGTCATTGTGTTAGTTACGCCATACTGTTTAATATCGTCACTAAAACCAGCCCTTAAAGGTGATAAGAATAGAGAGGGTTGGTTCTGGTTGCCAAGTAAACTTCACAAGTTGAGCGAGGAAATGTCATTTCCTGTCCCTAATGACCTCTCTCTCAAACAGAGGCCAAGCTTCACTTGGAATGCCCAGCTGAGATGTCAACTTGGCTTATAATGTGTAAGTCTTTGGCCTGTGTGTACCAGGACGAGTACACTGCATCGATTGTGTCAAACTTAGAATTCTTTAAAGTGTACTGCTCATCTTCATACCCACCTTGTCAGTACAAAATTCATTTTCCGGTCCTTTTTTCAGTCTATACAGGTATCCTGTCTGTCAAGATAAGACAGCATAAAATAATGATGAAAATTAATTGTTTGTACTCTGAGGTCTTTCATTGCAAATATCGAACACAAATGAATTTAAATTCCAAAATCAGCCAATTAAATTTCAATGTCATTGTGGAGACTGGCATCCGTTTGCAGATCAAAGTTTTGGAAATTCAATTATCACATAAAGCAACAATTAAGTTGAAATTTCACATACGGTACATAATTTTATGTGCATATAGTGCATTATGAAAACCATTTTAGTACCCTAATGTTTACCAACTTACTTTTTAATATATTAAAACTATATATAACACTCCTTTTATAACGACTTCTTACTGATGTATATTTTTATAACAGTTAATTTGTCAAGTGCACATCTTCTGATATTGTATGTTGATATAAATCTATCCATCTTGGCGGTTTATTTAATGGAAGCTGCATTTATAGATGCAAGGGTTCACCAAGAGGATCAGCTTTAACTGATTGGCCACTCATTAGATTAAGAAAAATATATATGCCACAATCGGTAAGGTTCCAATCAGCAATTATATGTTTAATCTGCTCAATCCACAACCCAACACACAAACTTTCTTCAGAAATATAAATAAATGTATATTCCCAATTCATTGTATATTTCAACGTAAACGTGAGTGAACCGATTTTTTGGAGCTGAAGCACTGAAACTATCAGGAACATTTAAGCTGTATACTGGTTTCCCAGCCTACCGATTTTAAAGTCATCAAGTTAAAAATTACAATGGAACAAATGGTACAACACATTCTATTTTTTAATTTGGGTATCAAGTGCCTTCAACCAATCAGAGAAAAAAGAAGTAGGCCATTGTGAGATATCCACGACCTGGAATTGCATCAACGATCTGGTTGAACAGTGTATATCAGATGCCTGGCTATTGCTTTTCGTAGGTGGGGAAAGACTGGCACTTTAAGTAAAACTGTATGCAATTTAGCTGTTAACTAACTGGAATATAATAGAATATACCTCACTACTCGTCAAGGAGTCACTGCAGACGTATCCACTGATCGAGGATTACCCTTGACCAAAGTCCGTTTAATTGAGGTCAAGGGCAATGCGGGTCCGTGGCTGCGCCTGAAAGGACTCCGGGACGAAAAGCAAAATCTATATCCCCAGCCCCACTGACTGCAGGGACCTGTGCGGGACGAGCACCAGAAGCTTATGATCTTGCTCTTTTCCGTGATTGTTCACGCGCCCGCACTGGCAGTGGTGACATAATCATGGTGATCTTGCCGCGGAGGTTATGAAATAGGAACAGCGGGGGCAGTTACAAACAGAAAGATTGATTATAAACACACACACACACACACACAAATCATGTGATCCTTTGTAAAATCTCGTTTGCCAAAAAAGGAGCCACTTTGGATAATTTTTTTTCCCGAATCTCTATACTTTATCGAAATAAGTTGGTTGCCACCAACATATGATGCACAAGGGGTTAAATTGCTCGGATAGAAAAAAGTATTAAAATCTGTTTATTCCCTTACCCACTCCAAGGAACACTGTTGATTCTATTCTTGCACGGAAAGGATCGTAATTTTATCATAATACACCGTTTTATATAGTTACAAACCGAGTTGTCTTGCATTATGGCGTGATTCTTGCCCTCAGTTCGGAACGTCCACGTCGACATGTCACATACTGTTTCTTTAACCGTTGTATCCATCCTGTAAATTTATAGAAATAACCCTGAAATGTGTTATAATACTGCATAACCCATGTTTATGTGGCAACTGCATGTTAAATCGACAAATTTTAACACGTTTACAATGTGAGGATATGCAAGATGGGATATATCAATCATTCTACGACTCCTTGAGCAGTAAAATACTAATGTCCCTCGTTATCACTTGAGAAATAAGAACTTTTATCACTGTCGAAGCATGACTATTTATCCTCGGCGATTTGAGACAGACATTACAACATTATACGGCTGCCTTGAATTTTCAATAATTTTGTAGTCCTTCGCAATCACTTAAGGACACTTCAGACACCAAAAACCTTTGCATGGCCGATTTTGAAATTTTAACGGTTTTTACAAGATGAATGTCCTTTCTATTAGTTGTCAAAATTTCGAACTTTTAACTAAAGTAGAAGTATGAGAAAAACGCCAAAAACCACACAGGCATGTGGACATCCAACGTCCATGTGTCATTCTTTTGGTTTTCAGCCGCCAAACGGAACAATGCCACCCGTCAATCATACTTAACAGCCTGTCACGTGGCTGCAGGTAGCAACGGCCCATGGCACAAAGACAGTGGTAGCAAGGCGACAATGCGAAATAAGGCAGCATTGCAAAAGTATGCTTGTGGGCAGGGAAAAGATGCAAACATGGTAACATATCATAGCCTTAGTGGTTTACTTTATAGTTATCTTGCTTGTTTTGCGTTCTAATGAAGGGAGACTTTAAATGTTCAAGAGGAGCGGGAATCGTCAGACGATGTCCCTTCAAACTTCAAAGGTCGTGCCGCGATGGATTACCCCAGTGGTCCTTCACACCAAAGACAGGCGAGGGAAAAAACTTACACCTTAATCAACGATACCCACGCACATAATAATACTTTATCGGAACCCAGGGATGAGGAAATAAAAGTACAAATAAACACATTGAAATAAGCATAAACGTGAACACAAGAGAAAACACACAAACTAGCGTTACAAAGCTCAGGTTGGAAAGAGAAATGAAACTCATTGAGAAAACAACTACAAAATAATGACAATTAAGCTAACTGAGTAAAGTGTAAAGACAAGTCTAACAAGCTAACTACATAAAGTATACAGATACGAGACGAGTAAATACAATAAAACACAATCCCTCAAAACGGGGTGAAGAGGTAGGGGGCGGAAGACCAAACCCGCCATTCGTGCACTGACCACGAGCGGCCGCAGGCCGCCCCACCGAAGCAAGGCAAGGCAACACAACTTTCGTTGCCAGGCTAGAGGTCACGGGGCCGGAAGGGCCGCCTCCATGACGGCACATTTTGAAACCATACTGTCGCTATCGCCGTTTGACAGATCGCTGAATAATGTTTTCCGTACTTCGAAGGCTCTTTTATTCATGTGATTGGCCAAGAATTGATTGACAACCTCCCCAAATGTTCCGGGACGATGTTTGCTACGTTTTGCACAAATATCAACTCAACTTGAACAAAAATGGTATTGTTTGAGAGGCAAATGATCAACATCAAAGGCCTTTGAAGCTTGTTTTCTCAGAAAAGATAATAGGACGAGAGCCCCACCTAAGAGTGGTTATTCCAAGAAAACGGCTGGGCGAAATTTAATCCGGTTAACGGCTTTTGATTCTTTAATGTCTGAACTGCAAAAACAATTCAGCGATTTTCTAAATTTTGCTTCGTTCTTTTTCTATAAAATGAAGAAAATGAACATCTTGAAAATCAAAGGGAAAATTGAAATGTCAAACTTTGAGGATGGATAACAGAAAAACGAAACCAAACATAAAATATCGCAGGACCGTTTTTTGTTGCCAATATGTCAGGATTAAGATGCAAGTGTAATTATGATTTTATCACAAATAATTAGTGACTTATATCGACATTTATGGGGTGGATGCTTTGCGGTCAACTTTCAATTGTTTATTCAACAATTAACATCACAGACACCCAAATACGGAACATATAAATTCTTTGGAGTATGACGAGTACACACATATATAATATGTTATTCTAACGCAAACACATTTTGAGCTAAGATTGACTAAAGTGGGATTTATTTTTGGTGTCTTGCCTGTCAATTTTACTTTAATAATCAGCCAGTGTATTCCACATTTAATCATTCTATTGAATTACACAGTTGTAAAATGGTGCGTGGAAACTCTGCAGTATTTATTGCGTGCTGTAGAGTATAAACTCATTTATTCGTACAGTTGTGACAGATACACATGCAGAGAGATTGATGGCTGGCTATATAGATGGATGGACGGACGGACGGGCAGACACACAGACAGGCAGATAGATAAAGGTAACTTTAGGGTTACGAAAGCAGCAAGATGCTAGTTTATTAGTCACTATTCGACCTGTGCGTTTTGAGAGCTTGGCCACTTACCCAAAAAATCCAGCATTGCAATTTCGGCATATAATGTCACAATATTTATTAAGTATGGTTTCACTGTGGCATTGAAAATATTTTGGAGTAATCCTGTGGAAGGATTACGCGAAGGTAGTTCAACAGTCCAAGCTTTTGTGGGATGTTCTTATATTTTTTTACTTGGGGCTTTAGATCAATGTAGAATCAAGCATGACACCTCAAAGCATTAAGCCTCATGGGTTTCTCGTATTTTTTTAGATTATATTTTGAGAAGCAATGGGAACTATAAAGAGTGGGCTGACATTTTGGAAAGTTTAATTTGAGCTTGCTCTGATTAAGCCAGTCAGCAACCTTTGCCATATTCCTGATCATTCGGTGTTGCAGCTAGGGCAGCTTCATTCTTGTCAGAGCAGAGAATGTTAGGGTTATCTGCATACAGGTGAGCACAAGCATCTTCAAGAACGTCTGGTAGGAAATTTTATGAAGACTATAAACAATAGTCGTCCGAGGCAGGACCCTTTAGCAGTACCAATTGTGAGTGTGACAGCCTCGGTTATTATGCCACCAACAGAAACACATTGCCTCCTATTGGAGAAGTAGGATTGCAAGAAGCAAGTGCAGAGTCATCAACACCATACGCCCACCGTTTTGTATAAGAACCATGTGATCTACTGTGTCAAAGGCCTTGCGAAAATAAATCAATAGAACATCATTTTAAGCTTCCAGTTTGACGTTTGAGAGAAGTTCATAAAATTCAACAGTGCAGCTACAATAGAGTTAAGTGTCTAAAATCTGATTTGATATCCTTTAAATACTTGCGAGAGTTCAAAGTACAGTTTTTCTAAAACTTTGTTCATTATAAACAAAACTGACCGCTATTTTTATCCGTGTCCTTGTGGTCCCACCTTTGTGCACAGGTGCTACTTTGGCCACCTTACAGTCATCTGGAATTATGCTAGTCTTTCAAGAAATGTTTAGTATCCACGTACTCACATATAAGGTAAACTCAAAGCTGCACTTAGAACACTGATTCCATCAAGGCCAGTTGCCTTACCACAGTGGGCATCTATCTATGATCTATTTCACATAAGTATCATAAACTGTTGAACGGTGAAAAAAACAAACAAACAAAAAACACACAAAACATGCGTGCTTTTCATCAATATTGGCGGGTCTATGTATATGTGTACATGTGTATATGTATACATATATGAGTGCATGTATAGTGTTTTCCTGTTTTTTGTGTATTTTGTTCATTGTAGGACAGCATTGGGGCGCTTCCACTCAGACTCCTTTTTTATTATTTGAATGCATGCATATTCGTGTGCACCAAAGGGTTGAACATCTGCACCTACATGTGCATCTTTGAGAGTGACTTGGCCAGTGAATACTTGATTTCTTTCACAATACATATATGCATGTTACACAAATGGGTCTATATTAAACGCTATACATGTGAAATTTTATTGACTGTGACTTTTGGCGCCATGGGGACTTGACGAAGTGCTTGAAATTGGGAAGACATGAGTATAGACTGTGGTCTTCATTAGTGACTATACTTGATCAGTGTGTATCGTCTGTGGCGGAGTATTTATCAGACGACGCGACGCAACAATAGCTCTGAACTATGAATTAAAATATACTAGCTGGAGAATAGGCAGAATGGGTGGTAGGTCCTATCAAAGAGTCAGATCTTACTTTTTGGATCTACATACGCATTTCCCAAACGCAGAAAACCAGAATCAGGAATATGTCTGCATCTGAATATGCACCAGGTAAGCCGTCCACATGAACATGGACAACTCCGGGTCTGTAGCTTTGTCTACCATTAAGAAATTATCTCGCAAACTCACCTACCAGAAATGGCAAAGGGTCTTGACTATTGGTGACACAGGAAGACATGTTTATCACGTTAGCCCCAGTGTGCCCACTAAGAGCAATAATCTCTTGCCTAAATCTTCCGTTCCCAGGAGCATCGAATCGAAACTTATCGGACTAGGGTGTGATCATACAACCACAAGACTAAATCACATATTTCCAGACTAAACATCGTGGAGTGATCGGAGTGTAATTGTACAAATGCAGTTGAAATTGTCAAGCATGCCATGTTCGAGTGTCCTCTTTACAATCTGGAAAGAGGAGGACTATTCAATAACATTGAATTGACTTTCATTCCCCAGGATATCTCTTCTTTGGGATTAGATATTACTCTTAAATTCTCATCTGGCCATCTTTGAGTAACAACGGCGTCAACGAGGAGATTACCAGACACCTAGTTCATTTCTTCATGGCCACTAACATGGATATTTAATCATCAAGTAAAATATGATTTTTTATCAACTAAGACAGGACTGGTTATTGGTCTTGGACCAGTACAGTAAATACACATGACCGAGCATGTGTGTGAACGTTTAGTCACGTAATGAATACTGGGTTTCAGGTGACAGGCTATTACAATAAGGGAGCAGTGAAATTCTTATCCTTTTCTTGTCATATCAAGGGAATAAATACACCTGATTATTTGTGGGTTTTGGAAGGGTATCACTTCAACATTTAAGTAACCCTGGAACCAGAAATCTTGTTGGGCTATTATTTCATTGAAATTTGCCTCGGAACTGGAACTATATGGAGGAAAGCATAAACAAATGCACGAGTAGCAAAAAATTGAATTGGTTTTGACCCCATTTTCTTTTGTTTATATTAGTGCCATTGAAGACGCCTTTGAGCAAAAAGACTGGTACGGTTTCAACGAAACTTACAAATGTTAGAGAAAAGCCTGCAGATATAGCCAATAGAACATGCAACTCTATCAGGTTCGATTCGGTCCAAGACCTCTTGCAGCTTACTCATAGTAGACATGCCAGATGGTTACCAAAGCGATGGAGATATCATATCCATAGGGACCATGCACTCTGATCGCAGAACAGGATCATTACTAATTACCCACAGCCAGCAACATCCGTACAATAATTTCATATATGTGAACAAAGTTATCCATTATCTTTGCTATGCCCACTAAGCGTCAGGCTTCAGACAGTAAGATATCTGCTCTATGCTCGACATAGTTTGCACATATATATGCACATTTCATTTTCACACAGTTACACTTACCTGATCCAAATATGACACTAGAATACCGTACTGCAGCTCCGTAACTAAGTTCATTCGGATCGACAATGAACATCACGCTTTTCAAAACATGGTTGAGGATGTGCTGACCTGAAAACATCCACACGCAAGCTATTTGTAAACAGTGTCCAAGGCCGCTTGCATCCTGACTGAAACGATCTATTCTGGGAATAACCAGCACGTGCGACGCTGGAGTTTCATGTGCATGGCCTAATCATATGCACATCATCGGGGAATTTTGTGCAGGTTTCCTTGGTAACATCTGTATACTTTACATGGAAAGTATATATACCTAAAAACATATTTCCAAAAAAATGATGACCACACGTTGGTCCGTCAAAATTTATGACATGGTTATATCCATTGGAGAGCATTGCCGTCTGGCGGTAACGCAAGAATCCAATGGGAAGCTGTTTTCTGACCAGTTACATGCCATGAGGCTCATGGTCCTGCCCGAAAACTTCAAGCTTGATCAAAGAATTTATTCAATTTACAAGTGGTCTGGGTTTTTTTTTTTTGGTTTTGTTTGGTTTTTGTTTTTTTTTTCTCTACAGGGCAGTGGCTACTGGCTACAACAGATCTGAACGCGGGAACTATCTATTTGTGGAATGCTTTTAAGTGGACAGTGCATAGTCAGACTGCAAAGTAGCTTTTCCAGGGAGCTAAAATAGGACTCTCAAACAAATAAACACACTTTTCTGAGAATAATATGATCAGAATAAAAGTGGGAATTCTGCGCAAAAAATGAATGAAAAAATAAAAAATCCCGACATGTAGCCAGGCCCAGCTTCAAACCCGTGCGCTTTTGACTGATGTTATGAAACGGAAGAATGAAGGCCTCGCTGTCTGTCTGTCTGTCTGTCTGTCTGTCTGTCTCTGTTTCTGTCTCTGTCTCTGTCTCTGTGTCTCTCTCTCACAGCGTTTTAGCTTTTTTTAGGTGGCCTCAGTGTATATATGTTGTACGCAGGTTTTCTGTAAGTCGTGCGTCGTGCGTCGTGCGTCGCGCAGGGATACCTTGTGGTGAGAACCTATATCAGTTATCAATACGTGCATATTCTCATGTCTCCAATGGGTTTACAGAGGCAGATCCAGGTTTTGTGATGTATGTTGAGGTGAGGGTGGGGGCAGGAAGGGGCGTATATTGTTCAGTTTACAAAAGTGCGAGCTCCAAATGGGCGCAGCCCTGGTTGGGCGGTCGGGCAGCATACTTTCCGCGAAAAAAAAAAAAAAGAAAGTATTTTTATGACATAATATGGTAAAGAAAAAACAAACTTAAAAAAAAGACGAAAAAAAAAAAAAAAAAAAAAAAACAAAAAACAAAAAAACGATGTAGATGTTAGTACCGGTGAGGGCATCACACTATCAAGTTACCAATAAGTCTCGGTTAACGAGCGATGTAAGAAATATAAGTCGGCATGACGCTAATAAATCACGTACATTTAAATCTTTGAGCCCAACTTGACTGAGCGTCAAGTACAGGCAAATATAAATGAAAGTTGCTATTCACATCGAAAACCCTGGCTGTAGAGATTTTAGGAGTGTGTGTGTGTGTGTGTGTGTGTGTGTGTGTGTGTGGAGGGGGGGGGCTGCGTCCCCTTCCTTTTTACCCGCTCCTTGTTTGAGTTACTTGGGTTTTGTAATCGAATTCTAGTCAAAAATAGAAGCAGTATCTTTGCGAAATTGCCTTAAGTTGTAGAAGTGTAGAGCTCTAATTTAATTGACTCTTCAGGGAGTTTGATTTTTTTTTGTACGTGTACAGTATCACATGCCTCTGTATAGTGCTATCTGTAAATACACTCGGGTCTTTATGCTCATGACCATAATATATCATTTATGTGCTGGTCTGATTATCCTGATTATAAATGGGAAACAGTATGTCCATCACCACATACCTTGTTAATAAGAATGATAAATCGTTTTGATATTTTGGTAATATTTTAGATACCTAAAATTCAATACATGTCCGCCCGTATCCATAATAGCTAAGTACAATTACGTTTTAAACATCTAAAATTCATTTGTTGCTTGTAACGATCGTTTAATTTTTTGTCGAATGATGTACTGGCAAATTATAAACATAAAATTTACTGATGCACAAAATATATCAATATTTCAAACGAGATGATGTGACAACATTCTCAGTATCTATATTATTAAATTTTTACATCCGAAAGACAACCATCCTATTTTGATATTAAAAAAAATGGAGATTGGTAAAACATGAAGAACTGCTGTGCGAGCAAATCAGGTATGTATGTATGTATGTATGTATGTATGTATGTATGTATGTATGTATGTATGTACGTACGGATGGATGGATGGATGGATGGATGGATGGATGGATGACCCAACAGTTGACTTGGAGTGCTGGCTTCCGGACGACGATAATTAATTCAACCAGACGGCAAGTCTTTATGAGCAGCTGCCCTGGATGGTCAGAGGTCTGTTTGAGCCATTATCGACCATTTTCTGGACATGACACAGAGTAAGCAGCTCACGACAAGGTTTAAGGTGCTAAATTCAGACGTTATTACTATCTATGAGGTATGACAATTTCATTATAAACAACACTGAGGCAAATTACACAAATTTTGTACTATTTCATTTTATTTGATATTACCCTTTAATTGGGGCGTTGTTCTTTACCAAAACAGTATATAACGACAACACAGTATCACTTGATAGCATACAATAAACGACTAAACAGGTACCGTCTTTGCATATACATCATGCATAGTGTTGCCTGTTAAACTCCCGTAATAAATCACCGTATTTTGCAGATTGTCTTGTAGCAGTGTAACAAGTAAGTTGGGTCATTTCGATGTCTGCCTAACTGACGCCTTTTTAATCCGCGAATTTTAAACAATGAGACATCTGCTTGAACTGTATCACAAAGACATAGTGGGTTCAAAGTGATACAAGAGTCTTTATATGCACAAGCTCACATATTTTGCAAGGGCCCATAAATATTGGAAATCGTCCTGATTTTGGACTGCATATTAAACGGGACATGTTTCATTAATATCCGGATGTGTTGCTGGATATTATTGTTTCATATAATAAACACACAATCCAAAAACCAAGCCGATCTTGTCCTCGATTGACAGACATAACACGTGTCTTGAGGCATACAGACTTCTCATCTTCCTTTGGGAAGGTGATTAATACCTTTAGTTTCAGTGCAACTGAAAAATGCTGACACGGCATTTGCCTGCAGCTGTTATGAGACGTGTCCCGGTGAATTAATAAAAAAAAATGTGTGTGACCATGCTAACTTATCACTGGTTGATCGCATCGCAACCTCATCCTCCTAACAAACAAATCTAAGGCTAGGGGAAACTTCTTGTCATCGGTGATAACCCTATCACCAATGTGAGAAAGAGTTTGTTTGAGATTTAGCCAGAACAATGAAAACTACAAGTTATAAAAATGTTGTTATTGATATTGCCTCGGAAATTTGATATGTTTATTATTTATCGTGTCATGTCCTCTCCATTGCCACCGTATGTATCACAGTAGATTTGATGCAATTTACACATATTATATCTTGAGGTAGTACCTTCATGTCAACCTAGTTTCTCGTGTGTCACAATGATTTAAATGACATGCAGTGCGAAATCTGACGAAGAAGAGAAAAATTAAAATGAAGAAAAGTGAGTGAGGGGGAGTAAAAGAAGAAAAAATATACTTGCAGTCCCAACCTTTTTTCAATTCGTTGCTGGAAACAAAGGTTTCATTTTGTTTTGCTGGACAATAAATAAATATACAGCCATCAAGAAGCCTACATTTGTAGGGTCCCTTCTGCCAGGATTTAGTCGACCCTGCATATCAATGAGGTAAAACCTAATGCAAACCACAGCAGGAACATCAGGTACGTGTGTTCCAATATTTCCATTTGTTAAAATGTAGGTACTCTCAACTGCCATAACACTATATTAAAACATCAAAAAAATCAGGAAATTAAGGCGGATATTACGGATCAAGTCAGGATGCATTCCAGAGACCTTCCAACATATTTCAACAAATAATTTTGGAACAGATGAAACATACTAAAATCTCATACAAAATCCTTTAAAAATTATATAAATATATCAACACTAACTACAGCGAAGCCTCATTGTAACGACACGTAGGCATATGATATATTCACTTAACGAAACGCATTTTCGGGGACAAAAAGTACATTTACTGTGCTATGTGATTTTTTTCTGACATATTTAGTACGTAAATCAGGAAATAAGAGCAGTATATCTCTCGGTGTATAAATTTAAATCCAAAGACAGAGAGAGAGAGAGAGAGAGAGAGAGAGAGAGAGAGAGAGAGAGAGAGAGAGAGAGAGAGAGAGAGAGAGAGAGAGAGAGAGAGAGAGAGAGAGAGAGAGAGAGAGAGAGAGAGAGAGAGAGAGAGAGAGAGAGAGAGAGAGAGAGAGAGAGAGAGAGAGAGAGAGAGAGTCTGTGGGCCAATTAAGACATTCTGTTTTTGTGCGGTATCTTTGTTTGTTCTTCTTCACCAGCAATTTTGTCAAACTTTCTCGGACACTGTTATACGTAGAAACTCTAAACTTGGTACGATTATAGATCCATACATGAAGTCCAGTCTTTTCACAAAGACGGTTGAGACCATTTAAAATTATGCAAATTAGGGACATTTGAAATTTTAAATCTTGAATATCTTAATAAATATTATAGGTAGAGATGTCATTTCAATTCTATTTATTGGTTTATGCTGTAGGTGCATCCAATGAACCACAATAAAAATGTGTAGAATTCTAAGTTATGCTAATTAGGAGACTTGAAAAGTTTAAATGTTGAATATCTTCAAAAGTATTATAGGGTAGAGGTACCATTCCAAATTCAATATATATATACATGTTTTTGTGCTGTAGATGCATTCAATGAACTACAAGAAAAAGTTTTAAAACTTTCATTTATGCTAATTAGCGGCATTTGAGAAGTTTTAATGTTGAATATCTTCAAAACTATTACAGGCAGAGATGCCATTCCAACTTCAATTTATAGGCTTTTTCCCTGGGCGCATGCAGTGAACCACAAACAAAAGTGGCAAAATATCAATTTATGCTGATAAGGGCCACTTGTAAAGCTTCAATGTTGAACATCGTTAAGGTAACTATAGGTAGAGGTGCCATTCCCAATCTAACTGATAGGTTTCTGCTGAGGGCACACATGATGAACCACAAACAAAAGTTCTAACATTCAAATTTAGGCAGGTTTTGGAGGCACACGGTCGGATTTGCTTTCTAGCAAAAATTTCAAATCTGTCTTTTCCAGTTTAGAAATTGAAGTCCCCAGACGAGTGTCATGACCCAAAAACACATGAATGACCCATATATATACATATATATATATGTATGTATGCATATATATATATATATATATTAAAGATTATAGCATGCGTTGTTGACGATATGAAGTATATCAACGAGCACTGAATGCCATATAGCAGAACGAGTGAGCGAAGCGAGCGAGTTCTGCTATATGGTATCCAGTTCGAGTTGATTACCTCATATCGTCTACAGAGCATGCTATAAAATTTTTATCTCATGTTTGGGTCGATTCGTACATTTCAATACAGACAAAAAAAATAAGAACGACATTTGCAGAAAGTTTTACTCCTCATCAACACAGTTACCGATGAAATCAGAAGAGTACCGATACCACCGCAGGAGTGCCGATACAACCGGATGAGTACCGATACATCATATCGCGGCACTGTAGCTTTTAGGCCTATGATACGGTATTTATACAAGCCTGTTATAGTACTAAAATCGACCCAAACCTTATACATACATACATATATATATATATATATATATATATATATATATATATATATAAACTGACGCGTGGGCGCAAAACGAATGCAGCACCGAGGAAAAGCCATGACAACGGCTTTCTTGTCTTTTTACATCAACTGAGCTACATGATTGACTATTTTGTGTCATGACGTTAAAGCAAAAGTGTCATTTGTTTCACAGTGGGAAACCTGACACCAAGTTCCAAACTCCAAGTGCATGAGCAGACAAATGCACGAGGAGAAGACCTTGTGTTGGCCGGTAGGCTATTCGCCTTATCCTCGTCAAATGAATGTTTCTTACCAGGCAATTACCTCTTGATTAGTTCGATTGGAGATCTCAACTATTTTTCACCGGGTTCTAAACTGCGCACCTGAACTTCCAGAGTGGGAAGAAAATTGTTGATTATTTTTGTTGTCCCAGTGGTTCAAAATCTTCCATTAAAAAGAAAGGTGAGTGCAACATAAAATAGAACTGGTAAAGCCTTCAATCTTTTTCGTCACTGGCGATCGGTTTGCCCCAGGAAGAGACCAAAGATGTCCACAAGAAGACATTCAATACTATCTCCCATTACAAGTACCGCTGTATTGTCCTCCTTGTGTTTCACTTTCTAGTTGACAAAATTGAGCTAAGTATTTTGTCCACTTTTTATATTCCGTCTCCAAAGTGGACATAGGAAGTAGATCCAGGTCAATGACGCCTGCTGAGAAACGATACTTCTGTCCTTTGTCATCTTCGATCGTATCCTCTGCTACCAAATGGCTCGGGCTACTGAAAAGGACCATCGTTACTCACTGTTAAATGCATGTTTGCATTAATATATTTGTATTTGTCTACGACAAGTTCGGCAGTTTAGATTATCCTCTCCGCGTAGCAAAATGCTAATTTCCCTTGAAATTAATTAGAAATGAAACTCAGTTATGAGATATTCCGAGATATTCCGAGATTTCGTTCAGAAATATGGTAAATTTCACTATTTCGACATTTAATGAAATCAGAAAGGAAACAGATCATTGTTGACGCCTGATATAATTGCAACTTGGGAATATGAAAAAACAAGATGGCTGTATGAACGGCTCGTCCTCAGCTGAACTTGACATTCAATCCATAATCAGTCCCGTCCCACTCTAGTGTAGGGGATGATGACTTTGAACAGGAAGTGAAAATGTGAGTTTCCATTGCAATACTCGTCAACTAACATGATAGTCAATAAGAATGCATGCATTAACTGACAGGTACCCAAACTGAAAAAAAAATGTTAAAAATCAGGGGTCCACCTACCACCTACTGAATAATTTTGATTAATCCCCCCCCCCCACCAGGGATCCAGAGTGTCACCATCTAGGGGATAATTTTGATTAATTCCTCCACAAGTTACATTTTTACCACGTTTCACAACAATCTGAGTGACGGTTTTGCAGCGGAAGTCAAAAATGGGGAAACTGCATAAAAATAAGTGAAAAACCCCGTGCAGTGCCACCTGTTGAACTTATTCAGGTCTCAGGGTCTCCAGAAGTGTCCCCATGCAATTTCAATGTAATTGGCTGAGCGGTGTCCAAGATTTTTATATTTTGCCTTTTTTTAAAAAAGAAATTCCTAACAAATCTAAAACTCCATGCACGGTAAGGTTTCAACAAGCTTGGTGGAGACCCACTCAAGGTACATTCCCGCCGAGGTTGAAGTGAATCTGGTTGATAGATTTGGAGAAGTTGAAAACGTGAATTTTCATTGCAATCCGCATTGACATACCTTGTAATCAATACAAATGCATGCATTAACTAACAGGAACCCAAATTGAAAAAAAATGTGTTGAAAATCAGGGATCCAGAGTATCACCACCCCGTGAAAAAGGTATCCTGACACAAATTATACTCCCACCATGTTTCAGAACAGTATGAATGACAGTTTGGGGAAGTCGAAAAGAGAGAAAAACCACAAAAATTTGTAAAAAAAAAAAAAAAAAAAAAAAAGCCAAAAAGGCAGCACTACCTGCTGATCAAATTAAGGTCTAGGGATCCCCGCATTTGTCCCTATGCAATTTCAAAGCAATTGGCATGGCGGTTTCTGAGAAGATTTATAAAGATTTGGTTAAAAGAAAGCAAATATATCATAAAAAAATACCCAAATCATTGGAGCACGACCATTTGAACACATTTGGTAGAGACCCACCCAAGGTACTTCCTCACCAAGTTTCAAGTAAATCTAGCTGACACTTTTGGAGAAGTCGAAAAGGTGACTTGTGGACAGACGGATGGACGATGGACCATGCAAGACCCTCAGGTGACTCTTCAGTCAGCTGAGGTAGTAAAAGCCTGGTGTAAACATTGTACTTGAAAGCGAACGGAAAAAGACATAGTTGTCTTTCAAAATAATTTGTCACTTACAATATACTCAACATAAACGGTAGGCCCGCGAAATTCTAGTGACGGTTTTTTTGAGTAGTGACTACAAAAGAAGCTACCATTTAAATCAGTGATGAGACTGCCTCACTCATAAGACCAGTCTTTTTAGCACCACAGATTTTCTTTTCAAGGTACATGCATGTACCGGCAGTTTTAGCATAAAACCCATCTCCAAATATGGCCACTTTTGTGTGCAAATACGGATGGTCTCAAAAGCGGGTTTCAGCGTCTATGTATATTCTCCTTTACGTAATATGCATTTCTCTCACGTTTATGCTGTAAGATGACCATAGCATGAAAAGACATTTATTTTCGTAAATATAAGCATCCACGTTTTCTGTACAAATGGTTACTGACTTTTCATACTTTAAAATAATAATTCACATACCTGTCTGACAGTCGCTGTAGTGCCACCATTACTGATAGATGCTTTGTAATCTTTGCAGTTAGGAACCTTTTGCACTGAAAAAGAAAAGTCTGTTGTCAAACGGCATGTAACAAGCAGAGTCATAATATACGACCACATCAACAGATACACAGGAACAGGGCACGCCACATTATCATGGAGGTCAGGCGACCTCAATAGATACACAGGAACAGGGCACGCCACATTATCATGAAGGTCAGGCGACCTCCTGAGACCTAATGTAATTTCATATTGACTCATTGTTTCATCCAAACTCTAGCGTGCGTTGTCTGCATCTCAAATTTGCCTCACAGCAAGGCCTAGCTTTAGTCACTATTTCTTTTGAGATTATCCTTCATGTCAAGGAGATGTCTACCCAGTCTTTCATTCACTGTGCCGAACGCATCTTTCAAAGATTGATTCAATTCAATGTAAGTCTAATGTTCCACAAGCAGAAGCCCGTGAAGAGCAGGATCATACCATGTCATCACTTAAGCTTCCACCCACCAAACAAATATGATTTTCTGAATATTTTTGTTTCCTCCACGATATGAACAATATTAGTGCTCAAAACGGTGTTTGCAGTTTTCAGTTACCAAAACCAAAAGTAAAATTTAAACAATTTAACACACCGCATTATCCTGGTTTGTTGCACATGTGGCATTACTCAACACCAGAGGTTGCGCGACATATCTGCACTAATGAACGATTGCATGTTATCTCTGCATAGTGCCCATGTTACTTAGACAAATTTATGTTAGTGACTTGCCAGTACCTTATGTATGTTTTAAAATGGAGAATGAAATAAAGTTGGGGGGGGGGATGTTAAGCTGGGATTCATACGAAAATTTAGAGTACTGCATATACTAGTACTATCAATCCACTTTGTTTCAAAAGCAGACGGGAGGAACTACATATAGGGATCAAACGGTTTTCTAGATCAGTTTACCTGTTTGGCTGCATATTCCACAGACTCCTCGTCCGGCTCGGTTCTGTCATGACATACTGCAGACCAGGACTGATGATCATACGGTCCATCTAGTGTTAGCTGTTCCCTGCTTATGAATTGCATGCGATTAATTTTGTTTCGTCTTTTATTGATGGGGGAAGGGGGGGGGGGTAAGATTGTACATATTAGGAACACGCCCCTTTTTGGTCCTCTGATATACTGACGAGTTTTGTAATTTTGCTCTGGGAGTACGGTTACAAATGATTACATGGGCGTGAGATACTCATGATACAAATTTTTGCACAGACATATAGTAAGGCGTGAACTTATAAGTATCAAAAAACACATTTTGATAAAAATCAGTGCCAACTTGAAAAACAGACTTGTAAGGATATCTCGTTATTGTGGCAAATGTTTAAAGTGTTCATATTTAAAAGAAAGTAGTGAACACTGACCTGTTCTCTGGTTGTCTCCCCAGATACCTCTCTATTTTCATATAATTGTCATACGCTGATTGCATACTGTCATGTCCTATATCTTGCGCTTTTAAAATATTGTGAAGAAGGCATCCTGCTGGCAATCCTGATTTACACCCTGAAATTGTAAAGAGCAAATACATTGCAATACAGCTTGACAAGTCTATCAAATTAAAGAGGAAATACATTGCAATACAGCTTGGCAAGTCTATTAAACTAAAGAAAAAATACATTGCAATACAGCTTGACAAGTCTATTAATTAAAGAGGAAATATATTGCAATACAGCTTGGCAAGTCTGTGAAACCTGAGTCTACCATTACAATTCCATACAACACACTATTGTAACTTATTTCGGCGGCAAATGGCACATTTTGGCGGTAGACTGCGGCGGTCGGTTGCGATGCAGCCGGGTGCTAAAATCTTCACAGCAGGTATTCAAATTCAACTATATTAAGGCGCAGGCACTGACCCGAGACCTTCAAATCAGTGAAATTGAGCTTTTGCTTCTTTCGACATGATGAAGTACTAATTAGATCCACCATATTGTTTTTAGGTGTATAGGTCTAAGGTATAACAGAGTTTTAGAATTTAGCATTTAGTCATCCTTCTTAATGGTCTGAGTAGATGTTATTTGTGAGTAGTTAAAGTCAGCAAATCGCCTTTGTTATCTTTGGCAGTGGACATCTCTAAAACATTTTTGCAAGACATTTTTAGAATAGCCTCACTCCAAACTGGATGGATGAATATTTGTGAAATTAACGGCTAAATAAAGACAAGAGTATAATTCGGGTAATTATTTTTTGTTTGGCAATATTCCAATTTTAAATGCTGCATTTTTAGCTCCAAAGTGAAAAAAATTATCAATGTTAATTGCAGAATTAACAAAATTCAAAAACATGAAAACCATTCCTTTGAACGGAAAACAAAAATTGGTTACCTAAGTTATACTATGGTCTGTACATGACCGTTGATTTCAAGCTTTTATGCGAAAAGTTTTGTTGTGATCCTTTCTAAAAGTGTAAATCAGACCCCGTGATTAAAATGCCCCTCAAATTTTACAATTTAATTTTACAATATTTTTGTTACATGCAAAGAAACAACACATATTGACAAAACTAAAAGTGTATACATCGATGGGCTTGTATCCAAAAAACAGAGACACAGTGGTAATTTTTGTACCACTCTGTTATATATACCCTAAGTAAGAGCAGGCACCTTAACTGCAGACCTGCTCTGGTCCCGCAGTTGCTAGGCGACAGAGCTATGCTTCCGCCACGACGAGGCAGGTATACCAGTATCATTAATTAACGATTCAAAAATAACATTTTTGCTATCAAACAAATGAAACGAATTGTGCTGTACGAACTCAAAACTTAGTACAAAGAACGATGTGCTTGGCAACTGTAGCTCAGGTGTGTCAAATAATATGCAATTTAAATTTACAATTTCTCCCTTGTTAGCCTATTTTTAACAAATGTTTAGGCGTTTATTGCACGAATGATCCCGCTGCAAGATAATTTGGACAAAAAGATCAACCAGGGTGTGAAATACGAGAACTTAGGAGATTTACGAGGATTTCTGCTTTTCTCCACTTCACCATATTTCACATTTTCCACATATTCTGTGCTGTCTGCTGCTAGCAACTGCTGAGGTGCAAATGGCTAAATTGGACTTCGGCGGCAGTCAGCAGTGACCAGCCACTTGGCCGCCGTCTGACACCAGCCACCACCATCTGCCGCCAAAATGTGCCATTTGCCGCTGAAATAAGTCACAGGTGACATCAGTTATATCCTGTCGCTTTTATACAGATACGCTTTTAATACAACATGGCTAGGGAAGTCCGTTAAATCTGAGTGTACAAACATTATTCTATATACAACAGCAGCCTTAGTCAGACAATATACAATCACTACAACGAGGCGCGGCTTTTTCACTGATGGTAATGTTACTGTAAACGTATATATATATATACCTGCAGCACCTTTCTTTGGTTTATACTTGCTTCCTTCACAATGCACACTAGCTAGGTTGGCGGCAGCTTCACACTGTCCATTGCAATGGCGTCTGCTGGTATTTCCAGTAGACCTATGTGTTGGTACATATGTTAAGGCTTTTATCACTAGATCCAAGAAGGCATCTATATGTCTGTAGAAAAGACAACATGAAATTTCAATGAAAAAATCCATACGCAGTTAACTCTCAACTCCTGAAGATGAACAACAAAACTTACTCTGACATGGTATGTTTTAGGAAGCCCATGCCTTTTTGGCAATCACCACTTTTCCACGATGTAATTAATTCTTCTTTTTTTCATAGGTTTTCACCGTATGTTTTTGTGGTGTAGGTCTATCATTAAGTGTAAATTCGAGCTTTACATACACTCAATTCGCGATTAATTGTCACTAAATTGGACGAAGCAACACCAGATCACTGAAAATACTCGGCCATTACTCCCCATATGAACACATCTGTAGGAAAATGTTATAGTGTATTTTAATTTACAATATGTTGCAAGACTACGATATCATATTGTTATTGTTATATTTTCTTGTATTCTCGAATGTTCTGCAGTTAAAATTCTGGTGGGAGTTTTCTCGACTGAAAATCCCGGATGGTTTTGCTCCAGCAAGTTTATTAATAAAGCAGTCAACATAATACTATAAAAGTTTTTTTTCCACATCGTTGAACAGTTTAGTTTTGAATGACGGATTTCTAAATACTCTGACTCCAAAATAACGAAGCTCCAATTCATTTCATTTGTCGAAAAAAATGTGAAGGCCATCATTGTAGCGACTGATATAATGCTAAAATGCTGCGTTATGTGAAATTATTAGGGGTATTATAAGAAAATAAAAGCAAAGAAGATATAGGGACTTTTCTACATGGTATTTTATGATAAACAAAATAACCTTTACCTTTCATTTATATTAGGGATATCCTTTTGTCCAAAGAGATCACAGAGTGGCTCGGAAAAGTTTTGAATATCATGAGAAAACATCACCTGTCCATTCTATAAAAAACCCCGAGATAAATCGATGTGAATGATTATGAAGCTAAAGAGTAAGTAAAAATAATTAGGCTAAACATAGTGCAGACTTTTTTTCGTAAAGAGGGTAGGTACTTGCACCAGTACTTGCCTTGCATAAGCAAATGATTTAGTTGCGGGTGGTGACCAAAAAGTGACATTTGATAGAGCCTTTCCTCGTAAACTGTTTTAACATAAAATGTATAAAAATCTACTGTCACCGGATTTATCTCAACTGAATTTACATAGCAATGCCAGTCACATAGGACTTTTCCTGATTTCTATTTTAAATAAATCTTGAAGATAAAGTTTAACGAGACGCCTATATCAGTCCTTTCTTGTTCAATTAGGGCTAAGTTTAAGAGAAGGTCAACGGTTTTTGACGCATGCAAAAAAGTGGCTTGCTTGACTTTTTCCTTACTGACATTAAACCACCGGGCAGTTTTTCCTGGTTTAATGGGAAAAAGTATACACATACTTGTATTCTGCAGAACAAAGCTGTTGCTTTTATGATGAATGAGAGAATTCATTTTCGAAGGAAATTGTCACTTAACAAATTAGGCACTTTTGACAAATACGTTCTACAAGCGTTACAACATTTTTATGACTTGGATTAAAGCATGGTACAGAAGAGACTTGCCTGGTGTAATATTGTATTTACCTTGAATACTTTAAATTTACTTTGAGGAGAATCGACCATTTGCTTCATGGCCCAACGCATTCGCGCTTGGTCTCTGAAAAAGATAAAACAGATTTTTGGAAGGATGTCAAGGACAAATATTTCAGAAACAAAGATGATTTTTTTCTTTTTTTCTTTTAAATTTAGACGAACGATGTTGTTACCATGATCAAAAACACAAATTTCCTTGATGAAGGTTAGACAAGAAACCATCGCCAAGGAACGCTGCTGACGTGACGTATGGATGCTACCTCGATTTATTCTATGTTTTATGGTGCATTATCATTTTCTAGAGTGAAATTGAAAGGTAGTAACTCACCGTAAATTATATGACCTAAACATCGTTACAACCCAAATGTGACGCGCTTTTATCAGTGACGCAGTGCATTAACATTTAGACAACACCAAATGTGCGCTGGGGATGTTTGATTTTACGTCACACGCGACGTGGAATAACTACGACAAGGTCGGTGTTGAAAGTAGGCCCAGGGCAATTTTTTTGTGTCATTAATACCCAATTAAGCATAGAATAAACAAAATGTTACATGGTTGGAGAGTGAGTTCCTTTTTTTTCTCTCTCAAGAGAGATTGTGGTTGCTGGGGAAAATCACGAGTGATTTTTCACAGCAACACTATCCCTCTTAAGAGCAAAATAGTAAATCACTCTCAGCCATGTGAGATTCTCCCTTTGTTGCTCCCCCGCTTTTCATCCAAAATTGCTTTTCATTTATGTGAAGTAAAGTCTTTAAGAAAGATTGATGCAGACGACATTTGGGCACTAGCCAGTTGTGCTCAGTTTAAAAGAAAAGGATTGAATTTGAATGAGTTGCGAATAGAACTTACCCTGAGAAGAAATCTATAGGGCAGTAGCAAGTAGGCTTCCATTGTCCCGGCCTCCCTGCCTGTAAAATAGAATCCATATTTCCAAACTTTTCTCTTACTTGCGCTGTTATGCAGGGAAATTGCTATCAATACGACAATGGTTGGAAATGCTATTGCTAGACACAAATAGTATTATAAGAACGATCAGAGATTAGACGATTTTACTTAGTGTCAAAGTTGCTTTAGGTAATAAAAGCTGCAGCTTAGTTATATAAACATTGGAAAAAATAATTGATATCTGGTTCTGAATTAAATTCATTAAAAGTTATTCAACAGTTATTAAAAATTTTAAAACACCAAATGCAATGATACAATTTTAAGGGTTTTTCAATATCATGTCAAATTTTAATAAAACGTTGCCCAGTTTCGTGGCTAAATATTGGTCAAATTCGCCGACTAAACCGTTTACCCATTGTCTGTGTTCTCACTCACAGATCAAATTTTGAATCAATCATGATAAGCGTTATTACACAATTTTGGAAAGGCATAAAACCTTACCCGGACAATTTGAAACATACAGTGTCTACATATCCTCTTCTCAAAATGTAGTTCATCTGAAGTGCATAGGAATGCCCACGACGGCTGCAAGTAGGAAGTATACAGATGGATAAACGGCAAGTATGCGTCAATTAATGCCAGGAACAGATCCGTACCACTTTTGGAGAAAATTCTCATACTTCCTGAATCTTGCATATTTTATTGGCAGTCAAAGGAGCTACAAAGTCGATCTTCTTGTATGCAAGAGAAAAGTTGGCTCCAAAGCAGACCAATCAGACATAACACGAAACTTGGGTTTGCTTTGAAGGAAAGACAAAGATCTCTTTAATGAGAAATATTACCACTGGGTCTACGACCTGTAATGTTTAAGCTGTTTGACAGAGCATTTAAGTCTCTACTTTTTCCGTATCTATAGCATTTCTTTCTGACAGTAGTCGGGTGTGAAAATTCAAGAACTAGTATTTCTGTCTGTGAAGGCCAGGTATAAATAATGACTACCCACTAAAAGTGGGGAAAATTAAGAGTCGTGTTAACTTGCACATCATCCTCTGATAAAAACCGAGCTGGGGGGAGTGGCTTACATTCGGCGCTGCGTTGTTGTCACTGAATGTTTACCTTTGAAAATGTAGTAGTCAGCCACGGTGTCTAAATATTATTGACGACCTCTCATTGTTTGATCATCATATGTTGCTTAAACATATTCCAATAGTGAAAACCAAGTAGCCAAGCACAGTTCCATTCTTATGTGTTACCTTAATCTCAACACTGATAACCGGCATGCTGTCTGCCGTATGGTCAAGTGGCGGCAGCATACACAAATCCTTCATACAGCTGGCAAATGGACATCGAGGATCCATGGTATGTCTCTTGTACTTTGATGTTCCTGTAATATAGACAATAGAGGTGCTAAATAGAAAATTATGGCAAACTCTAATGAGGAACCTTCATATGGTGTATTAAGAGAGAATATCACCACGAACATTCTTTCACATGCCTCATCTTTTGTGATCTCAAATTGACATTTCACCTACAGACACGAGTACGAAAATTAAAGTGCAAGTGTAAGGAGAGGAAGATTAATCTCGCAGGAACTCCACCAAAGAGGTGACTTGCCTCAAACTGTACTCGCATAGGAGGAGGTATTCATATTCACTAGCATCCTGTGCTGCCATCTAGGCTTTAGGAAGGAACTTGACCGTCCGTGATGAAAGTAAAAAAAAAATAGAAAACTAAACGCTGAAGTAAAGTTATTCACTTCGTTTTAAAAGAAAAGGAAAGCTTAACATACTCTGAATCATTCGGGGTTTTTTTTTTGTTAGAAAGAGTTATTTCGGGATGGTTAAGTAACTAGTACAAGTGCCCTCCTCATGGCGGAGGGTTCGATCTGTTGCCTGGCAACTGAGGGGACTAAAGCAAGTCTGCAGTTAATATAGTTAAATATGAATAACTGTCAATCATATATTTATTTGTATCCCCTGTACATTTGATGCAGCCAAAAGAATAATATCTTCAAATCACTGATGGGCTGCAAAACAAACGAATATGCTTAGAACTGCCGATTCATACTGTTTCTATGGATGAATGAAATTACAGCTCAAACTTCTGATATGGCTAACATTATAGGTATGGAATATAGACATGGAGCATTAAAAGAAAAATGTTCAATACATTAGCGATATCATTCAGACGGAACAAACATAAAAAGAAATAATTTTAATGAAAAATTGTGATAACATTACCAACTTACTACACGAGTCAGGTGGCATTAGTTTTGTGACCGTTCGTATAAAGTCCTTTGGTAGATCTACTAGCACCTATTAAATACAATAAGCAACTTTCACCAAATGCCAATTGCAAACTAACTTCAAATTGTTCTGTATACCTAAAAGAATGCACATTACAGCATTAAGTATAAAATACAGTGACGCTTGATCTATTAAGGTCGAAGGTCGACTTTCTTTAATTTTTAAAAACCATATTAAGACTTGGCCCGTTCAGGACGAGTACGAGACGACATTGTTGTACATGTAAATACACAGCAGTGATTTACCAATAAAAAACAAAACTAACCATACAAAGCAAAACCTACAACACAGATCTTTCTGTCAATGCAGTCCATGAAGTTACTAAGTGTAACCGAGTTGGTGTACATCTACCTGATAAAACTTATCGTGCAAAACGGTTCTGCACAATGCATCTTTTAGCAGGCAACGACAACAGCTTAATTTTTATCAATAAAGATGAAAACGTTAGTAAAAAAAGTCTTATGGTGATCAGAGTATTGAATCCGAGCACTTGACGTACCGATGGAGTCAGAAAGTCTGCGCCTATAAGAGGTGTCATCACATGTCTAACGAAGTCCAAGGACCGCTGAAGTTCTGCTCGCTTTTGCTCAATCTCATCCTGAAATGACAAAACCAGTGCAGCCCTCTGTTATGGTGTACTTGACTTTACACCTATATGGGACCAAGTAACATTTGCAGATGGCTCTGTCCTACCCGAGAAGGCGGAATGTTTATGTTGGATTACTGATCAGTCAAAGAAAGTGTTTGGAACTGCTTGGCTTCGGAAACGATATCGATCTATTTAATTGCATGTATTGCTACTCAGAAAAGAAAGTTTTGATTCTGACTAAGCTTTTTATTCAGCTTTTCCAAAAGTGCTCACTTTATTACACGAATTGGTCCGTTGCTCATTTAGCAACTTATTATCTAGCATGTATCAAACAAAATTCTGAGTCATCTCCCAAAAATATGCTCTTAGTTAAGCAGTGTCTACGACCCTTTCATCAGCATGGACTTGGCGCTTACGTGTGGGCAAAGCGTCTCGGTAGCAAATCCTTTTGGTACCTGAATTAATTAAACAACAAAAAAGATATAAAATTAGTATTCTATCTACCTGTTCAGCACACAGTTTACTTGGTGGTACTTTCATCAATCGATACAGGTAACCAGTCTGAAAATGCAGAATATGATACAAATATAACGAACACAGAATGAGAAAAAATGCTGAGGTGATTATAAAGTTATTGTCCTGTCCTCGCATTGAATAGTAATGCAATAAATGGATAGTTGTTAGAAATATCAAAGCTTTCTTATTTGAAGTCTTTGGATTACATCTTTTAGAATAAATTGCTGCACATTTTAATGTATGCGTCTTCTTAGCCCAAAATGTGATCCGTGCATCTGTTGATGCCAAACAACTTAGTTTGAAAAGCAAGTGGTTGCATGTACAACTATATGCTTTTCAGCCATGGTTCTGTTATACAGAAAGTTAGAAAGTTAATTTCATGTATTCTGAAAGTAGTATATACTGCCAAGCGTGTGCTCACGAAACGCATTCTGGAGACTTCGGCTGTATGGTTAACATCACATATACTACTTGTACAATTCAATTATGGCTTCGATAAGCCATCAGCTGCCTATTGAACTTTTTGTCGTTGGAACAACCACAGCAACAAGACAAACAGTCAAACTTTATAACGGTTGGCACAACGTGTTTGTGTGGCATTTTCAAGTATCAGCAACCCAGATGCAAGCCATGTCGTATTTTATCATCATAAAAATCATACAGTTGAAAAACAATGACTTACCGATATATCACAATCAGCCTCGTGTAACTTTCTGTGAATTCTCAACAGAATTTATGAAAGTTTATTTCATGTGTGAAGACACTGCATTTTCTCTTCACTGATATTCTGCCCGTGCAACTGTTAAACCCATTATGACGTTAAAGGTTTTGCTTTTGTTTTGGAAGTGTTTACCTTCTTGTCTTCCATGATCACGTGATCCTTGCCCTCTGTCCGAAATACCCATGTGGACAAGTTACATTCACTAGTACTGGTCTCCATCCTGCCTTTGTGAAAAGTATGTTGGGGATAGGATCTGTAAAAAAAATATAGTATAAACATTCAGAAGATGCAGTTCCCGGCTGACGAGACTGCACTGGAGAGCACTGTTGGCCTGGATTATTCTACCAATTTTGGTTGAATCGACTTGCATGTTGGTACTTGAATCAAGTGTCTTATTTACGAGGAGATTGAATGTGGGCTTCCCATAATAATTCAGATTAGTACACTATTTCTTGTGATTAGCTTTGGACGTCCGTGGTTGCTGCTGTTACCACAGAAGTGCATTTTACGCTAGTATTCCATATCAAATCCACCACACTGACCACACCATACTACGTCACATCCATAGGTATAGAATATGTTGCTCATGAGTCAAACGACGATGCGACTGCAGTGAATTTTGAATTTCTTAAGATTATTGGTGATTCTGAAAAGCCCATGCCGGATGGATATCTATGGTGTGAACATCGATCAACAACGGTTAGCTAAAATTATAAAGCTGTGTGTCCCGGGTTTCTCCTTATTCTCTCATTTTCCGTGATAATTGGATATTAGGCCAAATATGACATACAATATGTTTCATCTGTAGCTTTGGATGCAAACGTAAGTTATGGAGCTTTTTTCAGTGAGAGTAAGTGGTTATATTATCCTACTATGCTGTTCTACATATGGAAAATTAAACCGAAAATTATTAATTAAAACTGTAAAATAAATTTGGTATACTTGAAAAGGTGTGTATAACTATTATGGGGACATTATAGACGATATCATATATGCAAGTCTTCTCACTACATATACGCAATCATGAACATGTGTTTATATATTTGCCGATTCACATGGTTTGGTTGAGACCCTTACCAAACGCAAAACAAAACATTTTTGTAATTGTTGGCTTTGTTTGTTTGTTTGTTTTTTAATTGTGGTTTTGTTTGTTTGTTTGTTTGTTTTTTTAATTGTGCCTCACAAAAAGATACAAGAATTGTTCATCATTGTTGCTTATAGATGACATAGATGAGCTGTAATATTTGACATTGTGAATCTCTTTCTGTAAAAGCATGTCAACATAAATACCGTGGAACAATCTCCTATGGAGACCACATCTTCCATAATGAGACCGTCTTGCTATTACAACCAACTTTCATTGTTCTCTTTCTAAGTTTCTCTTTCCTCCACATCACGGGGACCACTCTATTAAGACGATTCCCAAAGGTGGTCTTGATACTTTTATATATGGAGAGAGAGAGAGAGAGAGAGAGAGAGAGAGAGAGAGAGAGAGAGAGAGAGAGAGAGAGAGAGAGAGAGAGAGATCATTTGAACAAGTTCTCACTTTTCATTCAGTGAACAATTACACAGCCAAGGGGCCCTTTTGTTAGGGCTTTAAGGTTCATGTACCTTGTCAAACTGATTATTGGACTACTTGTTCAAAAATATAAGGATTTTGAATGAATGGTTTTTGGATTATTGAAACGCTAAAGATTTTGGATCAGGATCAATATTTGGGGTGTTGGCGGATTATGGAACTATTTGGTTAAAAATATACGGATTAATGGAATCTGCCTGGCAGGGACACAGCCCACAAAATTATCACTACTTTCGAAAGCTTGATTTGGTCGGGTGGTAAACCTGAGAACCTGCACCCACATGACACACCAAAAAGTTCAATACATAACTCTTGTGCACCGACCGAGAAACCGATTTCTGGTGTTGGCCTCAACGTGTGTCACACATAACGTATCCGGTGACGGCAGCTGAATGGCAACCTTTGATGCTGATTCTTGCGTGCGTGACAGAGCCTTCCCTGAGTATCGCAGTTTTACGGCGGAAGCCATATCAGAACAATCCTTGCTATGGACGTACTAAACGAGTATGGTACGTCCATGCTATAACACAGCGTGGCCTGGTCGGTGATGGCCAGATACACCGACTAACTGATAGTTACTTACAAGGTATATAACACGGGCAAGGCAACTACATATGTAATAATGGCGCGTCGTACCTGGTTTGATCAAGGAATTCGCTGGCAGTTTAGTAATCCAGATGCATGGTGTTCAATGCTGCACTTCGGTTACAATGATGAGGCTTTTTGGTGATTATCTTTGCTCATGGCCATGCAAGATATACACGGAACTATTTATAATACATGCGCCAGCACTTATACATGTACACTGACATACTAGCAACTGTAAGCAGTGTACCGAACTAGGTCATTGATCAATTCCGCAGCCACAGACGAGCTATTCCGGCATGTACCTTATTTACAACATCTAAAACCATGACTAGGCGCATACTGTTGTGCGTAATCTCGCGAAACACTGTTTCTCGTGAATTCCTCGCTCAGTCTTGCGAAATGCACACTCCGCACGCAGTCTGGGGAAATGCGGTGTCTCGAGAAAGTGGTGCATCAGCGGAATACGATCGTGCGGTCAACTCTTGTATTTTGAAGCGTACATTGCCATTGGTATCACGGAAAACCAAACTAGAAAACCATGACAAAATGCGTGATGACATCATGTTCCACCTGATTTGTTGAACATTGTACTGAATTATGTTTCCAAATGCAACTTCAAATGAGATCAAAGCTTCCTTATTACGACTAACACGCAATCAGTTTTCCTGCCACTGTCAACTGAGGGTGGGTAAGGGGTTTCCCGCACTGGCGTACTGGGGCTATTTATTTATCGTGCTGGCATACGGGAAGCCCTCTTATTTTACGTACTTCGCACTATCCAAAATTTTGAAAAAAAATTTTATTTTCCGTACTACGTACTGTAGAAAAATAATTATCTGTACCAGGGTACTGACTCTCCAATATAGACATGTTGAAAAAAAAACACACTTTAATAGCTAAAGTTTAGGGGTTTTTTGATTTTTTGTGTGTTTTTTTGTTTTTGTTTTTGTTTTTCATTACGACATTATGTCAATATTGGCTTTGGGCTCGAGCTTGCACAAAATTCATTTCATCTAGAAACCTCTAACAATGCTATTGATGACGGGAGTGATGTCATTCTCACGAGTGGGAAAATGGACCTGTCAACTTATGTTACCAATATCTATGCTAGCCATTTGCCGTTTGTATTTCCATAGCACAGCGTAAACTAAGTGTAGGTCTAATTAACTCTCAGTGCTGAGATTAAGACTGAGTCAGCAGGTTACATCAGCTGCACTGAGGCAAGTCAGTAATACATTTGCTGATAAAACTGACTTTAACCCATTTACAAGGGTCACTGGTAAGTGAATGAAGGTCCTTTTGTGAGGACGATACATCAGGCATCGCTGCTTTTAATGAGCGAGTTCTGGACGAGCATTCTTGTGAACAGTGCTGAAATCGTTTGATTATTGTCAATAAATAGGCCTAACTTTATTGAAAGAGATTATAAAAAATTTGCCTTTCAGTGATCTGCAGTTAATTCTAATATAATAATAATAATAATAATAATAATAATAATAATAATAATAATAATAATAATAATAATAATAATAATAATAATAATAATAATAATAATAATAATAATTTATTCGGAAAACTACCCCTTTACAGCGGGGGCATCAATGGAACGGGGTTTATTCCATGATGCGTCCAAGTATACTACAAGAAGCCGTCTATATTACAAAGTAAGGATTTGTACAGTAAGATAGATGGATAAACTTTATTGGAAAGAGACACCCTCTTTAAACCAGTGCATACATTGATGTGCTGGTCAGGAATACATCGAGATGGCTCTGACTGCACACACGGTCATACTATGTACAAATACATAATAATTAAATAGCAATAAATTTGATACATTTACCTGTAATACTACTGTGCTACAGCACCAAAACATTAAAGGAAATATTTAATTAGTAACAAGACTAAAAAAATTATAGCACCTAATTCATACATGTAAGTTGTAAAAAGTCAAACAATTGTAGCATAAAATTGAGGTAGTAACTAAGTAATACCTGTATCATCATAAATTTACATGTACAATAGGACAGGAATAGCTCGGAACAATCGGGAGTGCTTTTCAAATGCAGGTGGTACATGAAAATATTTAAATGAATGATTTTCACAAATTCAGCTGTTAGCGATAGTATCTACATGAATGTATGTATAATATATATATATACAGATACATAGACTTAATTCCAATCTCATAATATTTCTGATTCCCCAGACTACACGGGTAGGCTGAGGAAATGTACATGACAGTTCCTTTTCTTCAATTAAAATAGTATATAATTGGAATAATATGTGGAATAGCATGTCACTAAATTGTGTATAAAATTCAGAATCCAACACATTTCTGTGATCAGATACCATCATTATACTTATATTCCACAGACTGCACGCTAAGTCTGGGGAACTGTACATCCCGGGTCCTTTTCTTCACTTCAAAGAATAGTGAAAGTTTAGAACGAGCTAGACAATTGACAGATGCAATCTTTTTTCATTGTATATGTGTCTTTTTAATCAAAGATATATATATATATATACATAAAGGCATACAGATACATAATTCATATCTCGTAATATTTGATTCCCCAGACAACACAAGTAGTCTGATAACTGTATATTACATTTCCTTTTCTTCAATTAAAATAATATGTAATTGGAATAATATGTGGAATAGCATGTCACTAAATTGTGTATAAAATGTAGAATCCAACACATTTGTTTGATAAGATAACATCATAATACTTATATTCCACAGACTGCACGCTTAGTCTGGGGAACTGTATATCCAAGGTCCTTTTCTTCACTTCAAAGAATTATAAAAGTACAGAAAGAGCTTTAAATTGACATATGCAATCTTTTTTCATTATATATGTTGTTTTTTTAAATCAAAGATATATATACATGTATACAGATATATAAACATAACTCCTATGTCATTATATTTCTGATTCCCCAGACTATACAATTGGTGTTTAGAACTGTACATCACAGTTGCTTGTCTTCAATTCAAATAATATATATATATATATATATATATATATATATATATATATATATATATATATATATATATATATATATATATATATATATATATATATATATATATATATATATATATATATATATATATATGGAAGAATTTGTGGAAGAATTTAGAATCCAAAACTTGTCTGTGATCAGGTACCATCATAATACTAATATTCCACAGACAGCACGCTTAGTCTGGCGAACTGTATATCCCAGGTCCTTTTCTTCACTTCGAAGAATAATGAAAGTGAAGAAAGAGCTTGACATTTTGCAGATAGAAACTTTTCATTATATGTGTTATCTTAATCCAAGATAGGTACATGTATAGAGATGCATAAAACTAATTCCTATCTCATAATATTTCTGATTCCCCAGACTACACTAGTAGTTTGAGTAACTGCACATCACAGGTCCTTTTCTTCAACTAAAGTAATATATAAGTGGAATAATATGTGGAAGAGCACGTCATTGAATTGTGTATAAAATTTAGAATCTAACACATTTCTGTGATCAGATACCATCATAATATTAATATTCCACAGACTGCACGCTTAGCCTGCGGAACAGTACCACCCCGGTCCTTTTCTTCACTTCAAAGAATAATAAAAGTGTAGAAAAAGCTAGACAATTCACAGATACAATCGTTTTTGCATTATAAGTGTGTTTTTATTAATCAAAGATATATATATACATGTATACAGATACATAAGCATAATTCCTTTCTCATAATATTTCTGATTCCCCAGACCACACAATTGGTCTGAGGAACTGTACATCACAGTTCCTTGTGTTCAATTCAAATAATATATAATCGGAGTAGTATGTGTAAGAATCTAGGATCCAAGACATTTCTGTGATCAGATACCATCATAATACTTATATTCCACAGACTGCACGCTTAGTCTGGGGAACTGTACATCCCGGGTCCTTTTCTTCACTTCAAGGAATAATTAAAGTGTAGAAAGAGCTTGACAATAGACAGATACAATCTTTTTCATTATATATGTGTCTTTATTAATCAAAGATATATATACATGTATACAGATACATAAATATAATTCATATATTATAATATTTCAGATTCCCCAGACAATTCAATTGGTCTGGGGAACTGTACAACACAGTTCCTTGTCTTCAATTCAAATAATATATAATTGGAATAATATGTGGAAGAATTGAGACTCCAAGACATTTCTATGATCCGATACCATTATAATACATGTACTTATATTCCATAGACAGCACGCTTAGTCCGGCGAACTGCATATCCCAGGTCCTTTTCTTCACTTCGAAGAATAATTAAGGTGTGGAAAAGAGCTTGACATTTTACAGATACAATCTTTTTTCATTATAGTTGTTTTCTTAATACAAGATATGTACATGTATACAGACAGACTACACAAGTAGTCTGACGAACTGTACATCACAGTTCCTCTTCTTCAATTAAAATAATACATAATTGGAATAATATGTGGAAAAGCATTTCACTGGATTGTGTATAAAATTTAGAATCCAACACATTTCTGTATTCAGATACCATTATTATACTTATATTCCACAGACTGCATGCTTAGCCTGCGGAACAGTACAACCCCGGCCCGGTCCTTTTCTTCACTTCAAAGAATAATAAAAGTGTAAAAAAAGCTTGACAATTGACAGATACAATCGTTTTTCATTATATGTGTTTTTATTAATCAAAGATATATATATACATGTATACAGATAATTCCTTTCTCATAATATTTCTGATTCCCCAGACTACACAATTGGTCTGAGGAACTGTACATCACAGTCCCTTGTGTTCAATTCAAATAATATATAATTGGAATAGTATGTGCAAGAATCTAGGATCCAAGACATTTCTGTGATCATATACCATCATAATACTTATATTCCACAGACAGCACGCTTAGTCTGGCGAACTGTATATCTCAGGTCCTTTTCTTCACTTCAAACAAGAATGAAAGTGTGGAAAGTCCAAGAGGCTGTGTTCCTTAATTATGAAAAAAATTCTATTCCAACATACAATGTTTCTGTCACCATATATCATTATAGTATTTTAATTCCCCAGAATGCATGATCAGTCTGAGGAACTGTTTATTTCAAAGGTTAGGGGATAGCAGCGTACACTTTAATTCAGGACCTGTTCCCCTCTCTCCTGACGGTCACCACCAGGAAGTCTAATGTCTACCTTGAGATGTCAGGTTCCTGGAATGACAAAAGAGAAATAAGATCAGAAGCACATAAGAAATGAAAGGACTGTAGAGTAAACCAGCCTGGAAGGTACAAAATTTTTATTGCTATACTGTTGACAGCATGGATGAATAGCTCATTGAATTGAACTACTATACAAACTGTACAATCAGGCAGCAGAATTATAAAATTCAGTTGTTAAGAACATACCAACATTAATTCTAGGTACAAACTTTTTTCAGCAAACAGTTTTTCTGTTACGTAAGATATTATCACACACTTACGTGAAACTGATTTATATCTCACTATATTCCCGATTCCCCAGACTGCACAGTTTGAACCCATTTCGTTCAAGAAACTATAAACTTAAAACTATATGCTCTTTCCAACATTACTTCAGATACACACTACTTTCATTCAACACAAACATACATTTCATTGTATGAGCTAATAAAGAACCTTTTTTTTTTCATTTCCTCACCAAGCAGCATATTCATCCATGCATGATTTTACGAGTGGTACCTATCTGGAAAGACATACAACTTTTAACACATATACATCATTGAATTATTTTTTAAAGAAAATACTTACACACACACTTCCGACTTCCTTTTGACCTATAGCAGACTGCAAACGATGTCGCTTATTTGTCTGAATTGTTATGTGTACATCAACCTGTACAAGTCAACAGAAACTAAATGTCTGAAATTTTGTAATAATTAAAGCAGGAATTGTTCAGAACAAATGTTTATGTATTGAAATGAAACAGCTAGTATAAATGCACTATCTAGTGCTTTCATTTTCAGCTATTTTCATTTACTTTTTTAAAATTTATTTTTTAATAGTTTATAATATTGCATTTCAGTCATTTCATTGCAGTTATAGTTTCACTAGTTTAAGCAAGTCCCGGTCATGAGACACCACTGCAAGGGGCCACCACCTCAAGGGCGCGCCCAAATGTGGTTCCTCAGAACAGTTAACGTGAGTCTTTCCTCATTTTGGAGACTGCATGGGTGAATAGTTCATGAAACTGGGTTTGTTGCAAGACTTCGATCAGTTTGAGGATTTATAAACATAAGCTGTTAAGCTCTTTCCAACATCATTCCAGATACAAACTTCCTCTCGCCCAATATCAACTTGGTATTTTTATTCCCAAGACCGTACGGTTAGTCTGGGGCACTTTATTTTACAAGTTTAAGGAATAGGTTTTATCACAACACTTACACCCAAAACGTCTTGAGACAGATGTTCCTGTCTCGCAGGCTCATTCTCGTTTGAGATGTCAGGTTCCTGGAATGCCAATTGAGATAAGGGATAAGAAGCACATACAAAATGAGAAGACTGAAGAATTGTAGAGTAAACCAGTAAACCAGCTCCAGTTTATTTTACTGTCAAGAAAAATACAATATCATGAGTACAATCTAATAGCTAGTTTTGGAGACTGCATGGGTGAGTAGAACATAGAAGTAATAAATTCTCAAGGCTGTGCAAAAGGTCTGCAAATTTATAACCTGTTAGGCGTTAAGCTCTTTCTGACATCATTTCAGATACAAACTTTTTTCATTATATGGTTGATTTAAAAAAAACCAAAAAACTAAACCAAAGACATTAAAGATAGAATCTTTTTTTTCATTATATGGGTTTCTTAATTCAAGAAATATACATGTATACAGATACACAAAACTAATCATATCTCATAATATTTCTGATTCCCCCGACTACACAAGTAGTCTGAGGAACTGTACATCACAGTTCCTTTTCAATTAAAATAATATATAATTGGAATAATATGTGGATGTCACTGAATTGTGTTTCAAATTTAGAATCCAACACATTTCTCTGATCAGATACCATCATTGTATTTCTATTCCACAGACTGCACGCTTAGTCAGGTGAACTGAATATCCCATGGTCCTTTTCTTCACTTCCAACAATAAAGAAAGGGTAAGAAGTCCTAGAGGGAACGTTCCTTAATTATGAATGAAATTTTTATTGCAACATACAATGTTTCTCTCACCAGATATCATTATAGTATTTCAATTCCCCAGAATGCATGATTAGTCTGGGGAACT
This sequence comes from Hermodice carunculata, assembly GCA_964020975.1. Lineage (NCBI taxonomy): Eukaryota > Metazoa > Annelida > Polychaeta > Eunicida > Amphinomidae > Hermodice > Hermodice carunculata. The sequence continues at coordinate 17,025,468 of OZ026622.1, read as the reverse complement.
GTTTTTTCAAAGGTTAGGAGATAACAACGTACACTTACATTCAGAACTCGCTCCCCTCCCTCCCGACGTACACCACCAGCAAGCCCAATGTCACTTGAGATGTCAGGTTCCTGGAAGGCCAAAAGAGACATAGGATCAGAAGCACACAGAAAATGAAAGGACTGGTGCACTGTTGAGCAATCAGCAAGAAAATTACAATATCATGAATACAACCTAATTGCTACTAATTGAAACTCCAGTGAGTGATTAGTTCATGCACCTGAGTTATTCTGAAGACTGTACAATCAGCTTGCAGAATCATAGCTGCACATTGCGGAGCTCTTTCTGACATCACCTCACATATAAGAACTTCATTCTATACAGTATATATATATATATATATATATATATATATATATATATATATATATATATATATATATATATATATATATATATATACTGTATAGAATGAAGTTCTTATTGACCACGATTCAGAATCTGTGACGAATTTTTGTTTCCATTTTCTACATAGCATTCGCAGTTGCTTTAATGGATAAATTTTCAAACACAGACAGAAAACTAGAACAGGCTGATTTTCCAACAGAAAATGAAATGTCTCCCCGTCCGCCCTCACTATTGTCACCTTCTTTTTATAAATAGGCATAAAGATTCCAATGATCTACAGATATGGTAAAGGTACACTCTTTATTGACATTTCAAAACGTTGATTTTTGACGAAATGCCCCTGTGACCTTGAAAAATAGGTCAATGTCATACATCTGCAGTTACAAGCAAGGTTTTACAAAAGTCTTGCATAGAAATATAATCACACAAAATGTCAACCTCTTTAAGTCAAATCTTTCTCGAGTGCATCTGCAATGATTTTTAAAAAGTAGCCATGTGACCTTGAAAATAGATCAAGGTCACCCATCTACAATCCCAACCAAGTTCATATTATGGTTCATAATCTTGCAAAAATTTCAACCTCTTAAGTAAAATCCTTGCGGAGTTATTGCGTCCGTGTCAATTTTACATGACATGACCATGTGACCTTGAAAAACAGGTCAAAGTCACCCATCCGCAATCTCAACCTAGCTCATATTATGGTACATAATCATGCAACATTTCAACCTCTTAAGTCATATCCTTGTGGACTTATTGCGTCTGCGTCAATGTTACATGACATGCCCATGTGACCTTGAAAAATAAGTCAAGGTCACCCATCGGCAATCAAAAGCAAGGTTTTATATAAGAACATCTTCACAAAAAAATTCAACTTCCCAAGTCAAATCTTTCTGGAGTTATCGCGTCCGTAACGCACACAACAATGTGTTGAAGAAGAACAAGAAGAAGATGAAGAAGTGGAATAAACGGACGCAAATGCACGGGGAGATATAATAAATAAAAAAGAGAGAAAATGTAAATATGATTTATAAAGGAGAGTGAAAATTACCGTGTCAGGGGTGGAACTAAGGTTTAGGCAAAGGCTAAAATGCCCGTTTTCCATCACCCTGATAAAATGAAATGTTTATAGTTAATGTAGGTAGGTAGGTCTCTCTCTCTCTTTCTCTCTGTCTCTCTGTCTCTCTCTATTTTATATATATATATATATATATATATATATATATATATATATATATATATATATATATATATATATATATATATATATATATTTATTTAAATATTTATTTATTTATATACATATATAAATTAGCTGCCAGACTACAAATAAAATTTGGAGTCCACCCAAATCCAGGATGATAAAAAAATGTACGTGAAGACTTACTTCCACAGGTAAAAGCCTGAGCTCCCGGCTCTGCTTCCAGACAAAACTTAACCAAAATCCACCTTCAAGTTGATTACCAATGGGAAGCATGGATTATCAACAGGAGAGGTCACAATTAGAAACTTTCTGCGTATTTGGCTGAATACACGACCCAATACACAAAATTCTTGAGGGCTAGAGGTGTGTATTCCCATAAGATTTTATGTTAAAGTAGCTTCAATACATTGAATAGATTTGCAGCAAAAGGCTACACATTTACAGGAGTGTCTTAATTATGTACAACTATTCTCCACAAGAAATTTGGTATTTTTAGGTAGAGCGGTTTTAAGGTAGCGGAGGGGATTCCGCGACTTTGGCGTTGCATAGATGAACTATGTTTCACATTTCACCCACAAAACCATACATTTTATTCATTGTTCAGACATTTAGATTTGCTAGAAAGAAGTTTCATATCGATACGATAATTTTCAAGGGGTTTATACGCCCGTTTACAAGAGGGTATCAGATTTGACATTTTGTCAGCATTTCTTTTAAAATAATCGATGTAAAAGTGTATTGCCTATGTAAAATTAAAGTATAGACCAATATGCAGGAACCGTATTTTTTGTTTACAAATAAAATACATAATAACAGAATTATCGAATTCTTTGATCACCATTTTAAACATCAACAGTTACTTCATTTTGTGAGCTATAAAAGTCTCGGAAGGGGACATCTGACGGAAAAACAAAAAACAGTTCCCAGATAATATATTTATCTTTCAAAAGACGATTATTTGAAGCAGATCGATCAATTAGCTTTTTAGTGACGCTGTCCACAAAATTGATTCATAAACAGAAAATTTCATTCCGAGAAATCGGCGTTGAAAGATTTGAGGCCCTTTTTTCGCACATTGTTGGCCATAATGACAATACAGCTTTCCAAATTCGGCCCGTTTTGGTCTCAGTACTTCGAAGAAAGGTCCATCAACATCTTTGATGTATAGTTTCCAACATACAATGATGTTTATTGGCTTAAAAAAGCAGTTATTTACCCGAATGACATCAAATGCAGCCACACTCGAAAGCTTGTCAGTCGGGTTTCGACGCGAATGGGACAGCTTCAAAGGGGGATTCGAAAGCGGATTAGCCACGTGACCCGAAGGTACCATCACCTTGACCATAGCAACATTGTTTGCATATGGCGCCGCTTGAACAAACGGATTGCAGTTTCACAGCTTGGTCTACTCAGAAGGCTGCCCGGTAGGCAGGAGTTGCTCACTCACTTCTCATCACCTTGGATCAAAGAACAACATGGCTTTATTAACGGCATGGATCGGACATTCGCCATTCAGTGTCTTGGACTACTTGCGACCTTACCGAAAAGAAAGTTGGAAAAATCGACATGCCACGCGCGCTGATGGCGATGTGTCTTGCTTTGTTTCTTGGCTTTTGGCATTTTGTAAAGTGAGACCGCTTGGTCTTGACGGAGAGAGGTCTATGTCGTTCTGAATGTAGGTTATAAATGCTAGATAGGCGGTCAACATGGATGATCGTGACGTAACATTTAAGACAATAGTCATGTTACTGATAAACAAACACTCCCAGGATAAATTATACTTCAAAGAAGAAACAAAAAAAAAACCAAAAAAAACAAACAAACAAACAAACAAAACAAACAAACAAACAAAACAAAACAAAAACAAAAACAAACAAAATAAACCGAACGTTTTATATGTGTTGAGAATCCATTAGTTTCAACGTTGTATTGGTGATGAAACTATTGCTAGATTGAATAACCTAATCCATTGATTTGCTGAAGTAGTCATTGCTCAGACCTTGACGGTTACATGGATCAATATAGTACACCAGACCACGCTAAGATGTAAGGTGATGACGCTACACTTCGTGCGCAAGGGTAAAACTTTCTTGCCTGCCAAGACGGACTGTGTTTGCTTACCTGGCGACACGCACTTCAAGCGCACTTTAACAATTACGCAGAGCGAGTCTGTCTGGCAGTCAAGAAAGTTTCCAATTCCCACAAAATTGAGAAAGGGATGGGCATCGTGAGGGAGTGTGTTCTTCGTGGCCTTGGCTTGTGCATTTTTTTGGGGGGGGGGGTGTTTTTTTTTTTTTTTTTTTTTTTTTTGGTTTTTTTTTTTTGTTGTTGTTGCCCGGAGCACAATAGAATACGCCAAGCCTATTTCATTGGTTCCTCCACATATTAGCGCCTTCCTTGTGATAAAGAATGCCATTCACTTTGCCATGTTTTTCTCGCGTATTGCCATTCGAAACCTTGCCACTAATGTGACATATTTTTTATTTTGTGGAGATAACTAGCCCATTGAAAGATAGTTGGCTCACCCTTGAACTGCAATAAACTGATCGAGACACAAAACCGAAACTTCCTGATGGGTGAGTGTGGGCGAGTGGTATCGGGACATACAGTGAGACAAAATAATTTTATATGACCAATCAACCAGCTAAAAGCAGAGTGCAGAGTCGCTTTTCGCAGTCATTTAACAGTAATCTGATTATTTTATCCTTCTGATGGTCAAATTTTTAAAGCTTTTTTTTCCTGTCCCCTCGCTCAGTGTACTTTGAAACACCCCCGTATGAATGGGCAAGTCCGTGCATGTGCAATGAGCCAGTCTTCCAGTTCCACAAAATGCAACAGCGCTACAGACTATATCAGTTTTAGTGGAGGCGTGTGCTTCATATAAAATTACTTCAAGGTTAACATTTAATGCTATTCACCGTTTCACATTCAGGTAAAGGCACATATAATTATTGAAGGCAGATATAATTATTTACGCTGAATTGAATCCCCGCTTTTATAGTTTGCGGCATATATATAGCCAAGTGGTCCAGTGTTAGGATTCCTCGATCGTCATGTGTATTTTTTACCAGTAAACATTAAAAGCAAATTGGTCTTGGATAGGGCAAGACTGTAGAAAGGGTTGTAAGCCTTTTAATGTATACAATGCCATGATTCTGAGTAACGATTTACGCATAGGTTGAAATCGCCTTTATTGAAAACACACTGAGGCTCACGTCCATCACCAGGTGCCGTTTTGACAATCGCCACATTTTATCGTCCCTTATTTTTTAATTTTTTTTATCACACTCTGAGAAGGAAAACATGAGCCCATCGATTTAATTATCTACATGGCCATTTGATCACCACAACAAACCAATTAATCAGTCCTAATCTTGTCAAGCAGTTTATACAAGAATTGGTAGCAGCGCACCTCAAAATGTCACAGTTGGTCGCTTGTCGTTGCATGGTGCAGCCAGCTAAAACATGGTCATGTTTTTTCCCTTTTTTATCACATAAATTTTGCTTTTTTAGTATTCAAGTTTGGTGACAAGAAAGTTAAAGTGCCAAACTTTACGGAAATGGAAAAAATTCATTTTCTGTCGGGTCACGATTTTGCCGTTATAGCTCAATCCCCTCCGCTACCTTAAAGTTGCATAGGTGCAAATTACAATGGAAACATAATGGAAAGACACATACCTAGCACACCTGCTTACAGAGCCCTCTACTGAGAACTTGCATGAACCAGTTGATCTTGACCTTACCATTACATCTTAACACATGGTCAAAAACAAAAAAGAAAGAAAAAGAAAATAATGAGGAGGGGGTTCATACCACATAAGTGTACAATAATTATGATTGACACAAGATTCACCAGTCCTCAGAAAGCCTCACCATCAACATTCCTGTGGTTACCTGTACAGTCTCAGTAGCACCAAAATCACCTTGCAGTTTCCTGTAAGTCCTGCCACATGAGACCTTCACTAGCATGTTCAACTCTACATCGAGTGAACAGACCACCAGTGTTTAGTTAAATCAGACAGAAAGCAAGTTTGATGACACAAAGAGAAACATAGGGAGTGTACATCAAAGATTGACTGATCAGGATATCATGTATGCATCAGTTACAGTTTAGTTCATGCTTTGTATCTTGCATTTTGATGAGAAAAATATAAAAAAAGACAAAAAAAAAAAAAAAACGAAAAAAACACACACAAAAAACCAAATAAGCTATATACCCTTTTACCTCATGTACCTGTATTTAACAATATATAACTGTATATATACACACACACACACACACACACACACACACATATATATATATATATATATATATATATATATATATATATATATATATATATATATATATGTATATGTGTGTGTGTGTGTGTGTGTGTGTACATGTGCTACCTGCAGCTCAGCTAAATCTTTCATTAGCAACTTAACCACTTATCTGAGATGACTTCTTGACTTACGGTTCAAACATCCCATAACGGGGGGGGGGGGAGCATAACTTGTATCACTGCACCAACTTACAAGAGAAATTGAAGAAATACGAAGTAAATGCATTTGTTTCTCTTCTTTTCTCTCTCTCTCTCTCTCTCTCTCTCTCTCTCTCTCTCTTCAGTCAGATGTATGTATGTCTACCTGACGTTTTCGTTTGACTCATTTCTTGTGTTTATGTTGTGTACCTTGAGTGCTGTAATAAAGATATATGTATGAAGGATAACCTACCCTGTTCTTCTACTTGGAGAGCGCGATCATGTTTATGTTCAACATCTGCAGCGCAGCATCCTCGCAGTTTTCGCCTTGTTTAATATATTGCCTTATTGGATAATGACGTCCAGTTTAGCCCTGGGCATTGTTTTTGACTTTGCATTGTCAGAGAATTGGGATATTTCCCACTCATTGTAATTGTCCCGGTCCACTGCGTCCATTGTCATGCACCGAAAGCCCGACAAGAAGTGCAGCGTCAAAGTAACCATGGAAATAACTTTGCGTGGCGTTATCGCAAGAGTAGCCATGTGATCTGGGGAACACGAGAAATTCTTGAGACTGCGCACTTCCCCAAACTACGCCTAACACATACGAGGGCCATGCTCCACGATATATTATATTGGCTTTTGACGTAGTGTGCTGCTAGATTCTTGCTCTGCCAATGTTCTGTAAATGTACATGATCGGGCGAATGGGGGGGTGAACTAATTAAAATACCATGGTATCACTGCTGATTCAATCTCTAAGCCTCTATGTTCAAACTATCTATGGAATCGAAAACGATATATGTTCAGTTTGATATTGATCGTGGAACTAAAGACATTGCCCATAAGGGGTTCATGCGAGGATTTATCAGTGGACCGCTACTCTTCATAATACATGTATATGTTAATGACCTATCCTTTTCTTGTGATGTTTGCAACAATCATTCATTCAGATATATTCATTACTTCTTTACGCAGTACATTAAACACTTTAAAGTCATGACCGGACACAGAAAATTAGGTAAAGATGTAAATAATGACGCAATCAAAATAAGTGATCAGTTAAAAATGCATCGATAATATCTGAACACTAGTAAATGGATAATGTACCCTAATTTGCAGTGTGTAGATAATATTTTCTAGGTCTTATCATAAATAATATACTGGTCCCTATATGTAGGCCTAACTTACTTATTGTGCCAAACTTTAATTATAGAATTTTAAACTATAGCTATCAAAACAATCATATAGGTTAAAAAGGGGGCTTTTGACTTCGCCAACCTGACGCTAGGAAACAAAATATTGTTGTAGAAAGAGTCAGTCACAATTCTTCTGAAAGGTGTGTCAGATATAACTAAATCAATCTTTTTGAATGAAATACAAACTAGCTTAAGTGAAATGTCAATATACATACCTTACACAGTTTTTGATGAGTTGAAATTGAAATTTTTTTATGTTTAATAAAATTTATTAAGGGTCGGGACTCGGGCCTTTTCAGTGCGGTCGGTCGGGTTATCGGAACCACACATATATTTTTGTTAGGCCTTAGGTAATTTGGACATTTGTTGAAACATGTTTAAAATGGATGTTTTTTCCCCTTTACACATTACCTCCTTTGACGTCAGTTTAATTTGTTACCTGGGCACAGCCGAAAGCACTTGTTTATACAAACAGGATCAACAGTGCCAGCCTTCTGTGTAGTTCTCACTCCCCCCGCCGTTATTCGGTGATGGTTGTTTGAGTACTTTTAAAACATGACTAAATATCTCAAATTTAATCTTTCCGCTCGGTTGTGTCTTAAGCAGTTATCGTCGTCAGTTACAAATCTAAATGTGACACTATACCTCAAGCCGACAAATCATGCACCATTTTGAACATGGCGAAATGCATTGTGGGACAGTCACACAAAAATATTGTTGATTTGGATTTTAAAGTGAATCGGGGCCACAGCATATATCATATCATTATTGATGCTTTGAAATATTTGCAAAATATGTACTTTTGGTTTCATATATTATACCATCTTCATTTGCAAACCATTGGGTGCGGAGTCCATAATATCCCAAATGTCAGCCTAGTCCCTGGGTTAGTCCCGATTGGATATCTTGAAGGGATAGTGTCTAAAATATTTGTGTGATTAGTGTTAACGAAAGGTTAATTTGTCGAATGAATGTAATGTAAAATATGTACTGGGACTTCTCCAGTGTAAGCATAGCCTAAAAATGTTACCACAACGCCTTGAAATCACCAGTTGTTAACGGCAGTGGGGCCCAGAATAGGAATATTGTATCAGACGCTGATGTCGCCCCGATGCTATGATGTTACGTAGCACCACTACGCACAGGAGCCAGCAGCCCCCACTGTGTCAAAGTTGGAGCTTAGTGGAAAAGGTTGCTCCGATAGTGGATACAGGTCCGAAAGTACCGGCGGGGTTTTCAGGTAATTGGTAATAAATTAGCTCGCTGATGATACCAGATTTATTGAAATAGTCAATACCCCTCTCGTCGCCTGAATACAAATCTTGCATTAGTACATCACAAGGGAAAGCATTGGCTTTCATATTCAATTCTAATGAATCATTATCTCTCATCTTGTCAGGCATGTGAAGCCCCGCGCGCCTCTTATCTTTCCGGGTGGGTCTCCCATAGCTGAGACCAAGGAGGCTAAAACGTTTTAGCTTCCTTGCTCAGACAGACACCCATGCCCATCTCTGTTTCACACTTAGTCGTAAATTGCCTTGGCATGCTACGGAAGCTCATTGGTGTCAACCTAATCTTTTTGAAAAAAATACAATCTTAAGTGGGATGTCAATATATATACTCTACAAAGTTTCTCAAATACATTTATAAAAATTTGCCTACTCATCTACATGCTCAAAAATGAATTGTTGCATTTGTAACAGACTTTTATTTTTAGCACCAACTGATATATACTATGTAACACTTATCTGTGTCATCAAAAGTGTATAAAATGTATAATACTTTGTAAAGTACACAGTGGTGTATATATTTCTTGTGTGTTATAGATGGTGTAATTACTGAGCAATATTGTACTACATATGATTTCTTTGCGCTATCTATTTATCTATCTATCTATCTATCTATCTATCTATCTATCTATCTATCTATCTATCTATCTATCTGTGTGTCTGTCTGTCTGTCTGTCTGTCTGTCTGTCTTTGCCTTGGTCCACGTGCTGGCGATCTGTCATTGTCTTAAAGGGGATTTCCTGAACAAATAATTTATAATTTGTATCTGTTTATATTCTGTGGTCAAATGTACGAGATTTGAATCTGAATTTGGGTCCTGTCTCTCTGTGTTTCTGTGCCTTGTGTCGTGTTTTCCTACTTACGACATTCCTGATTTTTCAGAAGACACCGCCTTGCTGTGAAGGTCCTATATTTTGATTATCTTAATCAAATCCAGGAAACCATTTATCAACATTTCTTCCGTAGCATGCCAAGGCAATTTACGACTAAGTGTGAAACAGAGATGGGCATGGGTGTCTGTCTGAGCAAGGAAGCTAAAACGTTTTAGCCTCCTTGGTCTCAGCTATGGGAGACCCACCCGGAAAGATAAGAGGCGCGCGGGGCTTCACATGCCTGACAAGATGAGAGATAATGATTCATTAGAATTGAATATGAAAGCCAATGCTTTCCCTTGTGATGTACTAATGCAAGATTTGTATTCAGGCGACGAGAGGGGTATTGACTATTTCAATAAATCTGGTATCATCAGCGAGCTAATTTATTACCAATTACCTGAAAACCCCGCCGGTACTTTCGGACCTGTATCCACTATCGGAGCAACCTTTTCCACTAAGCTCCAACTTTGACACAGTGGGGGCTGCTGGCTCCTGTGCGTAGTGGTGCTACGTAACATCATAGCATCGGGGCGACATCAGCGTCTGATACAATATTCCTATTCTGGGCCCCACTGCCGTTAACAACTGGTGATTTCAAGGCGTTGTGGTAACATTTTTAGGCTATGCTTACACTGGAGAAGTCCCAGTACATATTTTACATTACATTCATTCGACAAATTAACCTTTCGTTAACACTAATCACACAAATATTTTAGACACTATCCCTTCAAGATATCCAATCGGGACTAACCCAGGGACTAGGCTGACATTTGGGATATTATGGACTCCGCACCCAATGGTTTGCAAATGAAGATGGTATAATATATGAAACCAAAAGTACATATTTTGCAAATATTTCAAAGCATCAATAATGATATGATATATGATGTGGCACCGATTCACTTTAAAATCCAAATCAACAATATTTTTGTGTGACTGTCCCACAATGCATTTCGCCATGTTCAAAATGGTGCATGATTTGTCGGCTTGAGGTATAGTGTTACATTTAGATTTGTAACTGACGACGATAACTGCTTAAGACACAACCGAGCGGAAAGATTAAATTTGAGATATTTAGTCATGTTTTAAAAGTACTCAAACAACCATCACCGAACAACGGCGCTTATGCTGTTTCACCAAACAACTATGGCTGTGCCCTTTTGCGCTTTGTGTTGCTATGCTCTTTGCCCCCCCCCCCCCCCCAAGTTGAAATTAAATGCTGTGTTTTAGTTGACTTAACTACAAAATAACGGCACAAGACGGCCACTTTCTCGATAAAATCTTTCAGCCAGGGACGTTCAATTTTTATTAATTAGGAAAGGTCGGCTTGAAATTTGTATCATGAGTATCTCACGCCCATGTAATCATTTGTAACCGTACTCCCAGAGCAAAATTACAAAACTCGTCAGTATATCAGAGGACCAAAAAGGGGCGTGTTCCTAATATGTACAATCTTACCCCCCCCCTTCCCCCATCAATAAAAGACGAAACAAAATTAATCGCATGCAATTCATAAGCAGGGAACAGCTAACACTAGATGGACCGTATGATCATCAGTCCTGGTCTGCAGTATGTCATGACAGAACCGAGCCGGACGAGGAGTCTGTGGAATATGCAGCCAAACAGGTAAACTGATCTAGAAAACCGTTTGATCCCTATATGTAGTTCCTCCCGTCTGCTTTTGAAACAAAGTGGATTGATAGTACTAGTATATGCAGTACTCTAAATTTTCGTATGAATCCCAGCTTAACATCCCCCCCCCCAACTTTATTTCATTCTCCATTTTAAAACATACATAAGGTACTGGCAAGTCACTAACATAAATTTGTCTAAGTAACATGGGCACTATGCAGAGATAACATGCAATCGTTCATTAGTGCAGATATGTCGCGCAACCTCTGGTGTTGAGTAATGCCACATGTGCAACAAACCAGGATAATGCGGTGTGTTAAATTGTTTAAATTTTACTTTTGGTTTTGGTAACTGAAAACTGCAAACACCGTTTTGAGCACTAATATTGTTCATATCGTGGAGGAAACAAAAATATTCAGAAAATCATATTTGTTTGGTGGGTGGAAGCTTAAGTGATGACATGGTATGATCCTGCTCTTCACGGGCTTCTGCTTGTGGAACATTAGACTTACATTGAATTGAATCAATCTTTGAAAGATGCGTTCGGCACAGTGAATGAAAGACTGGGTAGACATCTCCTTGACATGAAGGATAATCTCAAAAGAAATAGTGACTAAAGCTAGGCCTTGCTGTGAGGCAAATTTGAGATGCAGACAACGCACGCTAGAGTTTGGATGAAACAATGAAAATTGAAATTTTTTTATGTTTAATAAAATTTATTAAGGGTCGGGACTCGGGCCTTTTCAGTGCGGTCGGTCGGGTTATCGGAACCACACATATATTTTTGTTAGGCCTTAGGTAACTTGGACATTTGTTGAAACATGTTTAAAATGGATGTTTTTTCCCCTTTTACACATTACCTCCTTTGACGTCAGTTTAATTTGTTACCTTGGCACAGCCGAAAGCACTTGTTTATACAAACAGGATCAACAGTGCCAGCCTTCTGTGTAGTTCTCACTCCCCCCGCCCCCGAAAAAAAACCACCCCGCAATCCAATCTCCCTTAGCTCCATAGCCGTTCCAGTCACTTTCTAAGTCTATACCTGTAAATTAATTAACTTATTATAAAGTTCGATTCAAAATTTAGAAGTCTTAGGCTTCAACAGCCAAATGAATTTATAAACAGGTCACCAGCAGGAAACCATCGAGCATGTTTCGCAGCCTTAAATTCCCGGACATGCCTTTTTGTATAATGGCGGTTGCTTGCTTTCGTTTTGTATATGGTCAAGACAACCCAACTGAATATAAGTCACATGATCGTTAATGTAAACTCGGAATAAAAATTGGTCAGGAAAGGAACGCTTAGGAGCACTGGCTTTAATTGGTAACCATGAAGAAGGCTGGATGTGAACAGCAATCCTTTTTGATCTGGAAGTTATGTAACTTTCTATTCAGACAACCAAAGGGTTTGATAAGCAAGTTGCCGCAATTTGTAAACGAGGCCGGGGCACCACACATTATCAAAAGCCATCGATACGTCGAGAAGCACCGTTCTGGCTTTGTTGAACAGTTCAATCTCACTGTATATGTTGTGGAGATTGTAAACAAGCTGGTTGATGGTAGATCCCCCCCCCCCCCCACCACCAGCTTGATTTTAATTTTAGGAAAGGAGACTGTTGTTTATAACATAGTGATAAATAGCAATAAAATCTAATCTTTCAGAAACTTTGTAGACATTACAAAGTGAGGGTATGGGATGATAGTTACTTTTATGTGTCTGTTGGACGTTTTGTGCACTGGACAAACATTCGACCCCGAGTGAGTATTTTGGAAAGAACGCTTGGTTCAAAGAAAGTATAAACATTTTAGTGAGGGAGTTAAAGTAATGAGACAGCTACAGCTATATCCTTGAACAAAATATATCCTCTATCATCAAGACCAGTGGCTGAAGTGACGGTTAAAGAGTAGAAGAGGTTCATAACATTATCTTCATCAAAGACTATATCCTGTAATCTAGAATTAGGTGTGTGAACTCTGGCGGGGGGCATCGATGTCAGGGTGCTATGTGCATTGCCTGGCAAAAGCGATGTTAAATAGTTCACATTTATCTTAGTTATAAGCTGTTCAATAATACGGAGTGTACATATGGCCTGGTAAATTTTAGAGCGTAAGGCAGACCTTGAAAGATTTTACTATTGCTTTTGATTTATGTCTGAATCTTTTTTTATTTTTGAACGTAATTTAGTAAAATGTAAACGGAGAGTCGAATTTTGTTAGCCACAAAGTTACGTGATTCCTGATATAACTGATAAAAAAAAATTGACCTTGGAGTAAGCATCAACGCTAAAAGGGCGTGGCATATTAGAGACTTTCTTCAACCGTTTCCATCACAGGCGCTCGTAACGTTGAGTCAAGCATTCGTGCAAATATACGCGGAAAGGGGGTCTGGGTCTTGCAGAGAGGGTGAACCTAGAACATTTGTACTTGCAATGGCCCACATAGGGCCTTGTCTGCACAAAAGTATTGTGTATTCATCTGTGCAGTCAATCATTCGTGCTAATAAGATGGGAGAAGGTGGGCCTAAAAGCACTACGTCGTCAGATGGAGCTCGCACAGAGTCCGAGAAAGGTTTGAACCGAAGCTCACATCTGGACCACCATCCCGCTTCACGTTTGACATGATTTCTCCGTTTCTGAACATACCGACAAGCTGCAACTCACCACTCTATTCCAAAACTATATTTTACAGGTAAATCACACTGATAATCCATTGAAATCCACATATATCTATGCCAACACGCCTATAATTGTCGCAAATGTCCCACGTAATCAAAACGTTAAAACCTCTTCCTCTGCCCACCAAACGACATCTTCTGAAAGGAGGTTGGAAGTAGTCAATATAGAGGAGTTGATCACGAAAACACGCGAAAAGCCATGTTTCTGACAAAGAAATCATACTAAATCCTTCACTTTTTGCTAGTTGTTGAAGCTCGTCAATTTTACCTGAACTTTTTATGCAACGAAGATGGGAATGATAAAGCTTTATATGGTTATTGGTAGCACTCTCGTTAGATCCAGGGTTTGGATGCATTTTGAGGGAAAACTGGAAGAATTTCAGCAGGACCAACAGCATATGTTGGAAACACATGTATTCTGACCCAAAGTAATTTACTGGGATGGGAGAAGGAAAGATGACGGTACCAGCCATTTCAAATTAGCCATTGCAACTGGCAGAGAGAGAAATATAAGAGTCACTTACATTTATCAGAGAAAAGGCGGATTGCCCCTTTGTATTGATCAGTGCTAATACCTTTAAGTTCTTGCAAAGTGGGAAAATACACCAACGTTGATCTGAGTTTTAGGATAAAAAAAAGAATAGAAGAGAGTAGAAAGACGAGTAACTGCTCAAGTTTACATCCTACAAGAAGTGAAGGTGTCATTAGGGAATGGACGGTAAAATTTTTAAGCGGTAGACACCAAGGTGTACTTTGATGCAGTAGCGTGGTAACTAAACAAGTTACATACAATTGCCAAAAAACCCCAAACAACGAACAAACAATACAAACAAAAACAACAAACACAAACTAAGATCACATGTGACAGTTGTCCCGCAAAGAAAAAACATGACCTTTGAGTCCATATTGAATTTACTACCTGGGTAAGAATGCTACATATAGATAAAGCAATAATTGATGTGACAACGTAGTCCGTACAAGTGATAGAGAACAAGGAAAATATGACAAGCAATTAAAGCACATGTAAACCATAAACTTGGTCGGCTGCCGAGAAAAAAAATATTAATTATACTACATTACAGCAAAAAACATTGTATATTGTAGATTACGTAATAACATAGCAGTACAAGCTGCAATACATTACATGGCAACAATGAACGAATGAATGAAAGAATGAATATATCTTTATCATATTGACCTGTACTATACATAGTCATAATCGGAGTGCGCAAATAATTAAAAATGTTACAGAGGACCCAGCCCTATTGGGCCTACAGGTCAGTTTTAAGGAAAAAAGAATATAATATGACCCCATGAATCGAGAAAGGAGCATTTACTTAAAAACACATCTTCGGCATAGGCTATACAAAGTTTCTGACCTGCGGCACCAGCAGTTTTCTATATTACGTATGCCAAACAGAGAGAAGTGGTTTCCATTACATACTTACGTTTCTGTTAACGGAAAGCTGAGGAAATTATGGGTTTCTTGATATGATATCTCTTACAAAATTGTCTCTAAATCATCATACAAAGACAAGGAAAAGCAAAGTGCAGCTCATCTTCAATTTTCTGATCGCAAAGCTCACACATGCGGTCTTATACTGGTAGCCTTCTGTATCGACCGGTTTCGATTTTTAGTTGCAACCTAAACGGAACTTTATAATCTAAGTGATCATCAAAGATGACACCTAAATACTTATAGGTTGTTACAATATCAACCGTTTTACCATACAGTTGTAAACAGTTCTCCCAGCTCTTTTTTTGGCTAAAATGCAAAATGTTTTACTTTGAAACAAATGCAAGCTGGCGGCGAGCATAAAGTTGTCAACGCATAATGCAAACAGGTTGCTGTTATGGCTTTTACGTACATCTAGATACAATAATAGTAGCGTTATAATATAAACCATACTAGCGATGGAGAAAAGTAACACAGGCAAGTTTAACACATGTGAACCATGAAATTCATCGGTAGCCGGCAAAGAGGGGTGCCACGTCATAGTCACAGACAACAATACTGAAAAGGCACTGAACTACAAATTAGTGTCAAGTACAAGGTTTTCACCAAGTAATGTAAACACGTTGCGGTTGTGACTGCCACAGGCGAAAAAATGATATATTTCACCTCAACACAACGTGAGAGACGTTGCATGGCAACAGCAGCAAGCTAGTGGCAAGCATAAGTTTACAACGGGTGATGCAAACAGGTGGTCATGGTGACCGACAGAGGCAAAATATGACACATTACATGACAACAACAGTCAACAGGTGGCCATGGTGACTGGCATATAATATGACATGTTACATGACAACAACAGCAAGCAGGTGGCAAGGATAGGTTCTAAACAGGTGATGTAAACAGGTGGTAAAATACTAGTAAATAATGATAATGATAATGTAATGTAATGTAATGTAATGTAATGTAATGTAATGTAATGTAATGTAATGTAATGGACTGCAACTTGTGACAAGCATAAAGTCTTCGACAGGCGTTGTAAACTGGTGGACACAGTGACTGACACGGTATAGGCCAAGATGTGATACATACTTTGACAAAAAAGTAGAAAATAAATAAAAATAAAAAAAAAATGAAAAGCCACAAAAAACCAAAACAAAAAAACCAAAACAAAACAAAACAAAGCAAAACAAACAAACAAAAAAACACAAAACAAAAACACCCCCCCCCAAAAAAACCACACACACACACACAAAAAAAAAAAAAAAAAAAAAAAACCACACACACAAACCGTAATGCATACATAGCCCAACAGTGAATAATTAATGTTGGCCCAACATTTGTTCACTACATTTGCCCAACGAGGGGCCAATGAGCAAAAAGACTTGGGCCCCCGTTGGATTGTTGATCCTACAGTGGTATGGACGACCAACACTGGCCCAATAGGTCATCTTTGAGTAAGTTCCTCGAAATCCATGCCTTCGTGCCTGTGTTATACTAGTATTTGTGTCTCTGCGAACATGTTATATTTTAACACTTCTGATTCGTAAGGCTTGAACTATGACTTTTTTTTGGACGGGATAACTGGGGAAAAAAAGTTTTCTTGCATGTGTTAATTTTTTCTGAAAGACTTGATAAACCTTTTAGAAAATGTTCTATTCTGTTAAGTACTCCGTGTAGTGTATTGCAATATGGACAATATGGATGATCGCTTGTTTTTACTATTTCAGTTATATCCCAAAATTAAGAGAATTGAAATATGTTGTGGTATTAGAAAGCGTCCTCTTGTCAAAGAGGACCAACGTACGATATGATGAAAATGTTTTCCTGTGCATACATTATCCCTTGGTCCCACTTCAAAGTTTTTTAAAAATAAATATACATAAACGCACGCAGAGTAAAAGTCTTGTATTCAGTATTCTTCGACCTTCAAAGCGATATTGCATTGTAATCACACTTTAAATTATCCGGATCTTAGTAAATATTTGATTGCATACAAACCGGTCATACAGAAAACACACACACACTGTTAATATTTATTACCTGTACATTTTCATGCAAAATTTGTCAAAGATTACACATTGCTTTCTGCAAACAAAAAGGGTCGCATAATGCATAAAAACACAGAGTCCATTCAACCTTGTATGAATGAACCATTTGTTTCCTGCGTAATACCAAGCAAGATCTTGGCCCTTTCATGTAATACATGTTAAAGTTTGATAAGTGCCACGGATTTTTGTGCATTTACACTGACATAGCTGTGATACCTTTTAGCGCGGACACTTTTCAGAATCGACCGAAATTCAGTATCGGTAAGTTGAAGCTTACAATTTTTGTTTCATTTTGATTACTGATTATAAAGGTTATGCTCTGCCCGTAACGGTGACATAATATTGCCCTGCATGTCACGAAGCTGAGCACCTCGGACCAACACATGATCAGGTTTGTTCAGTGTGACAACCACAGTAGCATAATACAAAAAATAGAAGGGTTTCAAAATAACGAAGCAGGAGGCAGCAAATGTCTTGATAAAATATAGTGAAGTCTGCTTTATCCAGTGGCCGTTCCCCCAGATTTTGCTTGGTGGCATTAAAGTATATGAAGCCTCTCTTTCTGCCACATGTTTCCTGACAAGCGAGATTTACATTTTATGAAAATTTTAGTCCACACTCTTATCGCGGCAGCTTTAGCTGTAGACTGATAGCTGCTAATTAGCTTTGACTATATCATCCAGGGAAACGAAAGTCAGAGGCAGAGAAAATCTTACAACTGAAACCAACTTGAATGTGAATAGTTATCCAGTTGTGCAACCAATGGCTCACACAGAATATAATATTATGGGGATCCGATGATAAAATTCTGAGTAGAAAATCGTCGCTGGCTAGCCAAATCTTGCGTGTCTAGCCGGCTCATCCGGTGATTTGGTTGAGCTGTGCCCGTTTATAATATAGGACAACACAGCTAGCCAATATGATTTGAAAGTTTTAGGAAAATAGGTTATGATTCACACGACTTTACAAAATAACAAACCAGTGTCATATGCATCAATATATCAATGTACCCGGCGGTGAACATGTAGATAGACTATAAGGACTGTCATGCTTCATAGTAAACATGTAGAGGGACTATAAGCACTGTCATGCTTCATAGATTGATGTTGCATAATGGATCTTGCGAACTTCAAAAAGCTTTGCACAACCAAGGGGACTCTCTTTAAATCCTCAAGGACCAGATAATGGACACATAAATGTTGACCCAAAGAAGGGAAAAGCAAAATAACTGGCGCACGCTGCGTTGCTGCTTCCTCGTGCAAGTAATTCGTGAAATTCACTGGAAAAAAGCCAATAGACTGACATTCAGAAACAGTAAGAATTCTTGTGGAACTCTTATGATTGACATATAAAGCAAGACAGTTTGATTTAAGTTTGTTGGTATATTCCATCGCCTTCTTTTTATGCGTGGATATTTGTGGAGATGAATAAACAAAACTTAATGCTAAGTCTTTCAGTAACTTTCTCATGAATGACATACATTGATTAATATGTCCCTGTTCCACAGATATAAAGGCACTTCCTTCAGTTACATTCATTGGTATGTGCTTGGCGTTTCAATTTTGAAAAAGTAATATAAATATTTGTTTTCCGCTGTATTGAAACAAGGAAACAAACTTGTTGACTGAGACCATCTCCGCTTTCAACTATTTGTTTATACATACGTACATATTTGCGATGGTGCACGCAGTCAAATCTTTGTCAAAATACTACAAACACGACATATGAAAACATGTATATTCATATGGCAGATTGTTCACTTAAATGTTCTGATTTGTTCAACTTTTCAGCCATCATGAAAAAAAGGAACATGGACACAAAATTCCTTGGACTCGGCATTTACTTTTATGGGGAACGATTGCACAGACATAATGCATACGTAATATTTAAGTCACAGCGCAAAAATGTTTAAGTCTAGCATCGAAAGCTAAAGAGGCAATAATGTAAACTGGATGGTAGTTAAATATCTTAGCAAAACTTGAAAATGGCAGTCAAAGTTTGAATAGCCAAGCATGAAGACTGTTAAACTTCAATAATTAACTGCACGCAGGTATATCAATAATATCGACAATCACAGGCAAAAGTGTTCGTTCTTGAAGAAAACATGACATATGGATCATGAGTTGACATAAAAGGTAAACCCAATCTCCATCTGCTGAGTGATGACGTAAAATAAAAATGGAAGAAATCTATGTTTTTGTTCTATTCTTATAGGGTTACTTCAAAGAAGATGGAGACAGATACAATTAAAGATGTGTGTGATTTGTTGTCTTGGGAATTCCGAGCTGAGGGCAAAAATCATAACATTATGGTGGAAAAAGGAGTAAGTGCTTAACGTTCACGTAAATGTACAAGTTTTGCATATGACGCAATCTCATACACGCCTTTAAGGACGTAAGGCGGTATTAATATTTACCGGGGACCCGTGCTTCCCCCTATCTTGCTGGGCGGAACTTGACAATTAGGAGGGCAGATTCATGTATCAAGCTGGACAAAATATGTTGCTTCAATGAAAGTAGCCATCTGGAAAGGAAAAATCGTCATTCTCTTGGTTTCAAAACAAACATATAAAATCCTTGATATATTTAGACATTTTCGTGTGTAAGGTAGAAAAAGTGGTACGTCTTGATCTTTATGTAGCGTAATTGCTGCAAGTATCGTCTTCATGGTGGAGGTATAGTCCTGTTGCCTTGCAACATGAGGAAAGAGTAGGTCGGTAGTAAATTATGAATGCCAACTATTAGAAATATAACGGCATTTGGAAGAAAGTTCGTTGTAATGTCTATGCTTTAATGTTATAACTGGAAAAATAGTGTTTTGGGTCATGTGTGATAAGTGAAATTATAAAATATGTAATACGTCTCTGTCTTTACCATATGTGTTAATTATTTTGATATATTCAGATATTTTAATTGTTTTTATGCTTATACCGGTTCGTGGTTTCACGAAGGGTGACAAGTCATACAGTATGTCGGTAAAATGAAAACCGAAGAAAAACATACACTATGTGTTGTATACATGAACATTATGACGATATCATATCAGTGCTAATCTTTCTTTAATATCATCATTTGGCAATAGGGAATTAACATATTATTTTGTATTCATTTTCAGACAGGTTACGCGTATCGTATTATGAAAGTCTTCAAGGAAGAGCAATGTACGGACAAGGTAGGAGCCAGCTGATTTTGAGCAGTGTCACTGTATATTCTGAAAAGTGTATGGCACAGAATGTAGGCTGTCAAAATTAATCTACCTAATTTGCAATCAGTCGGGGATGAATCTTCATCATAAGCTGTGGCGTAAGTTTACACCCTGTCCCCCAGGGGAGCCAGGCCCAGAGCCACGTGTACTGGGCCGAAATGCAAAGTTGGTTGATTTTCATTTCTCTACCAGGATTGTATTTTACTGTCAAAACTAATATCCACGTAGCAAAGACAAAAAACAAAACAAAACAAAACAAAAAAAAAAAAACAAAACAAAAACACAGAAACAAAACAAGAAAAACCCCCAAAACAAACAAAACAAAACAAAAACAAAAAAAAAAAAAAACAAGAAAAAACAAAACCAAAAAAAACAAAAAAACCCCCAAAAAACAAATACAACCCCTCCCCCCCAAAAAAATAAAAAAGCAAAAGATACAGAAAATCATCAGAAGGAAGTGAAGAGATAGGTGACTTGACAATAAGACGTAGAATTGTTCACAGTGGGGTATTCTTTTAGTAATGAATTGCTGTATCACTGGTGGACCAGAGTTCACTTCGCGCTCGCACGACTTCATGAGTACGTGCACGATGGGTCCATGTTCACTCAGTCAGTCTTGCTACTGTTCAGGAATGGGCGATAAACGCTCTATCTTAGACTAGAGTATCACTGTTGTGACCAGTCGTACAAATTAAAAAATAACCCGAGCGGCATTATCAAAGGAAACAAACGTACAGCGTTTTTCGGCAAAATTAAAAGTTTTTTCATTGCAACCTATATCGATTATTTGCTAAACATCAGGAGGCACATCATATAACGTGATCGCCAGTACTTCAGGCCACGGCCGACCCACTGCTTTATACCGGCCAGCGGGCAATTCGTGCACGCCCATGCCGCCCCATGCGTGTCCTATCCATTAACACCAACGTTGACACATTTATGAGAAAAAAAATTCAGTTATGAACTTTTTTTCCCTTTTTTTGGATAAATATTAGTAAGACAAAAATTACTTTTACAATGTTCCAGACGGAGAGTGAACAAAGACGAGTTGAGCTGAACAAATCTTTGGATTTCATCAAACATGTTATGGTTCCTCTGATTGGACCGGGATATCTGACTCCTCCGGTAAGATTAAGAGTTAAACATAATTATTCATTATGACGTTCTTGTGACTTGTGACGATAGGATGGATATTCTATGTTTGAGGGTAAATTATCATTTTCTAGAATGAGATTCTAAAGTAGTAGGCTAACTCACTGTAGATCACATGACCTAAACATTATTACAACCAAATTGTGGCGCGCCTGCAATTAATGCATCAGTGACGTAGTGTATTTACATTTAGACAAAATTACATGTAGCCGAAGGATGCTCGATTGTATGTTACACGTGAGGTGGAATAACTACAACGAACGGAAACAAACGCCGCATACCAGGTCGGAGTCGAAAGTAGGCCCAGGGCAAATTTTTTGCGATGAATTAGGAAACCCATCATGTTAGTTGCGTAACTCTGCAAGAAAGAGCATATCGGAGGCCGTAGTCCCGAAGTAAGGGTGGGACGACGGCCTCTGATGCCCTTCCGTGCGAAGTTTCGCAACTACTTACCTTCAAACATGATTAACTCCCATTCTATCATTCTAAAATTCTATATTTCAATGTATTTTCAACCTTTTAAAGGTCAAAAATAGGAAGCGAAGTCGGCAGATTGTAAACTTTCATGTTCATGAGAACGTGATATGGCCTTGAACTTGCTGAAGAAATTACTACGCTGACAACCGGAAGTAGAAGTGATTGGTATTAACGCCTTAATATCTTTGTAATATGTCGTAGTTTGTAGTGGAAATTACCAGCTAACGGTCTGATCCTACAGGCGCCCAATTTGGGTGAACGGGATTGAAGCAGCAACAACTACCAGTTCGTCTTCAGACGTTTTAGTAGGAAAACGGCCAATTTACATTTAAAATCTGGTCTCTGAAAACAACAAGCTCATTTCCCTCAAATTTCGCCATGTTGCCTGCATAGCAGACGACAATGGACCATGGAGAACTGCCCCCCCTCCCAACTACCGTGAAGAGTTTGTGTTTGGGGTTGTGAGTTTGGGACCAAGCCGTGCGTCAGTTGTGAAACCTTCCACGTTCAGCTGATGTAATTCTGGTCATCCCTCCCATTATGATAGAATACCTAATTAAACATAGAATAAACGAAATCTCCCATGGCCAGAGAATGAGTTACTATTTTTCTCTCACTGGGGAGAGACAGCTCACTTGCGGTCACCAGTGATTTTGCCCACCAACAACGATCCCTCAAGAGAGAAAAACAGTAACCTACTCTCAGCCATGTAAGCTTCTGGTAGGAAGTTGTTCCCTGCCCACCTTCAGATGAACAAGAGCCTGCACCAGTACCTTCCTCAGAAATAATAAAAGGTGAGAGAAACAGAGAAAGTAAAATGAAAGCATAAAGGGTTTTTGCACTGGCCGATTCGTTAATTTAGTTCTGTACCTTTAGTGTTCTTTGGCTTCTCTGCACTAACCTACATGTATGATCAACTAGTTCGTGTTATACTCTATTGAATCTGTCTCGTGTAAAATGTTTGGTCCGGCCGCTTTTTTTTCCCCAATCTGGCAAGTAGAATAAGGTGTACTTCTGTGGAGGTTTGATTTAGCTGTTTTAGCATTAAGCTGTAGATCCCACGAATTAACGTGCCATACACCTTCATTGCAAAATACCATGAAATCTTATTGATAAAACTTCATGCTGTCCTTCTGCACCATTCATTGCCCATGACTTCAAATTCAGACATCCATTTTGCAGAACCATCCAATTTCATCGTGCATTCATCAATTCCAATAACAAAAACGAAAATATCTGTTCCTTGGGTTAAAGTTGTCTGATATCATCTAGCCTAGACGAAGAAACCATGCACATACATGATACTTCACTGACCTGCTGTTTTTGAATTTTCAGAAGTTAATTCGCCTGCCGGACGATTTTATTCACCAGGTGACCAATATGATGCCGCCAGATGGCGCAAGTATGGCTAGTCTATACCCTAACCAGTACTAATACCAGTCAAATAAAAAGTTACTTGATCCAATAACGTTGTCGGAAAAAATCAGTAAACATGACGATCGCAAAAAATGTTTTGTTACGAAAATCAATGTCAGGAGAATCCACTGGCTCATGCATAACCTTGTATTACTTCTGAACAATGCAATGATATGATATAACATTGCATGACATTGCAGTATTTGCATTTGTATTTTGGACAACGACGTATCAGAATGCGTAGTATGTTTCCATGGGATGCATCGAATGGTTAATAGAAATCAGTTTTTCTTTTGGAACGATGAGTGTAAATAAAACCCGAGGTTTAGCCGGGAGCACAGCGATTTGAAATTGACGGCAGCCTCAGTGCCTTATTTCCAAGATACCAGCTGACAGTAAGGTAAACATGCGACGGATTTGTCCTGTTTAATTTTACTGCTTTCAAAAAACAAAACAAAACAAAACAAAAAAAAAAAAAAAAAAAAACACATAAGCAAACAATAAACGTCTTGGTAAAACTAAAAAGTCATATTTATACATGGAAAACATGTTTAACGTGCAATGTTTCACTGAATCAAAAAAAAAAAAAAAGAAAAAAACAAAAAATCTTTCCCGCGTATTATTTTGCAGGAGACTGGAGATGTATGAGGCGTACCATGGACCCACTCTTTCCTTACGCCATCCGCATGAAAGACTTGTGCACACTTCCCACGCTACTCTCTGACACTACTACTGGGTCTCCGGTCATCAGCGTTGAGATTAAGGTGCAGGGCAAAAGGGCACCAACGCCTCTCAATCTGAAAATTAACCCCCTGTCTGCCTATCCTGAGAATAGTTGTCTCCAAAGCAGACCAACCTGCGTATGATTTCTGCTGCAAGCAGAGTGGAGAAAACACGGAGATTGGTCTGTTTACCAGGCAATATAGTCTATAATCAGGTGTAAACAGTCAGCCGTTTTAATTCATTTCAGACCGGTGAACTGCAACATGGTAATAACACCTTATTTTTTATCTTAAAAATTTTCAAGCCACTCCCTAATTTTATTTTCGTTTTGCATG
>OZ026622.1:16738436-16995936 GCA_964020975.1 Hermodice carunculata | reverse complement strand
TAAACCCCTCTCGCCTCTTACCATACTTGAAAGTTTTGTATCTCGGGATGTCTAAATTTAAAATTTGCCTAGTACCGTACCCTATACATCCTTTTAATCAGGGTGTCTGGATATTTGGGTGCTTTATCATGTTTGATTTTATAGCCATCTGTCGTAATGAAGCATAACCTATCAGCTTCAAAAGCTATTAATTTCAGTTTTTTAAACAAGTCTTTATAACTTGAAGTTGTTTCGTTTAGTTCAAATCTTAGAGAGCGTTTTAAGATTGATTTCATTTTGTTTCTATTGGTTCTCGAACAAAAATTATATTTTGGACTGCAACACCTCAAATTAGGAAGGATGAACGACTCGACTATTGTAATTTTGGCTTTTGTGTCTAGCATTCTTTTAAATCTCAAGATGACGCTTATTTGACAAGATGCTTTTCTGCAGATTGATCACATATGTTCATCAAAATGTAGCTTGCCCCGTCAATTTTATATCCAAACGCTTAACCCTCTCTTCCGACTGAAATATAATGTTTCGCACTTTTGAATTTGCTTCGTTTGAGGTCTCATTGGAATTCAGACCCATAAGTATAAATTTGTTTGGTTGGCCCGCATGAGATTATGATCAAACCAAGAAATGGCTTCCAGTAGTCACGGTTTGACTTCAAATGTGGTGTTTCCTGAAAGTGTTATCATCTATAAAATTTAATTGCACGGATTCTTCGATGAATCCAAATAAGTCATTGATAAAGAAGTTGAATACGGTAGGTCCAAGGATCGATACCTGGGGAACACCTTTAGTGACCGGTTTCCAACTGCCAAAAAACTAGTTGATTTTGTCCCTTTTTCCGGCCAATAAGGTGACTGGTGAAGAGTTTTAGAGCATTTCTTCCAAAACCATTGCATCTCATTTGGCAATTAAGACCTTTTTGGTAAATACAGTCGAAGGCTTTGGATAGGTCCATTAAGACTGTTCCTACTTTGTTTTGGTTGTCCAAAGCCTCTCGCCATGGTTCAAAAGCATCGATAAGAACTGACTGGCAACTATAATTTTGCCTGTATGCTGAAAGTCCATCGTATAAAAAGTCAGCGATAAATATCTGTCAGCTATGCGTTCAAATACCTTGGAAACAGCATACAGTATGCTGATAGGTCTTCTATTCGTTTTGTTAATGGGATATTTTGATTTATAAATTGGGTTGACGTTGGCCTTTTTAAGTGGATGGGGAAAGTGCCGAAAAAATTACTCCTCTTGAAGAGTTTTGCAAGAATGAAGGCTATTACAGTACTAGATATTTTTAGTATGTTAGCAGGAATATCATCATAGTCTGTTGCCTTCTTGGTATCCATACTTTCCAGCTTGTAAAAAACATTGCCAGAGTCTATATGCGAAAATTTAAAAATTATTGGTTTGATTAAAGCCCTTCTTAATCTTGACCACAATGGGATAATTGCCGTAGAAATTTACCGCTTTTTTGACAAAGTCATGAGTATCTATGGCGTCTTCCAAAGACTGAATTTCGCTTTGATCTATATGACCTATTTCTGAAGTAGTACCTCTGCGACATCTTGAGCTTCGGTAATGATTTCGCCATTTTCTTCCCGGATTACATTGTCACTATTTGAGGATTTGTTGGAAATATACGCTTAAATAGTGTTCCAAAACTCCCTTGAAGAGGTGTGGTAGACGTAAAACTCAGTTTGTTCGGGTGATATAATTATCATAATGAAAGTAACCGTTATATCACAGACATAGTTTGTCATTCCTGTAGCATTTTATCGCACCAAATATTAGCATTGTCCTTTTGAACAGGCATGTCTGGCGATGAAGTCGCTGAGCTGCCAAGAGGATGTGTCCTTCACAACGTACTGCGCGCTCAGACCCTAGGAAACTACAACATGAAGGCAGCACACGATAGTTATGTCAAAGTGAAAGAACATCTTGATAAATATCCACAGGATAGGTAAGTATTCGAAGATTTAAATGTTGACGGCAGGTTAAAAAAAAAAAAAAAGAAGACATTTTGCTGACCCGTCTTCCTGAACATTTATCAATCCTGCTGCACATGATACAGAAATGAACGAGACTGGTATCATGATTCTGGTCTGGCAGGTTAATGCTTTAATAGCCGAAAAAAACGCATTTAACTCTTTCATTGCCAATTTCGACGAAAGGCGATGTGGTCTGAGTTGGCATAACGATACCAGATCCGTATTCTCATGCCGAACTCTCATTCAAGCATGAGCAAGCGGACACTTGCCGAGACCACCGGAGTGGTCCTGGTCAGCACCTTTCCTCGGCGGGCTTCGGGCACAGGCTCACCGGGAAAAGTTGTGGACCAAGTCAACCTTGACGCTGAGAGAGTTGATCCAGTGTACCTGTGAATCTAATTTAACTAAAAAAGTCCAAGGCCAAAATTTTCTTATGGGTGTGTGAAATATTATATTTGATTTTGTTTGTGGGTACATGTATATGCAGATGGCTGCGTCCGTTGATAGTACTACCGTACATTACACAATTTCAGTGTATCTAGTATCATTTCATGTCGTTCTAAACATCTTGTGTCACATTTTAACCAAGCATTCATTTTAATCTATTACTCATGAATGAGGATCGTGACAACTAAAGCTAGTGCACGTATTATACCTCACCCTGATTTCATGATATGCATGCATCCTAGTTAAATAAAAGTTGTAATTACCATTATCATCATCATTAGTATGATACCTTTACATATAATTAAATCAGAATAATATGGTTTGAACTGGGTTTCCAAAAACAATATGAAAGCAAAGAAACCAAGGATATCAAATTGAAAGTTAATGGACTAATGGTGCAAAGTGACAAACTAAGAAATCTATTCATCTGTTGTGCGCAGAGAGCGGTTTTTGCTGGAGGGCCCATACGACAATGAAACTTGGTCATTCATGTTCGATGACGATACCGAGGAGGAACCAAATCTTGAATCGGTGGAATTTGCTGCAAAACAGGTCCGTGAATTTATATTACCACCACCACCACCACCACCATCTTCTTCTTCTTCTTCTTCTTCTTCTTCTTCTTCTTCTTCTTCTTCTTCTTCTTCTTCTTCTTCTTCTTCTTCTTCTTCTTCTTCTTCTTCTTCTTCTTCTTCTTCTTCTTCTTCTTCTTCTTCTTCTCCTCCTCCTCCTCCTCCTCCTCCTCCTCCTCCTCCTCCTCCTCCTCCTCCTTCTCCTCCTCCTCCTCCTCCTCCTCCTCCTCCTTCTCCTTCTTCTTCTTCTTCTTCTCCTCCTCCTCCTTCTCCTCCTCCTCCTCCTCCTCCTCCTCCTCCTCCTCCTTCTTCTTCTTCTTCTTCTTCTTCTTCTTCTTCTTCTTCTTCTTCTTCTTCTTCTTCACCACCATCACCACCACCATCAATATCATCTTCGTGTCCGATTCAAACTAGATTTTGACAATTTTTTCAATAACAAGTATCGTCAGATACTTCTTCATTTACTCTATTTTTACATTCTGAATCCATTAAATAAAACAAAATAAAATATGCGTACTTAAAATTCTTAGAGCTCGAATTTTAGCATTTGTAAAATGAACTCTTGTTTTGAAATCGTGACAAATGACTTCGCTCTTCTGTCTCTCAACCAATTCATTGTTGACTGACGGTGACTGTCGTTGACTGAGTCAAAAGCTTTCCTGGAGCCGTTTCTGATGTAACAAAAACTTACGTCGGCGTACTGGTGCCCAACAGCCCGCCTCAGAATGCTATTGGTGTGAATTAAATCTGGAACTATCCTAAGACCGGGCATGCTGGCATTTGAATAAAAAAATCTCTTTTACGTCAAATTTGACTCTCGAATCATTTTCAGTATTCACATGAGCAGGGCCATTCTCGTAATAAGTCGCCAAAAGGTGAAATGATTAAAATGAGGTGTTGATTTGTTTGTAGACAAAGAGGTTTCTGGCGTCCATTGTCACCCACCATCTGTCCATCATGGTGGCGCTGCAGGCACTGCCGGACAGGTATTTTCTCTTCTTGGAAATGCATTGAAGATAGGTCAGCACACGATTGAACATAAAATTTAAAAAAAAAAAAAAAACAAAAAAAAAAAAAAAACAAACAAACAAAACAGAACTATTATGGAAAGTGACTTAAAGAAAAAATGTATTTGTTTTCGAAAATAAAACTTCAAGGATTTGAAGACTCTGACTTAACATCATAATCAACCGAGTAAATTCTGACATTTCATTTTCAGTATATCAAAAGATGATCTATTGGAGAATGTTATCGAAGACAATCAGGGACGCAAATATCGCTTCCTTACTGAGGTCGTGGACGTCGACCTTCTGCCGCTAGAGGGCCTGGAGACCGGTCTCCAGAAATGGAACTATCAATTGAAGTGTTACCGCAGTCTGGAAGCAGACAAGAACTCGGATAATGGAAACACTTCCTTGAAAATTTAACAAACAAACCAGAATTGCCATCCGTACAAATCTGTGAAAACATCAATTTAACAGTTACTATGAATGAATGTAAAGGCTGGTAACGGGGCACTTAATATTGGTATACAGGTATTCCCTTCAGATAGTATATGATTGTGTTGTATGCTGAACTATCGGGCAGATATGGTGCTTGGCTGCTTAAGGGTAATAAACCACCACTATACCTCATATATTTATTCACGGATTATTTATCGTTATTCGTATGAGTCAATTTAATGAACACTACGACTGTCGTGTCCGCAAATGGAGTTTTAAATTGTCGTGTATTGTATAACGGTGTGGACATATGTAAATAACAAAGGGTCATTAGTCCAGTGACCAAAGACTTTTGTAATTTGATATTTTAACAAAAAAAGGCTAGAATTTTTATAATTGTAATTGAATGTACCTAATCCGTAATAAAGTATTTGAACCGTATATGTCTCATTGAAAGGCACATAAGATATGAAGAGGCGTCACTTCTGGATGACAACTACTTCTCAACTGTGAAAAATATCTACGAAAATATATAGTGCAACTTGTTGAATAAAATATGCTTAAACCACGTTGCTACACGTCATTATAATGGTTATAGAATGCGCGGTAGTGAAATGATTATGTCGTATATTTATTGGGTGATCCAATCCTAATATATCTGAATTGGTACACTTGCAAGATACTTTTCGTAAATTAGTCGCATTCGTCTTCTATTTAGAAACCCGATCCTCTGATTATTCCATGGGAATTTCTGTATTTTTCCTGTCACTATAACACTCATTCACCAATTCACAGTTTACAATGACATTCATGCCAATAAATATTTAGCAACCCACTAACTGTCAAATACCTACTTTCTTCAAAATATTCTTTATATTTTTACATTTGTAAAAAAAATGGGGATAATAAATGCAGATTCAGATTCAGTATTTACTAAGACTAACATTCCTGTATTTTGGCATATATATTTTTATAATTGTAATTGAATGTACCTAATCCGTAATAAAGTATTTGAACCGTATATGTCTCATTGAAAGGCACATAAGATATGAAGAGGCGTCACTTCTGGATGACAACTACTTCTCAACTGTGAAAAATATCTACGAAAATATATAGTGCAACTTGTTGAATAAAATATGCTTAAACCACGTTGCTACACGTCATTATAATGGTTATAGAATGCGCGGTAGTGAAATGATTATGTCGTATATTTATTGGGTGATCCAATCCTAATATATCTGAATTGGTACACTTGCAAGATACTTTTCGTAAATTAGTCGCATTCGTCTTCTATTTAGAAACCCGATCCTCTGATTATTCCATGGGAATTTCTGTATTTTTCCTGTCACTATAACACTCATTCACCAATTCACAGTTTACAATGACATTCATGCCAATAAATATTTAGCAACCCACTAACTGTCAAATACCTACTTTCTTCAAAATATTCTTTATATTTTTACATTTGTAAAAAAAATGGGGATAATAAATGCAGATTCAGATTCAGTATTTACTAAGACTAACATTCCTGTATTTTGGCATATATACCTTATTGTCGATGCTTATTATGGAAACTTTAGTGTGAGGTAAGACTTGTCATGTCTTCTTACCCAGAACGTTCTCACATCATTGACCACACTGTGTGTATCGCAATAATCAATAGCATGACTTAATCGATTTTTAGCTTCTGTTGCAAAATTCTTGTTTGGTCTTCGGGACAGCTATGACAACTAAATTAGCTTCACTTGGAAATTCAAGTGGCCCTAAAAATGCCACAGAAACATTTTCACATGAAATTGCAAGGGACAGGATTAGCCTACTTCTAGCATAACGCATATATCAGATCACAAGCCTTGGTACGTCAAATCAGTTTGCACAATTTTGATAAATAGTGTCGGATAGATATTATGACCAAATGTCGGTTCCCAGGTACAGAATTGATGGCACGACGTACCACAACTGGGTTGTGTTATATGAAGGGCTTAAAAAAAAAAAAAAGAGTTTCCGTCCATAACACATGATTGCGATATTTTGATTATTTTGGTTCTCACGGGGTATCTGCATGCATACTAATTACATCCTCACGTTTCCACGCTTTTTGAAAATGCGAGGTTCACTGTGGCTTTAAACGTTTGACTCATCGTCATCTTAAAAATATTTGGAACCGTGGTTCTCTGTTATGTGTGTGTGGCCACACAAAGATGAAATAACGCCATAGGAAAAGTAGATCATAAAACCAACTGTATGATAAGTTGTTGGAACTGGCATATGTTTTGCGTTCTTTTCTCATATCTTAATTTACCAGTGCCTCCAAGCAACAGCTAATACAAGTGTTAGATATGAACGGAGGAACAAATTCCAAATGGTGTGTTTATTGGCTCTTTTAAAGTATTTGATACTTTGAATCACAGACTTCTCTTGGGTATATCGAGATATTATGGTGTTAACCGCACAGCCTTGAATTTATTGAAAAGTTCCCGGACTATCATTTAGCAATGTGTTGCCTATGATGAAATAATATCTGTTTCTTTACTTATTCCTGCTGGAGTTCCTCAGGTATTAATTTAATTCCTCTGTTTTTTCCTGATATATATAGGACATCGGCCGCGATTCTTCTGAAACATTCACTATTGATGTCAATGCTCATACTGATCCCTTGAAATCCAGACCTTTATGGAAACTGGAAGACATACAGAAATTGCAAATTCTAAAATTTTACTGTAAATCACGAAACTATCTACTTCCAGTCAATTTTTATCTTAATTCAATCACGCAAGCTCCGTAGCTTCATGACCATAAAACTAGAAGGAAGTAATTTTTTTACTGAAAAAAAAAAGAAAAAAAAATAAGCTCACCATTTATCTGTTGAAAATTTCTCAGACATGAAATCGTGCGTAGTTTGCCTGCAGTTATCTCAGAGAGGATATACATCCGAAGTATTTGGGTTTCTCTTTCATGTTAAAAAAATATTTATAAAAGTAGTTAAGACTAAGACTACACAAAATTCCCAATTGTTTCATTTGTAATCGTGATGCATATTGATTGTGTGATTTCCATTAATCAAGTTAATAGATGCAAGGAGACTGTGCGAACATGAGCACTTCTTCATTTTGCTCTTGTTTTAGAAACTTTACCTGACGCGACAGGGGGGAGCACCTGCTGGTCTCCCAGTTGGCTCGTGCCTCATGGGTGCGAGTGAACGGGAAACCAGCAGATGTTCCACCCTGTGGTTTTACCTTTTTTGCGTGAGATATCGATGTGTTTTATATAATGATTTTGTATGTATTGGTCTATTGTATACTTCAGTCATCTTGATAAATGTTTTAATGTATATTTTAATTTCCCCGAATCCGGGGGTTCAATAAAGTATTATTATTATTATTATTATTATTATTATTATTATTATTATTATTATTATTATTATTATTATTATTATTATTATTATTATTATTATTATTATTATTATTATTATTATTATTATTATTATTATTATTATTGAGTGGCACACGTGATAGTGGTGTGTCAAAGACCTTATAATGTGCATGTCGCTA
Organism: Hermodice carunculata; assembly: GCA_964020975.1. Taxonomy (NCBI): domain Eukaryota; kingdom Metazoa; phylum Annelida; class Polychaeta; order Eunicida; family Amphinomidae; genus Hermodice; species Hermodice carunculata. Next base: position 16,987,945 of record OZ026622.1, on the reverse strand, counting down.
GCCTGTTTACTTTCTTTTGTCTGTCTTAAGTTAAATATTTTTTCTTTTATCTATTTAAGTTGCTTTATATGATGGTCAAATAAACATTTCTGAACCTGTCTGTGTACACAGGTACTGATCACCGGGCAGACCTATGATTTTTTTCTGTAAATTTTATTCGTTTTATTTTCAATTGGATTGATTAATTGATTCATTCATCCGTCGGTTCATTCTGTGCTGCTATAAAGGTTCTGGATACGAAAAGATTGCTAGATCCAAGGGTCCCGTTGCACTATCTTTGGGCATATGTCGGGGTATAAGGAGAGTAGACATTCTTTTTTCCAAAGACATTATATTTTGGCAGGCTTGTTGAAGGCCATTTATTTCTTTACATTTGTCCCCTGTCGCTATTAAAACATTTAAATATATACGAACAACAAGACCGAAGAAACAACGAGGAATAAAATACATTTTAATATACATAAAACACAATTTTACATACACATGTTTAATATATGATAATCGTACACATAAATATGAGAGTAGGGCACACGTATCAAATAATTCTTAAATGCATTGATATCAAATGTCAAATATACTTTTTGAACAGTTAGAATAGTGGAGGCAAACAACTTTAACTTGTTGATATAATGTTGCCATTACACTGTATATCTTTAGTCATACACATATGCACCGTATGAGGACACAGCTTGCATCAGTGCCCCAATCGACTTATGAAGTGTGTCTCGGGTTTGTTAACAACGATAAACTGCTCCTTTGGTACCAGCGACGGCATCGTTTGCATTTGTCAGGTTGTTCGAATTTATTTGATGTTTTCCACTTTGCAGAACCACGCTAAGTTCGTCTTCCATTTCTTGTAGTCAATTTCTAGGTGTTCGATTGGATACAGATCAAGGTCAACCACGCCCACGGAAAACCGGAACTTGCGTCCTTTGCTGTCTTTTATTATGTCTTCCGTCAGCTGATTGGTTGGCATTCTACATGTGAGACATACGGGATACGAAGTTTTCGTAAAACATGAACTATCACATTTAAACAATGGGTCAGAAAACAGAAATTTTGCAAACACACAAACCAGCTGATGTAAATTGTGAAAATATCACTCAGTACAATGTTTGAAATGGGAAAAAAATTACGATTCTCCCACAAACGGAAACGTCTTTATAAGCGCAATATTTACAATTCTAACTTTCTGTACCTTTTGAATGACATATATCAACTGTAAGGTAACAAAATTTTTAAAAAAAGGAAAAATTATTTGCAATCCTACCTTAACATACAAACTATACAATACTAGCAATCTGTTAGATACATCAACATGCATCCACTTCAAACAGATCCATCAAAACTACTGTGGCTTTTTCCGTAGAAATATTTAATTTTTTTGTAAAAATCAAGAGTGATTTTACTTACCTGTCAGGCAGCCGTTGTAGGGACACAATTATAGACAGATGCTTGGCCACTATTGCAGCAAGTTGTCTTTTGCACTAAAAAACATGCATGGTATCTTCAGACTACAAGCAAAACTTAATACCAATTTGTCTGACTTTTGTGTGTGTGTTTTTTGTGTTTTCTTGTGTGTTTTCTGTTTTTTTTTAACTGCGTTATTTGTTTTTTGTTTTGTTTTTGTTTTTTTTTCTTGGCAAGTTAACGAACTATTGCGCAAATAGTTGAAGTCTTCCAGAAGCAGATTAAGGTAAATTGAGAACAAATCCTATTATAACTATAAAAATTCTGGAAGGTCACAGAGTTCCTAATCCAAGTGTGCATCATTTATGGACAATATCAGAGAACAAAGCCCCTCCCGAAGTTGCAGAATAAGTTTTTTTTTACTTCTAAGACAAAGCTATAACCTGGAATCCTGTGATACTAATTTCTTTCTTATAAGAGTGAAAAAAGCTTAATATATGCAAACGCAAAGACACACATAAAAAGTGGTGGATCTAAGTCTTAAATTTGCATTGGGAAACCCTTGATCTCAAGATCTGTTTTTTCTTATTAAAGTTACCGGGATGAAAGAGTGAAAAAAACCGCATTCATCATAGTCTACGCATGCTCAGAAAAGTGAAAATAGTTATCACCTGTCTTACAGCATACTCCAGAGATCCATCGTCTACTTCTTGTTTTGCTGTGGACTTGAACAGGAAAGACCATGATCTATTGTTATACGGTCCATCCAATTTCCAGCGTTCTCTTCAAAATTAGAAGGAAAATCAAATTAGACCCTTTGAAACGGTAAGCATTCTTACAAATATTTCAAAGGCACATTTGCGAATAACAATCATGGTATTCCAAAAAAAACCCCAACAAAACAAACAAAAAACCAAAAAAAACCACCAAAACAAAAAAAAACAAAAAACAAAACAAAAAAAAAAAAAAACAAAAACAAAAAACAAAAAAAAAACCAAAACAAAACAAAACAAAAAAAACAAAAACAAAAAAACAAAGCAAAAAACAAAACAAAACAAAACACAAAAAAAACAAAAAAAAAAAACCCAAAAACAAACAAACAAACAAAGCAAAAAAAAAAAAAAAAACCGGCTGTCATCCAGTCAGACATCATCTGACATCCAATATCTTTAGACCAGTTCGAGCCGGCAAGGATGATTGTATAGACCTCTGCGCCTGCATACTAACCTGTCCTCGGGATGTTTCTCGAGATGGTTCATCATTTTGACGTAGCTATCATGCGTCTTTTTCAAATTAGTGTGTCCCATATCCTGAGCTTGAAGGAGGTTGTACAGCAGACAGCCTTTGGGCAACTCTGCCCTGTATATGAGCTCTAAAACAAAAATCTCACATTAGTCGCCGGCGCTGACTGGTCCATCAAGAATCCGGTGCGGGTCGCTAATTGCAAAAAAAAAAAAAAAAAAAAAAAAACATTTCAAAGTCAAGTAGGATTAGGAGACAAGACTTGCGATTTTCCAAATATCGTTCCCGTTTCCATCCATGGTGACAAAACAAAACTAACAAACTAACAGTGTTTTCACTTTTTCAGGAATATGTTGGGATTTTTTTTATTTCTAACGTCCCGTGGTTTTATCTGGGCAAACAATATGCTTTCATTGCTTAACTGCAAGCGAAATGATTTTCCAAAATAGAATAAGGCGAGCGACATCTGAATTCCCCTTGGGTGCAAGACTATGTGTGTTAAAATTGGAAATGAACACGCCAAAATGGTTGCTTACCTGTAAAATAAACGCAAACATAAGCAGTTACTAAATAAAAGGATTTAATCATCTGACCCGGCCAAAAGTTTTGATCCTCCCACCAAGGAGCATTTATCATCTCAGAGTCAACTAAGTTGTACTTAAAACATCCCGTCAAATCTTCTTTGACTTATTATCATATTTATTTAATGGTATGGCTACTTATATGTGTATTTTAACATATGATCAAATCGATTTGATGATATGTTAAAAATACTAAATAAAAGAAGAAATGATGTTCCATAATATGTATAATATGGGTTTGCATGTGTATGCATATATATATATATATATATATATATATATATATATATATATATATATATATATATATATATATATATATATATAACCTGATTCTGGCTTGTAGGTGCTCTTGTCACATCGTTCCACTGACAGGTTCAGGTCACTGTGATTGCTAGAAACGGCGTTACTGTTCTTGTCGTTCTCTTCTAACCAAGTGGGCACGTGAGTCAAAGCCTTGATCACCAGGTCCAACATCTCATTTATACGGCTGTAAGAAAATCAGTGATACATGTGTAGAATTAGGGAAGCCTGTTGTCCTGTTCGCTGTCAACTTTATTCTCATCTAGCGGCATGTGTTTCTTCTCAGACAACGTCCTCTGCAGCTACTTAAATCTAGGGACAATCAGTCTAACGTAGTTCACAAATGTGTGGTTTGTGAGCAACGATTAGTGTGGCCAAAATACAAATAACTGAATTGGCTTTTGTGTTTACTCATACTCATTTCGAATAAAATTCATCTGTCTCTATAAGGCAATTACCGGTTGCGTAAAAAGTGAGACTGAAAGCATAATGCCACACAGGATGCACATTTATTCAAAGGATACGAGTTTATTTCCATAACTAGGATCGTAAATACATTTTTTTAACAGTGGGTTATGAACTTTTCTGATCAGGAAGAAATGGGTGAGGAAGAAAGAGTGACAGGATACAGATGAGACGATCGTAAAGCATCCGATGGACATCAAAGGAAAGCCAATTCATCGTGACGTAACTTGATGAATATTTTTTTTTTATGTACGAAAGTAAAAACATGTATATTAGCGCCTGTGGAAACCGAATATGATAAAACAAAATGACAAACGTTTCATTGTTCCGACTTTCTCCCGAGATAACATATATGTATATATATATATATATATATATATATATATATATATATATATATATATATATATATATATATATATATATATATATATATATATATATATACACATACATACATACATACATACATGTGTGTGTGTGTGTGTATGTGTGTGTGTGTGTGTGTGTGACAATGGCACATTTCGAACAAACTCCTCACCAAGTTACCCCAAAGCGTACCTGTCGTCGTGACTGTATATACTTAATCCACCAAACAGTTGGGTGATTGCTTCGGACAGATTCTGGATATCATGGGAAAACACAGTTTTTCTATCCTGAAAAGAAAAACGTTATTCTGGAATTCAGATTTACATATAAAATACATATTTTTTTTATATGAATAATTTGTGTCTTTTGATACTGCACTTATCTTTGATGTGCCAAAACGGAGTAAATTGAAAATACATGTTCCTACAAGATAGACGACCTTGAATTGCGATAAACTCTGAAGAATAATTGTATTTTTTTTAATTAGAAAAAGGAAAGGGTTATTTGAAAAAAAAACGGATAATTGTAGGGAAGTGCTGTTGGGTGACATTCTGTCAGAGGAATGTAATTCACATTAATTCTTGGGGCGTACAATTTTGCAAATCTCTGTCTGATTCAAACCACTTTGTTACATATTTAAAGTCTGAAGTCTCATGTCTCACTGGATATATGTGTTGCGATCTAGCGTCTCATGATAACGTAAACCAAGTAACTTTTGGGGACAGTCTATGGAAAACTAATGCCTTCTTAGTCACATGGTTGTTTAGTTTGGTTATGTTGTACAGAACTGTAAATATTATTATTATTATTATTATTATTATTATTATTATTATTATTATTATTATTATTATTATTATTATTATTATTATTATTATTATTATTATTATTATTATTATTAACAGACATGCACATTTAGTGCAGACAAATTACAGCCTCCATATTGACAGTTTAAGAGCTCCATCTCCAATTCAGTCAACAGCTTTACCTCGATCTTTATATATAGGGGTTGAATCATAATTTTATATACATATATAATTGAGCAAGGACGGTGGGGATAGAAATCTCTCTGCCTTAATTAAATTGTTTGAGCACCTCACTTTGTGCCGCACAATACTTGCAATTGGAACAGGTTCACTAGCTCTTTCTGGGTCAATCTTTCCCAGTTCCACACCATATCTCAGCCTGGGGCTTGTAATTGCAAGTTTGTCGTTTTGCTGCATGTACTTGTAATGTATTGGGACAAAATTCTTTGACGCAAAAGAAATGTAAACTTTGCCATATTGCAAAGACAGCGAAAGTCCGCTTCGATAACTCAAAGCTGACTCGCAGTGCATGGTACATCGTAAAAATAAAGTCAACAGAAAGCAGAAATTATGGGATGGATGGCAATAGAGGCTGTAGTGGTAGTGCTGGTGGCAGTGGTAGCAGTTGTAAAAGTAGTATGTCAGCAGACCCGTTGTGATTGGTTATTTACACCCACCGTTTTTCTTCATGCACAATGCCTAAAGTTTTATGTCACGAAATCCAGGCTTTCGTTTAATAATCAAGACCCCGGGTTTTTGCTCTGCTATTCCAAATCCACAAAGTTTAAGTTTCAGAGATTTCCATTGGGATTTTATAAAGTCCAAGGAGTTTCCATCCATAAAAAACCCAAGGCTGTGTATACGAAACCCTGCGTTTTGTGGGTTATTGAGCAGTAAGACTTGCACATATGACAAGCACCTGCAGGCACCTTGACACCTCGGACGTAGCTCTTCATGCATCATTACAGAATGGTTTTTTTGTTGTTGTTTTTTTCTTTCTTTTTTACGATTTTATCTTTGACTGATACTGAGGCGGGTTCTTGTTTAAAATATTTTGCTGTGCAGTATGTCTTCCGCCATTAAGTCCAGTCTGAGATGTACATAACGCACGCCACAGGTCCTGTGTGCGGGTGGTGTCGACATATCCAAACCCAGCGACCAAGTCATACCTGTGCACGTGGAGGAGGAGTTTTAAATAATTTTACGGGGGAATAGTGAATTGCAGTCAATAGGACAGGAACTCAAATACCTTGTGTTGTCTGTTCAGTTGTGCTTCCTGTGCTACCTGCGTGTACGCGGATGGATGCGTATATGACCGAGTGGTAAACAATCACATACAGACTACAGTAAACCCTCTCTTACCCAACACCTCCGTATACCGAACACCCCTTATACTGAACACCATTTCTCGGTCCCAAATATACACATTTGAATGTAAGCAAACCACCGAACACCTATACCGAACACCTCACTATGCCGAACACTTTTTCCGGTCCCAAGGATGTTCGGTATAGGGAGGTTTTACTGTAATTCGAAAGAGAGAAAGAGTTGACTTACCTTAAATATTTTAAATTTGCCCTGTGGTGAAATGATGAGCTGCTTCAGAGCATGCTGCATCCTCTCTCTGTCTCTAAAAATACGACGGCAAATAAAGTATAGGAATGACAGATTTTATGTTAAAATCGCTTTATTTATTTAGACCAACTTAATTAGTTAAAAAAAAAACAACTTAATTAGTTCATTTATGAAGCGATATGAAACAATGACTTGTTTGTTTTAACAAACTAGAGTTGGCTACCCGTTCATGTTATTCAATATCAGTATCATGAAATTTGCTATGCATAAAATATCGAACGCCGAGTTACGGTTGGTTATTATGAGCAGTTTAAGTTAAAACATCAGAGTGCATGTGCACGTAGTGTCAATAGAGATGAGTGCACAAAAAAAAAAAAAAAAGAAAAAAAAAAAAAAAAAAAAGAAAAAGAAAAAAAATCAAGGTTCCGGTCGCGATGCATTGGCCATGCAAAGACAGGAAAACGGATGAGACTTGTGATATGGTACACAGCGACGCTTGCGTTTCATCATTAAACATTTCTTTAACCTTTAACCCAAACTCATGCCAACTAAAAAGCCACCAACAGTTTCGCCTCCCGAAATTTGAGTCTGCCAAAGGCGTTAAAAAATCCACCGCAAACAACCATGTGAATGCCATGCGCAGTGTGCAACACCGTCTACAGTACAAGTATCTTGCATGCAGCGCAAGCTTTGTGATGCACGGTTGTCCCAAGGTTGGCAAAACAGGGACCTTTGTTCAAATGCTCATTTTCGATGTGTATTATTTCAAATAATGTGTGAATTTGATACTGTAAACTTACACATATACTGTAAAGCCATAATTTTTCAGACTTTTCACCAGCACAATCATTCGGTGAAATGAAAACCGGGAAGTTTGAATTTTCTTATTTTTGATTCTGCAAAGATCGGCGATTTGGCACAGTTTACATCGATCGAATTTAATATAGAATATTTAATCTATCTTGGTGACATAGACTTACAGTAAAAATTGTCATTACGAGCTGCCATATCTAATATTTCAGTGGTTAACTAAGGCACTTCCTATTGTGGCGGATAACGGATCGAAAAGTCAAATGACATTGATACATGGTGCCAGTGAAAAATATATACGTTGAACATTTATAATTACATGTGCATAACACGTACTTTCTTTGGTCACAGTCACATGCTCCACCTCAACCTTCAAGTCCATAACACTTTCATAAAACCAGTAATGCATTCATTTTAATTTGGCAGATTTACCCCGAAAATAGGTCTACTGGACAGTATCCTGTTGGTTTCCATCTTCCAAGTCTGCGAACCTTAAGGATACAAAGATGTATAGAAAATGTCGGTTTGCAACTGCAGAAAACATCAAGCAATCTTTCTTCTATGGTCGACTCGCCTATTTCCGATACGATCCCATTTCAGATAATTCTTCTGAGCTTTACTAATTCAAACTCGTAAGCAAATTTTTGTCACAAATATCAAGACTATTAAATGGAAGATCATCACAATATCTCTTTTTCGTGATTGCACAGTGTTGCACAGTGTTGCAGAACTTCCTTCCGAATTTGTGAAAATTCCCAACAAAAACCAATTTCATACAGCAAGTGTTTTAAAGTATATAAAAGGAAAGGTGTATAACTTAGTAAAATATTTCCAACTGCACTTTAACACAAGTTTTGACTTTTCCGACACATAAAAAGAGGCCTATCGGAAATAGAAGAAAGTAAAAAGTGTTATATTACCACATTGTGTCTGGGATAGCTACTGAACTGATTGCCCGTGCTGTGAAATAATGAAAGAATTTGGTCGTTTTCTGTATTACATTTTATCAATTTATTCCATATCTAAAATTATCACCTTAATTTTAATTTACTTCATCTCAGCTTCCGTAAGAAAGGGTAGGCCTACATGTTGCCCAGTTTGCTTAGCTTCTCCGAAATAGGGAGATCATTTACCTTGAATGCTTGGTGTATGCACTGTCTGCAAACTTTCTTGAATTCATTGCCCCCGCTCTTGATTTCATCCCAGGAGCACAAGAAAGGTCGAGAAGGCTGCAACAATAGAAATTACGTGGTTCGTTCATGCGCAAATAATTTTTCCACTGTAAGAAATAAGAATTAAAAATAAATAAATAAATAAATAAAACCCAAAAGGGTAGTTATAAACGACGAACCCACAATAGGAAATTTATCTTCGGCGTACATCTTTAAATTGGTATTACATGGTCTTTTTCCAGTTTTATACTTTCCCCAATAATGTGTGCAAATATCGATAGATAGACTTCCATTTAGGCCCAATCGAAATAAAAAGCTAAGCGTTTATAAGCAATCAGTTTATTCTCTCTCTCTCTCTCTCTCTCTCTCTCTCTCTCTCTCTCTCTCTCTCTCTCTCTCTCTCTCTCTCTCTCTCTCTCTCTCTCTATGTGTAGATAGATATATAGCCAACGGTTAAACTGATGTTTTCTAGAGAAGGTTCGCAAATAATTTCAACCAATATAACATGCTTTGTATGGTGAAATGTTGAATAAAGGACTGCACAACGCCTTTTTGCGTATCGACACAGCAGCATATATTTAGAGGTTATCTCATGGCTAAATCAGTATCCTGCCCGGTACAGTTCCGCTGAGAGTCTGTATCCTCCAGAAACCCGAAGGGTCGAGGGAGGATACAGCTCGAGGAGGATACAGAGTAACCAAGGGTGGGGAAAGCCGATGACTCATAGCACGGTTCCCATACAAAAGTGAAAGAATTGAAGCAAACGACATTTTGACATCCGGGCACTATTCGGCAATTTGGGCGGGATTTAAAGGGATAATTTATCAATGCTGAGTTACCTTTATCTCGACGGTGATCACGGGCAGTTTATCCACAAAGGAGTTTAATTTTGGCAAAGCGCTCAAGTCTTTCATACGAACGGCGAAAGGGAATAACGCATCCATTGTTTTGCCCATGTACCTCCAGTTTCCTACAATGAGAACCATGGCATGCAGACAATGTTGCTGAAAAGTGATCTTACAGCGGTGAGAAAAATTTCTACCAGTAGGTGAGAGTGGAAATTATCGTTTTATTCGGCTGTTTTAGAGCAAAATATTTAAAAAAAAGACATTTAACAACAATGTGACCGAGCAAAGCAAAATGGAAAACTTACTGGACATCTCCGCTGGGACCTTCTTTGAGATCTGGTAAATGGATTCTTCAGGTAAACTAACCACTCTCTACAAAGAAAATTATGCAAATGAAAAAAATATTATATCTTAATACAAATTCAAGCATTGTTAACCTTTACCCGGTCGTGCCACAAGACTAACTTAGTACCGTCACTAGCTTCGCCCGCTCTGAACGGAACATAACGGGCGAAGCTTTGGTTTAAACATATTTTATTCAAAAAAGCGATCGGGAAACAGGCTCTGCCTATATAAATCCCTCTCGTGAAAAAAAAGAAATAAAGCTTTGACCATGCAGAGTCAGGCCAGGGGCTTGTCATCACGCTTCCCTTCAAACTATTTCAGGAAAGTGAAGCATGGTAAAAAAACAAACAAAAAACAAAAACGAATTACAAAAAAAAAAAAACACAAAAAACACACAAAAAAAAAAAACAAAAAAAAAAAACAAAAAGCAGACGACATTTGAAATTAGCAGTCTTTGTTGACCACTTCACCCGACAAACTGGTAAAACGCAGAGGAAGATTCCCTTGTTCCCAAGTTCTTAATTGACGCACGTCTCTGCTAGGCAAATGTAGCATTTGTCATCGTATGTAGTTACAATGGGCAAATAAACAAGATGCACTTAGAACTTAATAAAGGAAAATTCTGGCTAATAGTTTATTTTAAACAATTTCCTGATAAGAAGGAGATTGGGTCATTCAGCTTAAATGGTGCGGGTTGGTCGCTTGACTTGTTGTCCTGGACGATGTTGCCCCAATATGTGTAATCTACAAATCTCATTCCAAATATTTGCAATTGACACGAAACAAAAGAAAACATTTGAAGCAAACGGAATTTTACATCCGTGCACTCCTTTGAAGCAATTTGAGTCAACATACCGCGGGTGTGACAAAGTCAGATCCAATAAGTCTGATCATCACGTGTTTGACAAAGTCCAAAGAACGTTCTATATCATGTCGTTTTGCCTCAGAAGCAATCTGAAATAAAATGGGGTAATACATATTTTGAAGTCATTTTACAGACGATTCATTTGAACGTTACACTTTGTATTTGGACTTGATATGATGATAGTATTTTAGGCATTGGATAAATAAAATATTCCGTTCCCATGTGTCCTAATCTTGGTGACAACCTATGTTGGTACAGGGGGCTGCCGTCAATATTAGCTAATATGAATATACCCTATTGAACATACCTTAAACGCAATCCTTTGAATCGAATTAAGTTTAATTAGCGTAGATTTAATTCTTGTATTCATTTTCATTTCATTGGATGCGCCTGTAAGACAAACATATGAATTGAAGGTGGATTGACATTTCCATCAATAATACGTTGATAAGTTTCAGCATTTGTTTTCCAAATGTGCTTATTAGTATGTGATATTAACTTTATTGACTGCACCATGAAACATAATGTTTGGTATTTTTGTCAAGTACACGTCGGATACAGAAAATAGAAATACAGCAAAGTACACATAAATACGAAATGATACATAGCACAACAGTTTCAAAATCACCAGAAAACAACAACAACAACAACAACAACAACAACAACAACAACAGCGACAACAACAACAACAGCGACAACAACAACAATATAAATTAAAGCATTAAAACTTTCCTTTTCATTTTATTGGGTGTGCCTATAGCACAAACGTACCAACAGAAATTGGATTGGCACCTCTATTGCATTTGTGTCTTTTAGTCCAGAACCACTTCCTAGCAGTCATTACCCTGTTCAGCAGTCCGAACTCTTTACGCTCCATAAGCTAACTTGTCACTGTCTTTCCCATATACATATGGAAGTACAATTGTCCATATGGGGCGCGTTCTTTTGTAGAATTTTGACATCTTGACATTTTGGCTGTATTAGCCCAAAGAAATTAAAAGGTGTTCAGCGGGTAACTACTCAGAACATGTTTCGAAGCCTGTACCCGTATATGTCTCTCTGAGTAGGGGCTCCTTGCTAAAGCTAAATATTCAGCAAAGACAACCCGCGTAATTGTGAATAAATATGAACGCAGCAAATGATGAATTATCTAAATACGTGAAGTTTTGCTTATAAATGCAGAGCTTCATTATGAACTAAGAATCCTTGCAAACTGAACATAATTACAAAATGGTATAGTACAAGTTCTGATAAGAACAAATTGACGTACCCCTGAACAAGTAAGTACCCTTTCTAGCTACAAAGGTTATGTAACTTAAACCACCTCCCAGTGATTGTAAAATAAACATTTGCAGCTAGACCACCTGTACAAACCGAGGGAAAATCCTAACAAGTACTGCAACAATGGACATCACGCACCAGAAAGGTAAAACCAACCCTATGATGACACCTACTCCTCAATTTGAAAGTATCCAAAGAATAAAGCTGTATTTCGCTGCTCGCCCAGAGTCAATGCTTCAGCATAATGGTCCAGGTTTGTGCTGTCAAATTTGAGTAGTTTTTTTTGACATTAAAGAAATGTGTATAGTGCATTTAAAATGTTTGACATTAAAACAATCAAATGCCTCTATTTACTTAATTCTGAAAATATTTTTGTGTCCAAATCGTTCAGATTCCATAAAAGGGCTATCACCATGCAAAAGTTTTAATTTTAGCTTTAACAATCTCCAAGAGTTTTTTTTTTTAGCTTCAACAGTCTTAAGTGTTCTTTTCCTAGTTGAATTAGCCAACAGTTTGTCTTGGTGCTGGTTGAGAGTAAGTGCCCGATCCACGTCAACTACAATTACCGCTTAAAATGTTATCCACCAACGAAAAAGAAAGATATAATGTTGAAGCTGACGACATTGTGCATTTGGACACTTCTGACCTACTTCAGCAGGAAAAAACCGTGATCCAAAATACACATTTTAGGTCTCGGTTGATTAGAAATGCTGCTCTGAAGCCGAGAAGACACCTCAGCAAAATTGGTAGGCAAGTATATTAAGAAGAAATATGGTAATAATAACTTACCCTGTCAGCGCAAAGCTCTTCCTTGGGTACTTTTCTTAATCGATATAGCAAACCGGTCTGTCAAACAAAAGAAAATTGATAAGGTACACTCTACCTATCTGCGACTGATTTAATAGCTTTTCAAGGACGCATTACATCCAATGTGAGCCAAGAAAGTAGGCTGGTCGGTGCGAAATGTTAGTGTTGGTAATATTTTGAAAAGCCTTTAAAAAATGGGAAAGCCACTATATTGGAGTTATGTCTGTCGGTTAGTTAATTGTCACTCAATTATAATTAACTCATTCCACCCTGATAGAAGACTGAGTCAACAGCTTTCCTTGGCGCGCTCTGGGCGCAATGCGCCCAGAGCGCGCCAAGGAAAGCTGTTGACCATGGGCATATAATTTGGAATGATATTCCATGCAAGTTTCATCCAAAATATTGAAAAATAATCCCTAAATTAGTAAAATACAATTAGCAGACGACATTTAGATATTAGCGGGAAAAAGCGTCATCAGGGTGGAATGAGTTAAACAGAGTCATTATATCTTCTTGGCACAAAAGGACGCATCTTATCCTAGTAGAGCATCCCTGAAACATTCGGTCCGACGGACGACAGAATTTGGTGAAAAATAAAACATATTAAAAGAACTCTCATGTTTGAAAATACTGATACTTTCCGATTAGTTTGAGCGGGAAACGGTTATGTGCTATTGAACATGTTCTGGAAATAAAGCACAAAACTCTTGCCTCACTTTGTGATCTGGTGCCAAGTCTGAGTTTTTTTTTAAAGTAAAATGTCAACGCCAATGCGCAAAATTATGTCTATCCTCACCAAGCAGAAAACAATAGTTTTACATAAAGGGGTTATATCACAAAGACATCAATATTACAAACTACGTAATTATGGCATTTGAATAAAAGTTTCAATGGATGTGTCTTCACCAAAATTCACCAAGGCCGAAATTTCCCCCCCCCCACCCCACCCCACCCCCATTTTGTATTTACACACGTGGCTCACTTACCGCAGGGTCTTCCATTATGATGTTATAATTACCCTCAGTGCGAAATTCCCACCCTGTCGGGTCGTCTATGTGCTCCATCGGCTCATTGTTCATATCCTAAAGAGACATTATATCAGCAAGTAAAGTTTAGTCTTCATCATCTAGTTCGTACGGAGCTAATGTGTTTAGTGATGTTCCCGTGATTCAAAATGCTTAATGTATTATGAACTTGAAAAATGCAATAACGGAACGTTTTAACCGCAATAAATTATAACAAATCGGGCAGTTTTATTCACATATTATGAAAAGCTCAACACATAGACATAAGAAGATGTCTTCAACAACCTCCCTCGCACACCCACGCCACTCCCAAAGGGCGGAAAAGCCTTAAAGAACAAGGCGATACTCATTCCAACCATTAGAAAATTCGGTGTATGTCTTCACTGAAAACTCTAAAGTTACTGGTTAGTTACTATAACTTAAAAAGTATGTGATTAAAAGTCAAAATAAATCTTACTCAGAATATTTTCGTATATGAAACTAATTAGGAATGGAAATATTTTGTTATAAAAATTATGCAGATCAGATCAGTAGAACAAAAGTTACAGTAGTTCTAAGTGTCACATATATCGTGGCCTGGAGGCTGCCATCTTTACGGTAATATATCCCAGAATGCAGCAGTGATGACGTAACAACCTCTCCAGGCTGGTTTTATAGTTTTGACAAATAAACTTCGGTGAACTGTGTTTTTAATAATAACTACATCCCTGTACGTTCGCCCCATCAGTTACAGAGGGAACTAAGGATTGCACCATATAGATCAATAAAGACTAAAAAGAGAATATGGCTTCATGTGTCCAAATAGACCGTGTTTTACGCCTCCCATTTGCATAGCAACAGACACATTTAAAATGATTGAGAATTGCACCATAGGTGGGACGATTTACATAGTCAGAGGTTTAAATGTATAATATGGCTTCTATATTTCTATAGACAATACCTTCACGCCTGTAACAGGTATCGCCCCCCCCCCCTTCGTATATGAAGTAATCCATAAGCATTACGTCAAGAAAGGGCCCGACCCAGAAATAAATATGAGTGAGCTGAATTTTTCAGTATAGTTCCTTTATGTTGTGATAAGCAAGATACTAAAAGTTGCGGGTTTCCAGACTGTGTTTAAGTCACAGTACGCGCTTGAATTGATAATGTTCAAATTTTCCAGTGAAGTGGGTTTTTTCTTTTAATTATTTAGAGGCAGGCAGCATGGTGAAAAGTTTTAACTATTCGCACTATTCAGAGTTGAAAATGATTTCTTTTGCATGTGTTGTGATTATAGTTACATCTTAACAGATTTGGTATATTTTGTAATAATAGTTTCATATTTTAGCTACAAATGCTTTCAGACGTTCGGGTGAAACTGTGGCATTTTTTTCTAGCACTCCTTCTAAAAATTCGGCAGAACTTCGTGTAAAGTAAAAATAATTACTCTCTGTATCGAAAAGAATTTAATCAGGACCACAATATAGAATCATGTGCATGTTAGTGACAGAACTTCTCACTGTTTAATAGCTCAAACATTGTGATATCCCATCATCAGTTAAACAGAAACGAAAAGCTCACAAAGAATTGCATGATCACATTTTTATATTTGAAACGTATCTTGGAAATTAAATACTGTAAAAGTTTCTGCACGAATTAAAAAAAAGTGTCACAAGCTTTTCTGAATAAAGCGATAGTTTGATTACCCAGTAAAAGTAAGTCTGTTGTTCAAACTTGGTGCTTTTCTGTCACGAATTCAGTGTTGGTATTTTTTTGTAGTAATTATCTTATCTGCACAAACTATTTTGTAGTATATTGTGCTTTCATTTTTATTGACCATTCCTCTGTCTGCCTGTGTTTCTAATCCTCTCCCATAAAAGACCCCCTAAAGTTGAAATATCTCATGAATCGGTGACAGGATCTAACTAAAGTTGATGAATTATGTTATGGAACTATCCCTGAATTAAATTGATTAGATGACATTAGCCACATTTTGACCACCTCAAATAATCAGTTGTCTGTCTCTTTAAATAGAGGGGGTAGTCAAACCGTACGTGTCTAGTTATAATAATGCGGTAAAACACAATGAAAATAACACCCAACGCTCGACTGCATCAAAAAAAAAAAAAAAAAAAAAAAAAAAAGACGTGAGAGAAGCGCTCGACATATCCTATTTTTTCACCAGTGAGGCTCCCGGGATAAGGCTGTACCAGACTGGCACCTTGTGTCATGTCGGTGCACGAGGGTCCTGGTAAACATTTTCGGTGCACCCAGCTATTATTGTTCTAGCAGAGAAAACTGTCTCAAACAATGAAGATTGGACTAACTTTCAACCAATGGTGGTAAGGTGGAGCAACCTTCATCGTTTGCTGACGCACACAGTACTTACATTTTAAATGGATTGTGAATTATTACAGGGTGGGTGCAACTATTGTGTTTGATGGATATGGTGGTTCCCCATCAAAAAGTCCCCTGAAAAAAACCCCAGAGCAAAGACTTATTCGTCAGCTGATATAGCTGTTGTATCTAGTTTACCCACGATAGCAACTCAAGCAATGCAGGGTTCCCTGGCAATAATCACAATGAAGAACGCCCCATTAAAATATTGTCCCCAGTGGTCCAGGCTGGTGGAATTTCTGTGAAACAGGCCAAATCAGATGTTGATGCCCATTACCGAAATATCCCGACCTGATGCACATCAGTTGCACGTCAGTTGCTTACGTAAGCATGCTAACGTGATTGCTCACATACATTTTAACCTGGAAATTAGGCGAGCATAGAAGCAAAACCTAACCAATGCTCATATATACTAACTTAACACATGTGATATGCTCACGTGCGCATTCCTGTGCAAGTTGACAAGGATTTTAGATTTAAATGAAGATGTTAAAGATAAAAAAAAAAAAAAACTTCAATCAGCTAAAGTACTAAGCTGCTATTCTTCCCTGCAAAATAAGTATATGCATCGGAGAACAGCTAATATATATATATATATATGTACTGTATATGTTTTACTAATCCTTGGTTCTTCTATCATTTAACATCACAAAGTCAACATTTTTTAATTTTAAGCGCTAAATTTTGTATACAAAATATAACACTTTTGATATTTAACCATGTCGTTAACAAAATTTCAGAGCAGTTTCAAATCATACTTCATATGATATTCATTCCCATGATCATATACTTGGTCTGATGTGCTGTTTCGGAAAAAATATACTTCTTCTGGTATATTCTTAAATAGAAAAATAGGTATAAAGTGGCTATTTACACATGTCGGTTACCCCAAAAAGTGCACGTCTCTTGCACTGGAATTTACTTTTTATATTTGTTCCGCTAGTAATGATTGATCGCATAATGTCGCGTTGTGACGAACGATAAATATTTCTCACCTCACTGGCCATGGAGCTCTCGTCGTCTGCATTTTCATCTGCTTGCATATCCATGTTGTAATCCTGAAACAGGGCACCTGTGGTAAAACTTATTTGCACATACATTTCTAAATTCATACATGTAGAAATCAAATGTGCGGGTGAAAGTGAAGATGTTCGCATAATATGTAATTAACACAGGATCATCACAAACCTGTGGTTTCATTGCTTTGTAGGCTTGGATAGAGAGTTCTTGGCAAAGTATGTAGGCCTGTGTGTAAGAAAGCCACCACACAAAGTATACTTAAGACGACAGTTCTGAGGTCATTGTTTTTGTTTTGTTCTATTGCTTTTAGAAAGAGAGTGTTTAACGATACATGAAACACAAATATGATGAATGCTGACGCAAATAACCATAAATAGCTGAAAAGTTACATTTTATACACGAAAATAGAGTAATCTAAATGAAAAAAGAATAATATACAACAAAGCTTGTACGTATATTTCCCGCAGAGTCGTCGCTTCTCCTTTTCGCTGAACGTTCACATTTTTGTAGAATTAGAATTAAACAAGTAGCAATTTAAAAAAAAAATCAATGGGTGCAAGTTGCGATAAATGAAGCATTAGTACTAAGTGTACTTTTATTATTATTATTATTATTATTATTATCATCATCATCATCATCATCATCATCATCATCATCATCATCATCATTATTATTATTATTATTATTATTGTTATCAACATCATCATTTTATTAAGTACACGAAATGGTAAAACAGATTGCGAAATAAGTATTACATATTACAGCAAAATAAGACCCGTTTGAAAAATCATTTCATAAGACATTTCCTACAGAGCTTTCAATGTGCAGTGGAAACCAGCATTACTTTTGTGTAATTTTGGTTCATCGTCGTTACAGACAATAAATCAGGACATCCAAAACTGAACACTCATTCTATACGGTTATACACTTCGAGTTATTCTGAGATAAAGATTGAACATATATCTATACTTACCGGCGGCACCTCTTTTCTAGACTTGTCGCCCAAAACTTGGTTACCGCAGCAGCGGAGTAAGTACATGCAATATGTAGTTCTTCTTTCAATCTTTATTGGACAATTTCTTGTACCACCTGATACTCTGAATCATTTTAATGAATGAAAAAGTCGCGTATAGACTTGCAGATTTGCCAGTTTATGGAAATGTATGTTTGCATATACAAACTGGAACAATGCAGCATGTTGGAAAAGACCTATGGTGTTTAGTCACGTGACAATACAACGCCGACGGCAGAATAACATCAAACATTTGAGCAAGGGATTATTTTAATTCTTACTGCTGTCACATTTTATAATTTGGGATAATTATCAGGACCACACAGAAACTTCTGAAGTTTATGATAAAATCATGTCTTGAAATACGCAGATATTAAGCTCATGTTAATGGTATTTTGAAGTAAACTAACTTGCAGTGTCCGTACAGATACAAATAAATTAGATTGTGTATCTGCAAGAGTAAACATACCAAATGTTTACAATATGATGAAAGCAATTTTCCGTTAAATGAATTCCTATGCCGCATTTAATCTCAAAATGTAAATGTGACACTGCAGGTTAATGTCAACACAGGACGGAAAAATATTTGACAAATTGTAGTCTATCCGGAGACGCTTACAGCAAGAAAAGGAGTTTATTTCGTAGCAGAAATAATTTAAAAGGAAATTCAATTGTTCAATAGGTGCCCAGTCATTATAAGGCGAACCTTATTCTGACTGGGCACTTACTTATGAAAGGTTTTATCGGTTTGCTTCAGGCTAATAGTTTGCCACTGAAACGCGCGCGCTCGGAATGTTCCACCGCAGTGGGTCCTTCCCCAAACTCTCATCCAGAACCCCATCTCCGTTTTCATTTAAAGTGTTTATAAAAGAGCCCGAATTCTTGAAATTTTACTTTTATTGAAGTTTATTACGTCAAGTACATCAATAAGTATACAACAGTCACACAGGAAATACAGACCTAAGTGGTCTTTTGTGAGCTCCTGTAACACAATATTATAATGCGTTAAAAGTTAAACAGTCCGAAGTATATATATATATATATATATATATATATATATATATATATATATATATATATATATATATATATATGTGTGTGTGTGTGTGTGTGTGTGTGTGTGTGTGTTTCTGTGTGTGTGTACAAGGTCAAAGACATACTGAAATTAAGTGCTGCAAGAGATACAGGAAGTCTTCAGCAAGGATTTAAATACATGAAAAGGAGAGAGGGAGGGAGAGAGAGAGAGAGAGAGAGAGAGAGAGAGAGAGAGAGAGAGAGAGAGAGAGAGAGAATGTATTTTATTTAGTGCAATGTTGTTGTTGAAAATGATATATAATAAATTACACGCTTTTGGTGTATATATAGAGCTTTTCATATGTCTTTCGTGAATTGGCTATTTCATGTTTTGCATGCTGTGCAATAGATTTACCCGCCATTGTTTACATCCATATGTTATAAATGGCTTGCCTGCTGAAGAGACTCAATCCCCAAACACCCATCAGGCTCCGCCCAGCAGGTAAAAAAAATGAAATTACGACAACAAAATAGCTTGGACTCAGGTTATCGCCCAGTGTTGGTTTAAATTCCGGTGCTGAATTCTTTAACTCTTTTAAAAGACAGTTTCCAATGAGCCATGGAGAGACGGCCCTGTCTGTTCTTGCCATTCTTGACAGACACCTTAAAGTGTTGCATTGTGGGATATTTTAACATGGATGTTTTAAACTCTGATGCACATCCAGATGCATTAAACCTGATGTTTCTGAAAAATTGGATCTTATTCACAGATTTATCTGATTATTTGCCTGTATTCCAAATCCGTCCAAATTATGTATACTCTAAAGTTGTCATTCCTACTCATCACCAGGTTATTACAACCAAAATGCTCTCTGATTTGAACAGTAAAATTCGCTGGTATGATTGGAGAGAAATTTCACAATCACCAGGATACAAAATCAGCCATGACAATGTTAAACAGTAGATTTAGGTTAATTTGTAATTAATGTATATCTACTTAAGTAGTGTCACATAGGTATGGGAGTAAGAAGCCATGGTTCTCTGTTGGGTATCAAGTCAACAGCAATAAAAAGTAAATCATATTTTAATTACCTACATTCCAAATACAACACCAAGGCCAAGTTTAAGAAATATAAAGAATACAAGAATAAACTTAATCATCTTATGTTCTATGAATGAATATTCAGATCAACAGGAAACAGTATGTAGAACCCCCAAAAGCTCAATATTAGTCTCTCTCTCTCTCTCTCTCTCTCTCTCTCTCTGTTATTGACCAAGGAAAATACATTACCTGAAAAAAATTTGTAGTCTCTTATTTGGGGACGATGCTGGTTTATTTTTCACAGGACGTGAGTGATTTGGATATTTTGATTAATAATGTAAATATAGCTTTACAAAAAATGGCTGGATTGGTTGAATTTCAATGAATTTGTGTAAATTTAGACAAAACTAATTATATAGCATTTTGTACAAAAAAACATTTGCTAACAATTTAACTGGTAAAACCAGTGAGGTGGATATGGACGTCCCCAGTTAAACTAACTAATAAAATGTTCGAACAAACAGTTTCTTGTACATTTCTTGGTGTTTGGGTCGATTAAAAACTCAATTTGAAATATTTCATATTAAAGATATCAAATAAGGTTTATATGATGATTGTAATTTTTCAAAAAGGGCAGCTACAAATGTGGTAAAGATATCTTAACTCAATTATATTATACATTAGTCTATCGACATTTCGTATACATCAATGTCATATGGACTGCCAACTATCCGTCCAATCTAGACTAACTATTAAAAATACAAAAGAAATTAGTACCTGTTATTAGCAACTCTGAATTTAATGCACATACTTTACGTACCTATGTCAAGCTTAGACTGCTTAGCTTTGACCACACTGATAAATATACAACAGCTTTGTTCATATGTAACTCGATACCATTGTTTATATAAATATATTTTTTGCACGATGATACTTGGATTAATATGCAATGCTGTAAATTGTAACCTCACATTTGTCAAGAAAAATTGAAAAAGCTTTTAGCGCATGCTCTCTGAAGGTTTTCAATGTTGAAGGGGTATTCCACAGTAAAACAATTCCACAAGTTCAAAACAAGTTGAACTTTAACACGTTTTTCAGAATAAAATTTTAAAAGGAGGTGAACAGTGATAATATCCAATCTATGGTATGCATAACATGTTGGTGGCAATTAGTTTGTAAATACTGTTAATATTTACCCTGATCAAAGACATTTTTGTTGACATAGAATATGGAAATGTAACTTATGTCATATTTACTTTAGAAAACAAAAATGGACGTGAGAGAACACACGTCAATGCCACTTTAATACCCTACATATGGAATTGCACATTATAAAATACATGAATGGAATCATTTATTTATTTACGTTTTCAAGGGTCGGGCCTGTTCACCGACTGTGTGTGGCCCAATCAACAGCTATTCTGCCTTTGGGGCGCAGTGCACATCAAACACCCATAGAATGTCATAACAATATAAATAATGGACATTGTAACGTAAGACCGGCACTACTAAACAAACAATATAGACAGCACAATTTAAACAGTGAATGAATTAATTAAATTTACATATCACCGTAACGTGACGACGACCAGGAAAATTATCAATTACCGTTTCACTGATAGGCAGTGGAGCGTGTCAACAGCCTTCATCACAGCGCTACGGGTGTAATCAGGGCATGGAGGAAAGCTGTTGACCCAAATGTCTCCTTACGAACATGGTTCTGGAATGAAAGGCTTTTATTTTTTATGTCAATTCAATCTGGAATCACCAGGTAATTCAGATTAACCCTTTCAGTGCCAACTGCAACAAAAGTCGTACTGCTTAAAAACGAACTGCTCTATATTATTGTAATGATACTAGATTCGTGTTCCTTGTAAAAAAAAAGACATTTCGTTCAAGATCCATCATACCTGTAGTGATATAGAATAAAATGGTCCAGGAACAGCTTTCTTCGGTGCACTTTGGGCGCATTGCGCCCAAAGTGCACCGAGGAAAGCTGTTGACTCAGTACAAAGTGTATTAGAGAAACAGTTAAAACGACCTTTTTGACTTTTTGCACTTGTCCGTGAGACGCGGTAAACTGTCAGTAAGCTATTATTCGTAGGCATATGAATGGCCGTACAGTCTACAGCAAGCTGTTTGTTGATACAAAGCAAAATTGTAATGTACTTGGTGGGGGGGGGGGGGCGTGTGGGGCCTAAGTATTAAAACAAGAGACACAGTGTAACGAAACAACTCCTACAATTTAACGCTAACACTTTCCTAGTTAGAATAAGATATTACGAACAGCTCTCCTGGGCACGGACTCAGCACATTGTCAATGGCAGGGAACAGTTTTGTCCTGTCGTCTTTTATATGCTCATTTGTGTGAGAATCAGCATGCGTCAATGAAAACTGCCTATCTGGGACACGCTAATACAATAGATCTCAACAATTCGCCGTTTCTAAGTCAAAACATCAAACTAAAAACCTCAAAGAAGACGGCAATTTATATTCGGATGTTCTTTAGACCGTTGGTGCCGGAAGAGACTAAAAATGCATGTGCGAAGCTCTGCTGGAAAGTGGTCGCATGTAACAATCAGTTTTCACACTCCGTTTTTACAAAAGTAAGGGTATTTTTAATCGGACACAAATATATAATGCAAAATTAATTCATGAATAGCACAGACATATTAAATGAGGAATTAATCTATAAATCGTACATTAATTGATAATAAATAATAATTCATTTGTAAGTCGTACACCGATATATAATATAGAAATGATCTGCGGCGTTGCGCTATTTTCATAAAACAAAAAAACTAGTAAATCATTCAGCCACAAAACCCATTAACACGAAATCTAGCCAAAAGGACTCACAAACAGGT
Organism: Hermodice carunculata; assembly: GCA_964020975.1. Lineage (NCBI taxonomy): Eukaryota > Metazoa > Annelida > Polychaeta > Eunicida > Amphinomidae > Hermodice > Hermodice carunculata. The sequence goes on along the minus strand of OZ026622.1, from coordinate 16,964,713 downwards.
TCGTGATACCGGTAAGTGACATAATTTGAGGCACAATACTAATATACATTCATAGGCGCTTATATATATATATATATATATATATATATATATATATATATATATATATATATATATATATATATATATATGCATGTATATATATGTATATGTATGTATGTATATATATATGTATATATATGTATATATATATATATATATATATATATATATATATATATATATATATATATATATATATATCTGGGTGGTGGGTGCAATTTAGTTAAAGTATATACGCTGGTTTATCGTTGTCCTAATCCCAAAGGGAGGTTTCTCACTGATAATAATAATAATAATAATAATAATAATAATAATAATAATAATAATAATAATAATAATAATAATAATAATAATAATAATAATAATAATAATATTTTCCTCCGTTAGGGAAAAAATGGAATACACACAAATAATACATCGAAATGATATGCACGTCAAAATCATAAGATAACCATACATAAAGTAAGTCATGATTTAAATTCGTAAGGAATAGACTAAATAATACGTCACATATGTGATACAAAATGGACAGATCGAACACATCATACCTCAAACTCCTCGTGTGGCCTCCTTCATACAACCTAGTGCCGTCACTGCTGACGTTGACATTTCGTCCTGAACAGGCTCCATTTATACAGAAGCTCATCTCTCTCTCTCTCTCTCTCTCTCTCTCTCTCTCTCTCTCTCTCTCTCTCTCTCTCTGTCTGTCTCTCTCCCTGTGTTAAAACCACATTTGTTCTTGTTATAACGAGAAAAAGACTTCCTATTCCCCTGTTATAACAAGAAAAAATCTTTTTATTACAACTTTTTCTTGCTATAGCAAGAAAAAATGTTGTTACTACAATTTTTTTTCTTGTCATGAGAAGAAAAAATCTTGTTATTACAACTTTTTCCTTCTTATTCCAAGAAAAATCTTGTTATTTCAACTTTTTGCCTGTTAAAACAAGAAAAAATTATTACATCTTATCTACGGTTCTTGTTATAACAAGAAAAAGTCTTGTTATTTCAACTTTTTTCTTGAAATAACAAATTACAAGGAGATGATTACTTCTTTTTATATTCAGCTGAGGTAGTGCAAGGCTGGATATTACTTGACTTTTGCTTTTTGAAAACTTGAAAAGGTATGACACTTTTCCGGTAGAACACATTGTAATTCTCTTCTCATATTACCAATTACCTCCAGGTCGTAGTGAAAAAAAAAGAAGAAGAAGAAGAAGAAGAAGAAGAAGAAGAAGAAGAAGAAGAAGAAGAAGAAGAAGAAGAAGAAGAAGAAGAAGAAGAAGAAGAAGAAGAAGTGTCCGAACGACACGGATGCCCCCACCTGACATTGGCCCCTTCAGCATTGGAAAGAATATGGCATATAACTGGTGTAAGACTTCAAACATATTGTCAAATCTTCACATGGATAATAATTATATACATATAACTTCTCATATATTGATTGATATGCCTATCAAATTCCATGGCTATTCCTGAAATGCTTCACCTGCTACAATGCCACAAGTTTGACAAAAATCAACATTCATTTTCCTGAAATTCTCATTTTCCTTCAGGGGCCATCCATAATTGTAGACATTTTCACAAATGCGCAAAAGTTACACTTTTTGGGACCCCCCTCCCCCCCAGAAAGTGTACACTTGATAAAAATCAAGAGTTTTTAATTTTTTTTTTCATCGGTAGCTTAGCTGATTTTGCTGTTAGAACATTGCGAGAGCCTAGTGAGAGGGCTCTTTTGAAAGAAAATAATGTAACAACTGTTCTACATATGAATTTTATTCTATGTAAAGAAATAAAACAAATAAAGCAGATCAAGAATATACTATTTGTATATTAGCGGAAGTACTAGCATAAGGCCTGCTTCAGTGACTAGTAACATCTTGAAGTTCTCTATAAATGTATTAAACTCCGGAACTTGATACAATTTAAAAGGCATTAGTACAGAGATACCAGTCCTGTATGTAATTTTGTATGTTTACATGTACGTTAAAATGCATTGCTCTGTTTTTATCACTGTCAGGATGCAGCCTGAGCCAAGGGAAGGGGATGAAAACATGTACTAAATGCAGGTGCGCAGCCATTAGCTACTACCCTTGTAATACATACAAACGGAATTAAATGAATGTAGTTGTATCATGCAAAACACACATATTATTCTGCCTCACTCATTTTCTCTGTCTTTCAGCCTCAAAAGATTTTTCCTCTGCTTTAAGCTCAATAGGGATGATAGAATAAATTACAATGGGATAAAAAAAAATTTTTTTCCCCACCGGGTTTAAAGTTTACACTTGGGCTTGACCGTCCCTCCCCCAGCGTGCGTTTTGTACACTCGTGAAAATGTCTACATGTTTGGATGGCCCTTAAGTCAATTAATGATTATCAACAGAGGATAATTACCCCCCTCCCAACCCCCCCCCCCCCCAGAACACCAGGGGTACATCTTCACATATTGATAAGTGTTGCTATCAAGTTTCACAGCTCTACCACAAACCCTTTGTAAAATACAGAAGCCAACATTTTCATTAAATAGACATTTTCACTAAGTTCATTAATGAAATATGAACAGAGTTTAATTAACCCAAGAGACAAACAAAACCCAAGGTGCACATAGCATTGATAAATTATTCTATTAGGTTTTATAGCCGCACATAAAATATTCTTGACATATGCACGACAAAAATCTGACAAGTCCAACGTCGAATTAACATTTTCACCATGTTATGCGGCAATTTGTAATAACTGCCTTTTTGTAATAAAAGCGAGCAGAAATCTGCATTAATTTGTAATACTTCCGGCAATTTGTAATCAGTTGCGGCAAAATGTAATATTATTACATTTTGCAATTTGTAATAATATCTTGCAGCAAAATGTTATAAATCATGTGTGTAATAAGGATGTAATAAACTGTAACAATCATACTGAAGTGTCCCTGAAAAACATTTCCTGAATACTCATTTCAAGACAAGTGTTTTCTTCAAAGCTCGATCATATATTTAATAAATGCAAAGACTTTCAGAAGTTCCGAGGTGCCATGATTGGATTTTCTTTCTGTTTCGCCCACCACCATGTTAAAGGTATTGTTGAGATGATCCCGGAAGTTGTTGAAGTTCTTAAAGATGTACAATTGGTGTATAAATTTTTGTACTGTTATAAGAACTCGGAAAACGTGAAATCCCTTGTACCTAAATATAACAGCAAACCTATTTTTTCCACATTCAGACAACATGCAAAGTTGTCTCAAAACATCTTCACACTATGAATAAATATCTATAATCTCGATATTTATCAAAATTGCCGAGTGCAGGGAATATGTCGGGCACAATCGGAGAGGCAAATTCTCCTCCACTCCTTCTTATTCTGGGCCCTTGGTTTTAACAGCAAGTTGTAGGCTTGCACGGCCAAACCACTTCACAAACATGTTCACACACACGCCCCTGCCAAGATGAACTGTTCCTCTTAAAACGCTAGCTCTCAGTACACAAAGAGTGACGCTTCCTTACTGGATCGAAATAAATGTCGGCGGCTCGTATCGACATAAATCAGTCAGGTCCTGAGCGTCCGATATTCTGCTTGCAACGGTCATCTCACGTACTTCGCGATCCTTTATCAATTCTAACTTTACATACAATGAATGGAAAATTCCATCAATTTCCAACAACTTACCTTACCGAAATTTTATGAAGCATTGCCAACGATATTCATGATCATTCGAAAAGACTAAAGACTATCTTGCAAAATATAAATACTTTCACATATTTGCTAATATGATAATCATTCATAGGACTAGACAGGAAAATATAAAGCTTAGCTGACTTGTCAGTCAGCCAAGCTTACGATGAAGGTCTTCGTCCGTGACCGTCTGTCTGTCGTTCACAATTCACATTTTCGACTACTTCTCCTAAACTGATGGTTAGTTTTCTTCGAACTTGATAGAAATATGCTTTCTGTGGGTATCTGCAAAGCTTTTTGAATGGTCACGCTCTAGTGATTTTTATTCATTAATTTTTTATGTGCAATCATGGCCAAATTAAATCTTCTGCAAAATAGCTTGGGTATTTGTTTTGAAATTGGATCGGGAAACATCTACCTCCTTTATTTTTTCAAAAATAGTGTTGCCCGTTTTTGTGCCCCTACCTCCTTTAAAAAAATGTTTTGTGTGTTTTGCTACTTTGAACTTCTAATCCAAAATTATCATTCAGATTATGCTGAAACTTGGCAGAAATTTTTTCATGTGAAAGTCGATGAGCAGGTGGCGTTCCTCTGGTTTACTGATTTTTGATTATTTCTTTTCGGTTGGAGTATTTATGGGTAATACATACAATTTTTATTGAGAATAATGTTAAGTCAATGGGCTTCCTATGGTATTTCACTGTTTAACTTTTCCAAAAGTATCAGTCAAATTCACTTCAAATATGGCGGGGAAGTCCCTTTGGTAAGTGGCTTCCAAAACTTTTGAAAAGGTTTCGTTTTTTTTAAACTGCCTTTGAGATTTCTCACAAACTGCGTGGGAAAACTTTTGAGTATCCCTAAAGCTCAATTTATTCATAAGGTGGCGCCGTGATTTCCGTTTTTTAAAGTTTTTTTTTTTTTGGGGGGGGGGGGGTATTTGCGGTGTATCCAACTTCAACCTAAGCGCGTGCTTGATTCCTTTCTAACATGCAGGAAATGTCCATTGACTCAAAATCCATTAGGTGTATTCACTTCATGGTGCAGATGCATTTCCTGATTTTAAACAAATTCTTAACATTTCGCACGCAGCTTAGCAGGTGCATGAAATAATGAGCCTCCTGCTGGGGGTATGGGAGGGGATGGAAAGCCTCGCTAAGCTCTTGTCAAGCCATCCAAAGCCAAAACCCCTGAACAAGGCACCGTTTCACCGAACGGTCACACTCATACTAGTGTCACAAAGATGAACGTTATTGCCTTTTATCAAAGCAACTTTCTTTTTATTTTCTTTTTTATCATTGATACAGACTTTTGCATATTTACTGTACCGCCCTGCCCATTTCAGGGTAACATCCAAAAACCCAGTGGGATCTGTTGCGTTTTGCCGTTTTGATCACACGGCCAATAATCACCAAACACTAGGACCAACATTTCTGATTAAGCCTTGCCCACTTGGACTCGTCCGAAAGTTTATTTCAGAGGTATGTGGGTATCCGCTCTTGATTAGGCTTGCAGGGCACAGTTATTTGTAAAACGCATTTCCACATCACGGTTAATCCATCAATCCTTAAGCCTGTCATAAATTTAATCACAGTTAGGCCTATCGACTAGATACTTAGGCATATCCCTATCACAGATAACATGGATCGCCAAAATCACGTTATGCATCATGATGCATAATTTGGAGCTTCCCTGATAAAAAAGTTAAACACGGCCAGGCCTTGATAAGTTTCTTGGTGAAGACCTAAAACTGTGTTAGGCTTAATCATAAGAAAATGGACCCAAAGACAGAATTCACCAAAAATGGCACAAAAAGTAGCCGCAGATGAATGAATCGGGAAATAATAAGAATACACCGTGAAACATTATGATAAATTTTGAGGCATCTATTTCTCATGTCCAAACTTTGTTCTTGGAATAAACAAGTTGTTAGGTCAAAAGAAGATAAAAATATCAACAGAGGAAAATTGTAGGAAAAAAGATAGGCCCATAGTTTTTATTATTTCCACTGTGTTTATTGTCGCCCACATCTTAAGATGTCAAACATGTTTACAAATGTTTGCAATGGCATAATATGTCAGGAATTAAATTCTAAATAGGCCCCTTTCGTGGGAAATAATAGTATTTAGATAATATCATTGACAAATATCTGCCCTTTTTGAATAAGTAGGGATGCCTTCTTTAGACCTGTCAGGTGAAACAAAAGAGGCTTCGGCCAAAAGAATCTTTAAATCATATCATGGAAATTAGGCCTTATGTCAAAATATAGTGATATGATCCATAAGTTTAATTATCAAAGCAAAAGACAGACTGCAAACAATGACAAAAATGTCCTGTCATTAGAGCATTACTGGAGAACTAATCAAATGTGTAGGCCTATAATCCAACACTCTATCCTCTTTCTGTGGCGCCTTCTGCTGTTACATTAAAATGCAGTGGCCGTGTAAACTTATGAGTCTTGGTAATGTGATATAATTCTAACAGAAAAATTGTTAGTTGATATCTGTTTTAGGACTATTTCTATACATTACGTATTCCCTTTTTTAAATTATAAAAAGGGTCGGTTAGAACCCTCTCTAATCCGTTCGTCTTGCAGAGACTGTCCATCTTTAACCACGTTGCTAACCGGGGTCGTCTCAACAAAACCTTACATCTGTTTACACAAAAGAAGCAAATGAGAATTTAATCGGTTTGCCACATAACGTCACAATATCTAGCTATTAAGGGCATTGATTATTCAGCTTTCAGGAAAACGTTCCACCTAAGAATGATTGTGAAGAAAATTAGATAAAATGATACTTCCATACAGTTTTTACATTTTATTACAAAATGCAGCCTACTGTTATTACAAACCGGGCATATCTGATTTATTACATTTTGCTGCGAAATGTTATTACAAATTGCAAAATGTAATAATATTGCATTTTGCCGCAACTTATGACAAATGGCCGCAAGCATCATATATTAATGCAGATTTCTGCTCATTTTTTTATTACAAAAAAGCAGTTAAACAGATTGCCGCATAACACACTAATCAATGATTAATTATCAGCGAGTAATAAATCCAAGAGACAAACAAAACCCCAGGCTCATACCGTCATATATTGATAAATGTTCCCACAATGTTACATGGTTGAACCTGAACATTTTTTTTAAGGAACGTGCGACACAAATCTGACAATTTTAATGCCGGGCGGAAGGACGGACGGACAAGGGCAAATTTATATGTTTATATGCCCCTCCTATCGTGGAACACAAATATATACTCATGAAACATTTCACATAAAAATTTTGAGTTGAAAATATTGTTCTTGTTATAACAAGATAAAAACGTTGAAATAACAAAAAATGTGGTTATAACAAGAAAAAACGTTGAAATAACAAGATATTTTCTTGTTTTAAGAAGAAAAAAGTTTTTATCAAATTTTTCTTGTTATCGCAAGAAAAAGGTTGTTATAACAATATCTGTTGTTATTACAAGAAGAAAGTTGAAATGACGAGATTTGTTCTTGTCATGACAAGAAAAAAGGTGAAATAACAAGATTTTTTTTCTTGTCATAACAAGAAAAAAATTGTAATGACAAGATTTTTTTTCTTGTTATAAGAGAAAAAAAAGTTGTAATAAGATTTTTATTGTGATAACCAGAAAAAAAGTTGAAATAACAAGATTTCAAGCTGTCAAAATAAGAAAAAGTTGTAATAACAAGATTTTTTTCTTGTTACAACAGGAAATAAGTTTTAATAAGATTTTTTATTGTTATAACAAGAAAAGAATTGAAATAACAAGATTAGATTTTTCTTGTTATAACATGTATACCTAGAAAATAGTTGTAATAACACCTTTCAATTGGAAATTTTTTAGTATTACTTGAAGTTCGAGGACGTAATGATCAAGTGTTTTAAAAAGTTGGTAGGCTTGCCCTACATATGGGCACAGACAGTTCAGTAATCAGCTATCAGTGTATGAGAACAGATAAGAGCTTGCAAGCTCTCAGCATTATCTGTTAGTCAGTAGGACTATGTCTCCTTGTCATTCATGCTCTGCTGTGTCCTCATTGTTATCCTTAGTTAATTGTACATCACTCGCACATACACCGTCTTTGAAAGGAGCAACATTCAACGTATTCCCATCTCCAGAAAAATTATTAGGAATCCAGGGTAAACAGCAACAGCATGCCAGCTCTATAACTTTGATCATACCATCTTGATTTGCAAATAACACTGAATATAAGTCACATGTGTAGCTTGTGACGGAATATTTATGATTAAACGATAAGGATAGCGAAAACCTTCAGACACTATGACCCAGTGCTCTTTTTAAGTTCATTTAGGGACTTAGTAATGGACGCTAAATCTTACTGCTTGAGTAATAAGAAGGCTAGCAATATTAAATGTACCATAAATGCGTATCATATATGAAAGTTTGATATTGAATAGTACGAGTGACCTTGGCCTACCTTTTAAGGTCACGGAGGAATACATGTCAGGAAACGATATTTTGTTGTGGTCATTACATCTGAACATGCTCATATGTGTCAATAAATCATTAGAGGAATATTATACAGACAAAAATCTAGGACGTGTGGTGTTTTGGTTGCGCCACTGGCACTGACGGTATTAAGTGGAACTTGCATCCTGGGTACTAAAAGTACATTAATTCATTGTTTAGTTTAAAAATTGATATGACACTTCAAAACGAATGAATTTTTGGTGGCAGTAATCGATAATCATGTCAGCAAAGCGTTAGACCCATGGGTCTCTTGTTTTTTTCCCCCTAAAAATCTTGGCACAGAAAGAAAAATACATAAATTTGTGAAACTTAACATCACCCTTTCAGACAATAACCTCAGGACGATTAACCTGTCATAATCATCATCATCATGAAGCATCTTAATAGGAAACACAAAATCAGAAAACGATGTTACATGTACCACACCGTGGATTTTGTACAGCCATGCAGCATGTATACTTGTGCTCTTTATGATTTAGAAAGAGCCGTCGTATGACTTTAAAAGGTCACAAACTGAACTATCAAAACTGGAAAATTTCACATCCTTGACTTCAATTTGGAACTCATTATTTGAGATAAATAGTGCAGAAATACATTTATTTCCTCGTTCAAAGTCGAAATATATCAGTGCTTCATATTGTGAAGTTACAGCAAAGCGTCTGAAAAAGGAAGTTTGCTTGCAGCGAACGGTATTGGTGTTGCGATAACATAATTAAAGCAAAATTTTAGCTACCTAATTGCCGGGTCAGTATTGTGTTTTGCCAGTACATTACTGCCACTTGCCAGTAAGTGTTTTTAAAATGAGACCAAAGTCCCTTCGTGTAACTGTTGCTGTTATATACTGTGACATAACGATCAGTTGCAGTAGGCTATTTTACAATAATACAGTGACCAACCGATTATAGGCAGCAATGTTGCCAGTCAATAGCAGCGCATCTTTTCGCAGTATATACAACGCATCTTATTTGAAACAAATAAATCGAAGTTACTGACAGGTACAACAGTTGCGTACGCATGCATTTTTGTAAATATACAACTTGTATTGACTTTTCAAAGCATATAATTTTCACTCAGTTAACACCTTATAATGACACATATTAACAGTAAGCGTCTCAACCGCGACCAACTCTATGTCCTGATTCCCGTTCCAAAAAACCTCCAGATAGATCATGATCGTAGTATTCCACTTTATTCCTCTGCCTCATGTTTAACATAGCATCATTCAACATTTAATCAAATACCAAAATGGGTTCAGTTTGTCGAGTAAAATGTTGCACATATTCATGAATCATTTGTTTAATTGATCCACGTAGTCGGAAGGCTTCCATTTTCTCTAGTGAATTACCAGGAAGAAGACCAAACAGTCTGGGAGATTGTACTATGAGAAGAGCCACCAAGGCCTGACTGAGGCTTGTATCATTCGAAAGCGAGAAAGTCTGCACGCTATGTACTATAAGATATATGAACCCGGCAGTGAGTAGAATTTGTACAATGGTGCGAAACTCCGCATGGTAGACGGGCTGAAGGCGTGAATATACCTGTACATACAACTCCCGTGGTATCCACGTCTGGCCACATCCATCCCTAACAACCAGAGGTACACCAAAACTATCGCGGGTATCAATGTCTTTATCATACAGTACAGCCTCCTCGATGAGCACTAGTTTCAGGGTGCGATAAGTTTCAGGCAACTGCATCAAGAACTTTGATGTGTAAAATGCAGCAGATATAACCAACAAACACCAAGGCATCAGTTTGTTATGGTTAATTAACAGACCGACTGTTGTATAGGCAACAAACTTGGCAAACAATTCCACAGTGGGCATTACAATTAAAAATATCAACACTAAAAGGACCGCTACAAAAACTAAAGTTAGCGACACAATTCGGAGTACCCCGATAAACTTTCTCTTTTTCTGCAAAATTTCTTTTTCATCGTCATGTTGATGTTGTTGGCTGGCTTCACCTGCTGTGCTCTGTTTATTTCCAAGTAATTCGCCTCGAAGACAGACTTTTGCCATGTGGCAACATAGAGTACCAAACGGTGTGAGCAAAAACGGGGTAGCAAAAAGAACCCACATAATCCAAAATGGGTAAAGAAATATCTTCACGCAAACAAGTTTTCTCCTGCTTGTGAGGCGAGGGAAGATAGCTGTCAGTGTTTCCTCAAAGTTCCCAATTAATTCACAGAAGACGAATTTCCAAAATTTTGGTTCTACAATAAGACTAGTTCTGTGATAGAGTGACTCAAACAAGAGGCCAAACCCATTGGCAGCTGATGGGTGCATCCAGAGAGTTGGGGGCAGGGACCTTCCAAGGAATTTCCCATCATCAAAGTATATTAAATAATCGTTCAGTTGTGTTGGGGTATGAAGTATGTACGCTGTTCCAAAAATGAAGTAAATTATCAGTGCACATATGTATATTAATGGTATAGGTTTTGTGTAATCTGTTGATTGTAAAAATTCGTCAACCGAAGTCAAATATACATCTTTGTTAATTGTCCGAATGAGTATTTGATCTTTGTACTGTTTGTCGTTGACGAACGCCATTATGTATAAATTAAATGGTGCGATGAGAAAAAATATGAATTTACGAAGTCTTTGCCTCCAACCAGACACCCGCTTAACCATTAGGATGTAAAACAGCTTTGTGAGTCTGACAGGAGTGTTCCCATCCATTGTTATGCGTTCCTTTGGATAGCTCATCCTAGTGGACTGCTCCCACGTGTGTCTGTTTGTCCATTGAACATCTTCTGACGTATCTCTCTGAGACCATGCCCCAGTGGGGACATCCGTAGCGTCGTGACCCAGTAAAGACAAAAGCGGATTGTCCTCTGGATCATATGTGACGGAGCTATTGATATTGGATGAAACACTGGTATCTGAAGATGTTGATGCCGTGGAGCGTATGCTTGTCGTTCTTTTGTATTTTATCCTTTCATCCTCTTTCCTCTTGTGCATTTCTTCGTTTTTACCTTCGTTTTGTTCGTTCGAAGCAGCTGTTGCTATTTCCGTCTGCGTCTCTGCTTCGTTCTGATAAAGGGTTTGATGAGAACCCATGTTACTTTGTGTACAGTAATTGGTCATAGGCTCACTGGAAACTTGAAAGCAAGCGTTGATATTTGTTTGTATTGCAGAACTTTGACCCTCTGATATATTGCTTCTGCTTATTGCAATATCACTGACTGGAAATGTACTTGCGGTAACATTGGGGTGTCTGTTTGTACTCGTCTTACCAAGGAGAGTTTGTGATTTACTGTCATCCCAAAGAGATGTTCTTTCACGCTGATCTGGAATTAAGTGTATTTTATCGACGGAAGGTACTCTTGAATCCTGGAAAAAACGATAGCGGCGATATAACATGGGATTCGGTTTGTCGCAAACGTTCCCATAATCCAAACATTTAACTAACAGTAAAGCGTATAAAAAGGACAAGGCACTGATAGCGTTGACAATATAAAAATGTCTGTCCTCATAAGGTGAAAGCTTTTCCCATTTGCACCGAGCTCCGCGACATTCGTCTTTGTCTTGAAATTGCATCTTTTTGCAAACTTGTCCGGCATCACTAAATGCTCCAGATCTCTCCTTAATATTGGTCACGCAGAAATACTGGGCCATGTACCCGTTATTTGTCAGGTCCCATAATGACTGCATGTTGTCATTCACGTGATGAAGTTTATTTATCAATTGCGTGTACAGTTCCTGCATAGACATTAAATCCATGCAGCCAGTCACATTATCCCTCACTGACAATTCCAGGTGAGCTACACTGGGCGTTAGGGTACCCAGCGAGAAAGCTTGAAACCGAAAATCTAGTTTTAGGAGCGTCCAACCAATTTCATTTACCCATATCAACATTGTCGAATTTGTTATATTTGATACATGTAAATATATTATAGCCTTGTTTCTGTCATAAATATCTAACCATAGATCAGTCATTGTCGATTCTTCCACGATTAGCTCGCATGAAGCATTTGTGCTGTTTGCTGCGAGACAGGGACCCAGAGTAACTGCAGCTGCTGTTACAACCAGGATGTTCAGGATCTTCATAATTAGCTATTATAATGGAACAGAATTTATATCACTTTTCATGGTTGTCTTCGCAGATGTTAGTGAACAAATGATCGGTGCCTTTGTTAATTCCGGAGGTTGATGGCACAACGTGCCTTTTCATCTGACATGGATCAACGGAAGAATGAACAGAACACTAGAACTTCACTTTAACAGTGCAGTTATTTGGCGGCTTTAATGTTTTTCATTTCTCATCTCAAGAATATACATGTATTTTGTGTAGAAGTTGTCCCAAGGTTTCACACGTCTCCACGAAAATATCTATGGTCCCGGATTTTAGTACTGCATCTCTGCATGAAGAAACTTTTTCAGTAAACCGCTTATACCTTGATGTTTTTTGTCCAAAACGCATTCATGTTTCCACTTCATTAATTTGACTCCAACCATCTGCAGAGACCACTTCTCTTTTATAAGTTGTATGGTCCAAAATGTTTTCAGGAAATAAACTCTGTTTTGTGTAAATTATAACTGTGCTTCCACGTTTACAAAGAACTATGTGGTTCACATCAGGTACTTGGTCCTTTTAGTCAATACAAAATAATTCCTGTATTCTTCTCTTCTTTTGTAGATATTCGGCATCAAACGGAATTTTGCTGAAATGTAACAAATAAAAAATATTCAGAATTCAACTTTATTCCCGCTGGTATTCTTTGAACACATATGCAAATACAAATTTTAACCTTACATACATGTACCTAAAAACGGGAGCATAAATTAATATAAGTAAACCCTAAGCCTGCGATGTAATGTACAATTCCACGATTTTGTCCTCTGTTTAGCCCATATAAGGTCTTACAGCATAGGGCACGAAGATTGTGTGCGAAGATTTGTTCTCAAACTATACAGATGCTGTTAAGGATATAAGTCTACTCTGTTCGAATGATTTGAGTAAATACGTGTTGAGTGATATCTTTTAATTAAAGGTGGAGTTGAGATTGGTAAGGCTGCGTACTATAGCACCAAATTTATCACGGCAAGCTAAATTGTACCGAGTGGAGCAATTTTTGATGGAACGAATTCAATATTGTATATGCATGTGTGTTCTTTGACTTTTTGTGGCGTTACTACAGATGAGTAACCATACGAGGCTAAATCTATCGTATACAGCTTCTACGCTTTTGATTGTTCCTGCGCCACATGATTTAAACGCATCACAGATATAGTGGTTTCTTGATGTTTTCAATTCACAAAAACAATAGCGAAAATCATACTCAATTAAACGTCAAATACCTTCACTATACTGCTGTTAGTCCCAGGATACTTATTTTGACGTGAATTGCCAACCAAAAGGCATGGGAATCCAGCCAGCAAATTTATATATTGAACTTCATTTTGACATTACTTCCTCAAACCCTGGATGCAGCATCAATATTGATCGTATTCGGGCAGTAGATAACTCTATGACACACTCTCCTCTGATGTTTGAATCAGTTGGGCTTTTCCCAAATGGGTTTCTTCCTTCTTCCTTTTCCATTTTTTAAAAATTCTTTTGGACAAAAATTATAGAAGATCTTTCGAGAAACTCCTGGGCCACTTGGCTGAAAATCATGAAAGGAAATTCCGTAATACTTGTAGACCTGAAGTCATTTACCAGCTGGCACTACGGTAATTTAAGTTTTTTTTTTATGAGTTTCGTACATTTTCAGAAAAAAAGTAAATTAGCCTTTCTGGCTTGTGCTTTATGTCCACATAAAGCGCAAGCTTTATTGTAATTCGCTGTAAAATGACCTAAAACTGTATCATCACTTGGGATACTATGCCGGGGACCATGCCGTATCACTTAGCTGTACTACACACGCACCCAGCAAGCCGTTATTTACACTTATTCTGTAAGCCATGAATCATGGTGTATTACTTACATGCTACTTCAATGTATTAAGCGGAAGCTTTTACCGCAGGAGGAGGACGGGGGGGGGGGGGCAATTTTGAAAAAATAATAAAATGTTCAAAAAGCATTTCTTGTGTTTTTTTTGTCATCTGGCTGCTTTGAGTGATTCGTGGGTGTTATCGTCACTTTACATTCCGTGTAGGAAGAAACCCTGAACTTATAAAATAAGCACTTTTTCTCGATAATAAATATGGTATTTTCGATTTTCTTTTGGTATGAATGTAAAAGTAGGCATTGAACGTCACAAAGTGGATGTTTATTGTTTTGTTCCTTCTTAATGGGCGTCTCTTCATTCTGGTTATGAGCTCCCGACGTGCGACCTTTCACCCTGCATTTTGAACATGTTACCCAGGCAACGGCCTTGTATGACACACAAATGCTTGACTTTGGTGCAGATGCAGAGTGGCAAATTTAAAATGGGAATACATGCATATCATACATATATTGTTATAGGTCCTCCTGAAGAACACCCATCAGACCGAGTAACATAGATAGTAATAGATATTCTGTTGTGTCAACTATATATTATATATATATATATATATATATATATATATACATACTGTATTTTAAACATATTTATTTAAAGAACTGGATCGCCTAATAGTTACAAAGCAACTAATCTGGAGGTTCCCCAGTACATGCATTGACACACATAGTATGTACATGACAAAGAGGACATCACAAGCAGTCTGTTTTCCATTTATGAATTCAAAAGTCTAATACGAAAAAGGAGTTAAGAAAACAATATCAATTAAGGCAATGTCTTGACTCTCTGATAAATGTATGTACTGCAGAAAAAATTCAAAATTCTGTTCATTTGAAAGATCCGTACTGCCACTTAGCATTATTTCCAAAAGTCTGTCTATAATAAGATCAGTCAACAAGTTTGGATTTACACCTGGGGCAAGCACGTTGACAACAGCATTCAAGAGTTTACTCCTTTGCGGGTTGTAGAGAGGGTAATGGAATAAGAAACGAAATGTATCCTCGACTGGGTGGCTTCAGGAGCAGGCTGCTGATGGTACAATACTTACGTTAAAAAGGTGTGAGTTTATTTTAGACAGACCCAGGCGGGGTTGGGTCTGAACAATATTTACAAAGCGGTCCCCATGAGAAAAATATGAAGGAATTACTTGCTGGGAAAAAAAGATTTTTTAATTTCAGTTTGAAGTTCGAGAATGAAGGTGATTCTCTTACAGCAGGCGGGAGATCATTCCAAAGTCTGATAGATGACGGGAGAAAAGATGTGTAGAAGCGTTCACTTCTACATTTTATTTGTTGGAATTCTGTGGGATTAATGGAAGACGATCTTGTACAAGAACACGATTAGGTTTAAGGTCATATGTATATTGTGGAGAAAGTTTGTTAAGTATTTTGTATAGAAGTACTAATTCAAATAATTTTCTCCGGGTGTGGAGTGGCTCCCACCCAACTTCTGCCAATAGACGAGCACTGGAAGTGAATTTAATAGCTCCAGCACAAATTCTGGCAGCTTCATACTGCAACCCTTATATCAGGTCAGACAGTTCTTGGGTACAGTTGTCAAAAAGAACTCAGCCATACTCCACAACAATGCAAATCATTGTGAGATAAAGTTTTTCTAGAGTTTTCCTGGAGAGTTTAAATTTAAGTCTTTTTAGGAGTGAGAGGCGTTTGCTTGCTTTAGTGACTATGCAATTGATATGCAAGTGCCATGTTAGCTGGTGGGATAGTGTTACACCTAAATGAGTGTGAATTACAGTCTCGGGTATTGCGGAGTTACCAAGATATTACGTTGGATGATTTAAATTTTTTTTCGCTTACAGGTAAACAGGAGGGAAAGGGATTTGAGAGCATTAAAGGAAACACGCCAAAGTCTGCCCCAATTATTCAGATGGCCAAGATTAGTGTTAATGTGAGCACCAGATGCCTCCGGATTATTAATGATTTCAAGAAAACACGTTTCGTCAGCAAAGAGTCTGATATCGCAGGTAACATCTTCAACTATGTCATTTATGTAAACTAGGAACAAAAGAGGCCCAAGAATGGAGCCCTGTGGAACGCCAACCTCAATTGGTAACCATGAAGACAATTGGCCATGTATGACTACTCTTTGTTGACGATTGCTTAGGTAACTTTTGACCCATTTAACTACAGGAGGGGTTATTCCTAATTTTCGTAGTTTGAACAATAGACCTTGGTGCCATACCTGGTCGAAAGCTTTTGATATGTCCAAGAAAACCATTCTGGCTTCTTTGTGGATTTCAAATCCGTTGTAAATCTTGTGAACAATGCTTACGAGTTGACTTATGGTAGAATCTTTTGACACAAATCCGGAATTGCGATTAGTTAATAGGTTATTACACACTAAGTACTCATAGAGTGCATTATAAACGAGTCTCTCGAGAACCTTTGATACATTACATAATAATGAAATAGGACGATAGTTTGATTTAACGTGCATATCTGACTTTTTGTAAACAGGACATGTTTTTGATTCCTTCCATTGAGTCGGGAATACAACTAAGGCTAAGGACAGGTGAAACAGTTGACATAAAGATTTACAGATGCTTGGAGCTGTTAATTTCAGTAGAAAATTACTAATACTATCTGGAACAGTCGCAGAACTAACGATTAAAGAAGAGAGAATTTTCACAACCTGCCTTTCATTTATCTCAAACTGCTCTAGTCTTGCGTCGGTGCGATACTCGAAAGCAGGAAGAGGGGGAGCGGTTTCATCTACAGGGATTTTGCACTGGTTTGCAAAGTACTGATTAGATATTTCTGCCTTTTCCGTGTTATTAGAAATAATAGTATCATTTTCAATAAGGGGCGGTATGCTCGGATGAAGCTTTTTTTTAAGTTAAACATATTTATTTCAACTGGATCGTCCTATAGTACATCTAGATGTCACTAATCGAGGGGTTCTCCAGAACATAGAGTGACACACAAAATGTATATTACAAAACACACAGGACAAAACAAGAACAAAGTTACCCAATTAACAGAGAAGCTGTACACATGCTTCAGATTTGTACCCTGCATACAAAAATCACAGTAGTGGTAGTCATCAAAATGCGAAACAAAGCAAAATAGTTAACTGCAGGTAGAATGTACACATATACGTCCCTGTTCACAATAATACGGACTAGCGGTAGGAAATTTCATAAAGGACATTTGGGAAGTAAGAATTATCAGCGACTACCCCAATTGAAAATTACTGCTTATGCATAACAGAACTAAGATATGAAGCGTCTAGTATCTACGATGTATCTGTGGAAAGCATCACAAATTTGTATGTTGAAGGGAATGGACAATTGGTCGCTACCAAAGAGAAGAATATGAGCTAGTCTGTCACTCGCTGTGTGTATAATCAGATTTGGGTGGACGCCGGGAGCAGTAACAGGGATGATGGAGTTGAGTAGTCTAATTCTATAAGTTGAATACTTTGGACAAAAGAACAGGTAATGTTGCAGATCTTCAGTGGGGTAGGAACACGAACATGTAGGTTGTGGGATGATGTTGACTTTAAAGAGATCAAAGTTAAGTCTCGAGAATCCAAGACGAAGCTGGGTATGACAAATGTTGGCAAATCTGTGTCCTTGGGTATAGTAAACAGGAACATGATCCACTGCTAGTAGTGTTGCTTTCAGCTTTGATTTGAATATTTGGAGGGAAATTGAGTCTCTTATATCGGAGGGAAGATTGTTCCACAGTTTGATAGTGTCAGCTAGGAAGGATTTGTCTAAGCGGTTAGTTTTGCAATTGATGGGACGTATGGAGCTAGTGTGGCGGAGGTTTCGAGCATTAAAAGTAGGAGGAGTTAATTGAGAGAGATAGGAGGGTGTTAAGTTGTGATACATTTTGTAAAGAAGAAGTAACTTAGAATACTTCCTCCTGCTGGCGAGAGTTGTCCAACCAAGTTCACGTAAGAGATTGGCGCGTGATGTGTGCCTTAATGCACCTGTGCATATTTTGGCAGCTTCAAACTGTATGGATTCAATAAGATCGGAAAGTCCCTGACCGCAGTTGTCAAAGAGCACACAACCATATTCAAGAATTGGTCGAACCATAGTTAAATAAAGTTTAATCAGAGCTTTGCGGGAAAGTTTATATTTGAATCTACGCAGAAGGGCAATTCGCTGGCTCGCTTTGGTAGTAATACGAGTAATGTGAGCATGCTAGGATAAATTGCTACTGAGAGTAATACCAAGATGAATGTGTGAGTCTGCCGCAGGTATTTCAGAGTCTCCAAGACGAACGGGTGGATGGTGTGGTTTAACAAGTTTGGTTGAAAATATGACAGAAAGAGACTTTAAAGCGTCAAAGGTAACACGCCACAACTTTCCCCAGTTATGTATAACAGAGAGATTAACATTCAAGTGATTAGAAGTTTTAATTGGGTCATTAACAACTTCAAATAGACTGGTGTCGTCAGCAAAAAGTCTGACATCACATGTAATATTGTCAACTAGGTCATTAACATAGACAAGAAAGAGAAGTGGACCCAGAAAGAGAAGTGGACCCACTTGCATCCGAGACCAGACTAAGAGAGAGACCACCATTTTTTTACGTTAATTTCTTTGCTGTCCAGCTCCGCTTTGAGATTTGAAAAGTAAGTCCGAATTGATTTTTGTTAGCCGTGACGGAAATGTTACGGAAGCGCTTATAAAGTTGATAAAGTCGTTCAGTGACTGGGGAAGACTTACCGTTATTTTTTTGCACTGATTTTTTGTATCTCTTCAATGCGCGGTTGCGTCTTCTAATTAACAGTTTATTATTTCCAGTAATCCATGATTTATCTTTTGGACGAATGAGAACATTTTTGCATGGAATAAATTCTTTTTGCGATGTCAAGAAATAAGTTTGACCAGTAGTCAACCTTTTCTTCCATAGTATCAAACAAGTAGAAACCGACATTTCAAGGGGCATGCTCTAGAGATTCATTCCAGTCCGTGGGGTTTGCTCTCTTATAGGTCCAGACAGTTTTCTGGTAGGTTCTGTCATTGGGAAACCTGATAGAAAAGGTGCAAAAAAATAACAGAGAGGTCGGAGTTCGAGATTGGCGGAAGAACACTATTAATGATATAGCCAGGGGAGTCCGTGATAAAAAGATCTAAAATGCTATTAGAAAATTCGGTGGATCTTGTAGGTTCATCTATAATTTGATACAAATTATTACGAGCAAGCAAGTCTACAAGTTTATTACCTAATTGTAGTCCGAGTTCCAGCGCTCACAACGATCGTTGAAATCACCTGTTGTAAGAATACGAGGGTTCAGTTCCATGGCTTTGGAAATGGAATCGGAGAGATTTTGGATAAAATATGTCACGCGCGCCAGCTGGTTGTCCAGGCGGACGATAGTAGACGCCAAAAAGGGCTATTCCATGGTTGGTAGCTATTTCGGCCCAAACACATTCACATTTGGGTGCTTCAAGGTCAAGGGGTCGGGTGCCAGGCACGGAATTTTTTATATAAATGGCAACTCCTCCGCCGTGACTGTTGCGGTCATTACGTAACGGAGGTTGAAAGTTCTGAAGACTCAATACTTCATCTGGGTAGCTCTCATCGAGCCATATTTCGGATATCGTAATGATATCTATACTTTCTGAATGAGCAAAGAAGCGTAGTTCATCTAATTTACCATCAGATTTGAGACTACGAACGTTAGCATGACAAAGTTTGATTTTTTTTTCCAGGGATTGGGGTCCCGGGTTTGAGTGTATATCTATAGCACATTTGAAAAAACAGTAAAGCGCCATGGATAAATATCTCATGCTTGCAAATGTATTAAGTAAAAGTAGTAAAAATGCTATCGACAGAAATGCCAAGGATGCACTAAGTTGATTAGTGTTGCAGTGTTCAGTAATTATCTTCAGAAGAAATTTAGAACAATGAAATAATCCAATTGCAGCCCTATATTGTAGTATACTATAACCCATGTTTCACGAAGAAAAGTTTACAGATGACTACTGAATGCCGTTGTGTGCCCGTTTGCAGCAAGTTGTAAAGACAATTGCGAAGGTAAAAAAAAATACAAGAGAAAATTCCACTTGCTGTTAATTACATATGAGACAGTTACATCAATATGTAAATGGGCAAACAGAAAACATGTAGGTAACACGAAGAAAAAAAAAAAAAAAAAAACCCAAAACATATATTAACATTATCAATGTGGGGTGACACATAACGACGAAAGAACAAAAGTACATACATCATAATGGTAATAATTATGGCATTATGAGAATATTCTGGAAAATAAATCAGGCTGACAAAAAACTGGTATCGGAAATAAATGGAAGTAAGAATATCTTTGTATGTGCTATTAGTGTTCCAGATAAAAGTAAAGAGATATGCTCGTTCGCACAAATGCGACATACCACACCAGATTCGTGGCCATGTAAGATTGGATACAATACAAGTGATATTTTGGCTACAAATATTATCTTTGTAACGTCTAGGGAGGCCACACCGATGGCTGTGTAATTTTATTTAAAAATGTAACAAGCTACACCGAAAGTTGACTGTTATTGATTGTGGTGTGCCTATAGGCATACCGACACAGTTGACTTCAAATATGACAGGTTTAAAGTCGCCTGCCATGATAAACACATGTATGAAACATGTTTAAAGATCAGTTTCAACTGTTGTAATGTTGTAAGAGTACATAACTGTGATCCTCCATATGTACAAGTATAACGTGAAATAACATCACAGCGCGCATAGCATTATGAGAAAAAATGCATCTGAGATCGAGCCATTGGCTTGTGTCATATCAAGGAGGGTAGAGTCTCTACCCTCCTTGATCATGTGGTGACCAGAATGCAGTTGTTCGATCGTGAAGCGTCTAATACATATAAGTGCGTTAATAACTGAAACTAGTCTAAACCGTCAGAAAATTTAAATTTAATAATTTAAAGATTATTTCGCATGTAAAAACGTAAGTTGAGTAAAGTTATCAAGACATATGGGCTGCATGTGTAAATGCCTTTACGCACAGGTAGCCAAGAGTGCATCAAAGGTCACGATCGGGCATGTCACTTGCGGTCACATAACGTATGAACATACTTTTCTGGGAATAAGGTAAACCGAGAGACACAAGCCCTGGTTCTTACTATGCAAACAAACAGTAACGTGCTGTTACAAACCGAAATATACCCAAGAGGTAAAGTAACAAAGATTTAACCACGTGGAACCAGAAACAAATGGTATCAAAACAGAGGAACATGTACAAGGACACATGCTTACTAATAAGGCGCAGTAACATATCAATTACTTTTACTATCTCGAGTAAAAGAACATTGCCCAGTAAAAACATTCAAAGTGATACATAAAGGTAAAATAAAACATGTCGCTTTACACTAACTAATGGTCAAAATAAACACTGATCAATGGTATTATTAAATACGTAGATTATGACTGCAGAATAAAAATAGTTTACGATACGATACGATAAGTTTATTTTCAGACACATAGTCCATAGAATACAATATAATAAAATATAAAATCAGAATATATGTAATATATACATAAGCATGGAATAATATGAATATATACAGACTAGAAAGTTCAATAATAACATAAGAATATGATTAACAGTTATTATTGTGGCCTCCTAGGTAGGTGTTGCATTTTCAGGGTAAAGATATAGAGCTTTGTACCACAATTCAAAAGTATACAGCTGTCTAAACTTATACCAACATCCAGCCAAATTTTCAAGAATAAGATTAGCACTGCATTCAATTCTTTCCAGAAACTATAAATTTCTTTACGAGAGCATTCCTGATAACTGAGAATACCACTTTTAACAAACATTGAACTAATACTACCAGTTTTGGGCAAGCCAAAGAATATCCGAAATGAGTTATTATAAGCAACCTGAATCTTATGGAGTTGTGATGCCTTAAGCTTGGCCCAAAGTTGACTACAATAAGAGTTACAAATATATGACTTAAACAATTAAACTTTAACTTCAGTACTGCACTTTCCAAATTTCCTTAACAACATATTCGCTCTGCTATACATGCATCTTATCTGTCTCTGGACATCTGCATCATCAAAAGTGTTATTATGCATGATAAAACCTAAATATTTGTATTGCTCTATATATGGAAGTTTACACTTATTCAAAAACATACTTGGAGCCTTAGACAATTTCCAATTATTTGGTTGTACACACATACATACTGTTTTCTTCAAATGTTACTGTATATCGAGCTTACAGGCTGTTGCATGGCAGGTATCAATAAACTGCTGTAACCCCTTGGCAGAGGAGAAGGGATAGACACATGTCATCTGCATACACAAGATGGTTTAAAGTAAAATTACCAAGATCACAGCCAATATTCACCTTGGCATTCAACTCGTTACTAATTTCACCAATATAAACATTAAGGAGTGCCGGGGAGAGGCCTCCACCTTGACGAACACCATTGGAAATAGAAAAAACTTAAGATTTAGTAGCTCACCATAGAATAGACATAGTCTGTGAATCATACCAATATGCAAGCAGATGAATAATATACTCAGTTTTTTTCCTGGCTTTCAGAATTTCAAACAAAGGGTAATAATGGCTTACACGGTGGTAAGCTTTTGAAGCATCTAAATAGCAAATGAATAGGGGACTAGAACTTGAAGTGTACCTATGGATGAGTTCTTTTCGTATTAAAATGCATAAGTCAGTAGAATGAGATTGCTTAAATCCAAATTGATTACAATTGGTAGTTAGCATATCTTTACACCTACACAATAGAATAAGTTAAAAAACTTTTGACATATATACTGCCAAGGCAACAGGTTTATAGTTATTCATATCTTGAATATCATCAGCTTTATTTTTCGCTACAGGAACAATTACAGTTTTCATAAAATTTGGGGGAACAAAGCCATGACTACACATTAAAGTAAAACACAGGGAAAGCAGGACAGCAAGTCTTTTTCCAGCAAATCGTATATGTTCTGCACAAATGCCATCATGGCCGCCTGCCTTCCCGAGTTTCAGATATGTATATAATGTTCAACTTCAGATATACCAATAGCACAGCTCTCAAAACTATCTGTACATTTCATATTAATAAAACTACTCAAATCGGTCTCTCTGGTTTCATTAAGAATCTTATAATAATGGTCATTCCATGCCTCAGCAATTTGTTTCTCACCACAAGCTTCAGCAATTACCTCTGGTCTCTGTACCTTAGTATTATTAATATGAGCCACTTTTTTCCAGAAGCCAATGTAATCCTTATTACTTAGGTCATGTGCAAGGGCATCAGCCATATGTAGGTCCTCACGAGCTTTACAATTCCTCAATGCATATTTAAAACTTAATCTAGTACTGTACATTGCATGAAACAAATTACCCTGTTCAGGTTTACCGTTTTGGACCCAAAGTAAATAGCTATCTCTTGCAGGTCTGTGTAAATTAGCAACTGCATTATTCCACCCAGGTACAATTTTATAACCATCATGTTTAGACTTCCCAAAAGTAGATTCTGCTGCTTTTTCAAGACAAGCAACAATCAAATCATAAAAAGAATTGATAGACCTATGATGATCCACACTCTTACACTTTAAATCTTTACAATGAAGGAGATCCAGGTAAATAGTAATGTCTGCTAAAAGTTTATCACACACAGCACGATACCTGAGTACATCTTCTCTAGAGGCTTTACTCCAATTAATAGCATAAGCACCCGATGAGTTCTCATATTCAGTAATAGTAGAGTCATGATGATAATTATCATATTTAACATTGAACAACAGAGGAAGATGATCGGATGAGATAATATCATGTCTAACCTCAAAAGATTTCACTAGAGTGGAGCATACACAGTGATCTAACCATGAAGTAGTACCATGTGCATACCTCATGTGTGTAAACGTGCCACTATGAATACCCATATGCTGAACATCTGCTAATACTAGACACTCTTCTTCACAAAAATTAAGCAGTTCTTTACCAAAGGGTGAGTTGAGATCTGCATTCAAGTCTCCTAATATACAAATATTACATGTATCTGCCTCCTGTATTATAGCAGAGCATTTCCCAAGATATAGTTGAAACTCTTCAGCATTATCATTACAACAGTATGGAAGATAAACATTTAAGAATAGAATTGACTCACCATTGACAGACCTCAATTTCAATCCAGTTATCCTTTTAGTATCATATGTAACAATTTTACATTGATTATATAATGATTTTTTTTTTCACAAGTAAGCAACACCACCATGGGGCCGACCTCTTGATATATCAGAATCAGTATTTATGGATGATAGGCCAAAGCCTGCAAACTGGTCATGGATATTATTAAAAATATGTACCTCATTTTCAAATAGCCAGGTCTCTTGAAGAAAGATTAAATCACGTTTCACATAACTTCCGTACGTCTGGTATAGAGCTCTTAAGCCCTTGGCAATTGAAAGAAGATATTTTGATAGCCATATTAAAAAAAAAAAATAATGATATATTAACTAAAAGACCGGACCATTGTCTGATATTTACCAAGTTACATTATAGAAAGTCATATAAAAAGAGTCTGTCCTAGGCCAAGGCTGCACCACTCTCCACCCTTTCAAAATAACCTTTTATCAAACAGCCTTCTGGCCACAAGTTGGGGTTTAAGAGTTGCTCTGTCAATGTTTATTAACCCGTATGAAAATGAGGAATACCCCTCATATCTAGTACGTATTTTCTCTAGGGAGGTAGACAAACCTACTGTAATCTGTCTCAGATATGAAGCAAGCATGTCCACAGTCACTGTTGTATGTAACCTTGAGATAAACACTCCTACACATTTGGACTTACTACCTTCTAGGCCATTAAGTCTCCTAGAATCAGGTGTCCTTTTTACAATCTTCAACCATGTGTCATCTCTAGTTTGCATGATACACATGTATTAAGACTTGTCACTGAAAACAAAAATTTTCATTTGCATGCAGACACAATAAAACACAAATGCGAAGATTAAGGTATCAGTCTATGTTGACAATCAAATAATTGACGGCAAGTTTAGAGGAGGAACAAAGAAGCGAAGCATGCACGAGTCACGTGAGCAAGTATCTATCGGTCTTGATAACGATTCAGGTCTTCTACGTCATGGATCTGGACTATGTGACTACCGAGATTTTGCTGAGGGCCCCATGGATTCTTATATCTGACGTAAAGTCTCCCGTCGGTAGACCAACACAAACGGATATAGCTCCTTGCCTTCTCAGTCTCCGTGCCACGAACATGATGTGCGAGCGGTTTTTTTTTTTGTTTTGTTTTGTTTTTTTGTTTTTTGTTTTTGTTTTTGTTTTTGTTGTTGTTGTTGAGTCCTCGAACACAAAAGCTTGGTAAGAGTTTTCGCAGGCTTTAAAGAATTTTTCTCTCTGGCGGTAAGTGACAAATCTAACGATGATGGGCCTTTTTTCACCTTTAACTTTTTTTCTCAACTCCACGTGAACGGCTAATGTGGTCAGATTTTAAATCGACACCAAGTTTCTTAGCATGGTGCAATATCATTTGGTCAGTAACTTCATTTTGTGTCTAGGGATCTCTTATCCATATCATTAGGCAGTTATCGCCTGCTCTCTCTCTCTCTCTCTCTCTCTCTCTCTCTCTCTCTCTCTCTCTCTCTCTCTCTCTCTCTCTATATATATATATATGTATATATATGTCTAGAGAGAGAGAGAGAGAGAGATTCTGCAGTAATATATATATATTATGTATTGTGGTATGTCATTTTTTGTTTTTATTCAGTAAATATGAATCGATTTCATCAATTGATGATATGTGTTTGCACATTTGTGGACTCCTAGATTATAAATGGCTCCCGGTAGGTGCCGTTATCTATCTATCTATCTATCTATCTATCTATCTATCTATCTATCTATCTATCTATCTATCTATCTGTCTGTCTGTCTGTCTGTCTGTCTGTCTGTCTGTCTGTCTGTCTGTCTGTGTCTGTCCGTCCATCCAGCCATCCATCTAACTATTTTTATGATTATTTGCATGATCTTCAAAACATTTCTCTGAAATCGCATGGCAAATTGCTTCAAAATTGCATAGGAGCACTTTTGGGGACCCCTAGACTTCAATATTTTCACCAGGTTGCGTTACTTTTTTTCTGTTTGTTTGTTTGTTTTTGGACCTTTTTTTCTATTTTGTGCTTCTCTGCTATTATTGAATTTTTTCCAAAACCTTTTTAAAGTAATGCTGAAGCTTGATGGAAAGTTGCTTACGGAGGGGTCAAGCAAACTTGTTCACGCGGTAGCACAGCTGTGCATTTTTAAAGATTTTTTCAGTTCAGGTACTCGTCGGTTAATTCATACATTCCTTTTGACTATCATGTAGTTACCAATTTTTAATATTTTCCATCAAATAAACCTTTGAGAAAGGGACACAAAAATGTATTTTGGCTTCAAAATAGTGACCAGTGACCAGATGGGATAGAAGCTGACTGCACTTGGGACCAATACACAACGCATGGCACTCATTTAGTCATCCGAATACGGCACATAGATTAAGTCATATGTGAGGGTGACATAAATAGCAAATTTTGACAAGTAGACTGAGCAAAGATTTTATGTACAGGAACGCATGATCATGCAGAATGCCCAATGCTACTTGGCTGATTAACTGACTGAACTGGTTTACTTATATTGAACGTAAGCACGAGAAACTCTTATCATTCATAATAGGCATAGCTATTATATAAATTACAATTGTGAAGAAAATGTAGAGTAAATACATTTGTCTCAAAAAGCCATATATCCTGCAACACTTGCCTGTCACCAATACCTGATATCTGTTTGCAAAGTTCTGCGCTCTCCATATGCGGTCCTGTTACTGTTGTGCCTGAAAAATATATAAATTCAGAAACATTGAAGATTATTTTTTTTAATTCCTTACAATTTTTTTAATTGATTTCACATAAAAAATTCGTTCAGACGATATGTTTTCGAAAAAAAAAACAAAAAGCAAAAAAACAAAACAAAACTCAGTCAGTCTGCAAGCTAATACCAGGTCATCAGCAGGTAACTATCAGGACATCTTTCGGATCCTGGAGTACGTACATTTACATAAACAGTGCATGTGTACACAAACGCCCGCTTAAAAAGTACAATATCTGGATCACCATACCAAGTCTCTCTTGATTCTTGATGAAAGCTATAAGTGCAACCGCCCCCCCCCCCCCTCGAAAAAAATGCAGCCCGGAATAATATTCAAAATACTTCCCCATACCCTAGTCTATTACAAATATTAGCTTACATTTCATGCGGCACTTTAGAATAATTGGGCCTGATCAATTAATTGGTCTGATGACATTTTTTCAACATTGCTGGTCGATGTTTCCTCTTCTGTCCCCATTACTTGGTTGTCATTCCTTGTCGAGCTATTAGTTTGATAACCTCTGTCAGAACACACACATAGACCCATAGTTTCGGGGGCAACGGGATATCACAACTTGTTACATATCCATCGGAGAAGTGAGAGTTGCGTCAGCATTCACTATTGGGCGTTCAGCAAAAGTGGACAATCCACGCATCATAACTGAGTGTTGCCAACTGCCTGTATAGCTATTGATGAACAGAGAAGAACAAGAATAGAAGGTTGTCATATCCCTCCTGCAAAGGGTGCTTCAGTCAGCCGCGCAAGAGTTGTGAATTCCCTTCAATTTCCATTGTTGTGAAACTTAAAGAAAACTGTTAGGGCCCAGTCTGCAAGCACTGGAAAAGCAGGGAAAAGAAGCGTATGCGTGTAGAGACAAATGAAACTTTGTCACGGTAGGCCTACATCTATGTCTGTGACTTAAATTATTCTTGAAATTTTATTCCGATAGCATTAACAGTAAGCAATGTATTGAAGGTTGCTTTATAGCAACCATTACGAATACTAAATTCTAGCCCGCAAGAATTTTGTATATCGGGTTGTGTATTTTGTTGAATACACATGAAATTACGCGTATGCTCAATTTCACACAAAGGACAGGTTGCATCTACTTTGTTTATGTATCGCTGGATTTGAAAAAATAGTTCAGGAAAACATGCAATAATTATAAATATTTTATTTATATACGTGAACATGTCTCTTTTTGTGCCTCATTCGTGAGTTTAAGGCCTTTGAAACTGAGATGATATTCCATTCAAACGTCATCTACAAACAAATCCAAGTCCCGTTTTGTTTTTTTAGTTGACATTTTAATGATGAGTTATTTTGCGATATAACTAAGGCATTTGATAAAGTATATCTTCCAGGTTTGATTTATAAAATGAAGAAGGCGGGAATCCGAGGTCCTTTACTTCTGTGGGTTGAGAGTTATCTTCAAGATCGCTCTCAGCGTGTCGTTATTCAAGGAAAATCATCTGAATGGGGTAATATTGTAGCAGGTGTCCCACAGGGGTCCGTATTAGGCCCACTATCATTCTTTATTTACGTGAACGACATAACAGACATTGTGCAGTCTGAAATAAGACTTTATGCTGATGACACCACCCTTTTTATTCAAATTGACAAGCCAGTGGAACGTGCGGTCACACTAAACCAAGACCTTACTTCAGTTTCAGACTGGTCAAACTAATGGCTTGTAACATTCAATCCTACCAAAACTAAAACAATTTTATTTAGTAAAAAGACAAAGCCTGCTGATCACCCCGATCTAGTGTTTGAACAAAAAATTATTGACAGTGTTGAACAACACAAACACCGTGGTGTTATATTGTCTTTGCCTTTTGGATCTCAGCTGGTCGGTGCACATTAATTATATTGTTGCTAAATCAAGGAAATTGATTGGTATTTTGAAATGTCTACAGTACAAACTTAATAGACGTGCACTTGAATCCTTGTATTTTTCGTTTGTTAGACCCTGCTTAGAATATGCCGATGTAGGTTGGGATGGATGCACACAGTCAGACAGGGACCTCCTTGATAGTGTTCAGCTGGATGCAGCCAGAGTTGTTACGAGGGCTTTATGCCATACTAGCCATGGTAAAATATATGCTGAAACGGGGTGGGAGCCACTTTCTGAACGGCGATTGAAACACAAACTCATACTTATGTACAAAATAGTTAATGGACTGGCTCCCTAATATTTATGCAAGCCAATTCCACGTACTGTTGAAGAACGAACTAGACATAATATCTGGTCAAGGCAGGATATTACCTCAATTTTAAGCTCGTACAAATACCTTTTATAGTTCTTTTTTTCTTGCCACAGTGCCTGAAAGGAACCGTATTCCACAATCAGTTAAAAGTCTGAAGATTTAGGTAAATTTGAGAAGAAATAAAATAAATCCAAGGCGAAATGTAATGAAATGTTTTATTTTGGAGAACGGAGAATATGTATTGTTCACGCTAGACTGAGAATGGGCTGTGTCTAGCTGAACAAAGATTTGTACAGGATGAATCTAATTGAATCACCACTTTCTCCCTGTGGTACCTCGGCAGAGGACCGTTTTCCTTATTTTTTCTAATGCATCAGATACGTTATGCCGAGAGACGAACTCCAAACTTAAATAATTCTCTTTGCATACTTTAATTTAAAAACATTACTTTTTGGACTGTCAACAAACAATAATTCCGGAAATCGGGATATATGTCTCGCAGTTCACAAATGTATCAGAACCGCTGGAAGATTCAATGTTTAGCTGTCCTAGGACCGGGTTGCAGCTGTGCCATCACAATCAGCCACATAATTAGACACAAGGCAAATATTTTACAGAGATCAGTTATAGATATTCTACTTATTGTTATGTCCAATTACATATCCATGTATTTACAGGTCTGGAATAACGCCCACCCATCCCCTTAGTCTCTGCCTCTTTACCATTGTATTTGTTATGTCCTGTGCGTTGTCTATTTATTATCTAGATGTTATAATCCACATTTTGTTGCATTGTCAATTCATGTACAAGAGGCCTTCATATAAGCATTGTGCCTGTTGGCCAATTTTTTTCGCAAATAAAATATGTTTAAACTAATGATGAGATTTCAAGTATTTGGGAGCAAAACGGAGAAAGTAGTTGCAGGCCTAATTCAAAGTTTGTGTTTCACCCTTTTGTTTATGAAAAAGGGCCTTCAAAAAGGAAATACCGCCCTCAACGGGTGTTCAACGGCTGGCGTGGCTTTTGTTTCATGTGACACGGTCACCTAGTTTACCCAAAGGGTTCAAGACTGCTTGAGTATTTTGAGTGACCTTTCATTTCAAACTTTTTCTTTAGGGAGGGTGTTTTGAGCCAAAAATGGTGTTTCTCGACCCTAGCCTTGCTGCCTGTTTACAAGTGTTTGGGCACAGCTTCCCTGACGTGCCCTGATATCTCAACAGGAATTGTGACTGGCATGCGGTCCTTTCGTTGAATGGGGCCCCAAAGTAAACACAGCTAGACTGAGGCTCTCGATCACAGCATCATTTGTTGCGCTGTCATTCAGACAACACCAGAAGAATACAAGTAAAATTTAATGTCGCAGTTTGTCAACAGTACACTGCAAAAGCAAAAGGTAAGGAAGCCTCGTGGCAGACCTATACCAGCCGATCTACACGCTTCAAATCTGGGATCATTTTACCATCATGAAGCTTGGTACAAGGAATTGAAGTGGAGCTTGAGGTTTGAACGATGAAAACAAGACATACAGGAAGCACTAACAGAGCAAGGGGGGGGGGGGGGCGGCGGAGGGAGGATAAAAGATCCACGATGGGGACAGGGGGCAGTACCAGACGGTCAGAAGGCTTACTGTCGTGTGATGCATACAGGAAAATGAGGGAAAATGTGTTCAGAAGTTGGCAGAATAAGGACTACAACCATAAAGGCTTAGAGGAAATAAGGGGACTAGAAGAGGTGTATCTTGTTGCTTGGTTTCTGGGCTTGAAGGGAGATTTTCCAGGGTGCAAGGAGGGTATTGAAACTGTACAAGACTGCCTGGGAGGGTGCTGGGATAAAACGAGGGAAATGTTAGAATGGGAAGAAAACAGGCTTAGTTAAAGGGTGAGAAGGGGGTATGGACGGGAAGGGTTGTAGCCTTTTTCAGGGCTGCCATGACTGTAGCTGCAGCTAGCTACAGATGCAGGCCATGGAATGCCTGAGCCTTAGAGGCGGGGATAGGGACACAGGACAGGGCTTACTGTAAATTGTAATGGGGCGGGCCATCGTGGGGGAAATTACCGGGAACAGGGGGTTCCCACTGCTGTGAGAGGGTATCTGGGGGCCCTTACGCCTCGGCTCTGCTCCCGGGAATCATGTAATATATATATATATATATATATATATATATATATATATATATATATATATATATATATATATATATATATATATAAGGCAATCTGTTATATACAGATCACGGCAGATAAGTGGAGCGCCACATTGATATTATTATTACGGAGAAAAACAGAGACAGAGATTGTAATCTTTCACTGAATTTCACTCGTTGCGTTCCCTGCTAAAACAGACTAAGTTGTGCTATGTTGATATGTGCCAGCAGAGGGCGAACCTCTGCATATCTGAATTTGTATCGTGACTATTGGCCCATAGAGGGCGTAACCTGTCAATAAAGAACTTGAACTTGCTGTCGTCACCGTGTGGCCACTCCCCCGTGGAGCGCAGACACGCGATACAATAGTCTGTTTAGCAGGCAACTCTTTACGTTCATACTAAAGAAAATTATAGCATAATCATGTGCAATATTAAAATTGTCGCTGAGGGGAAGCAGTTATTAAATTATCATTATTCTAAATTCTGTAAAAGCTTTCAGCAGAAATACTTAAAGCACACAAAAATGTACTACAATAGGGAAACAAGGAACAGTCACAGACATATTCATTTGACCTCGTATGCAGGGATTCAGGGTGCCCTGTGCACCATGGTAATTAGTTTAGGATCATCTATGTGCAACGTGACCCATATATACAGGGCCGAAAATAAAATGAAAGTGAAAATAGAATAGTCGTATGGTCTTTGAAATCAGGCCAACGTGAATGTGCAGCCTAGCCTTTATGACAGACCATCATTGCACGCATATATGTTCCTGATCATGTTGCGCTCAAGTCATTAACTGAGCAGTAAAATTTTTCAATAAACTGTAAAGTCAAGGTCAAACATGTGAATCCTCATCCTGGCCCTTCAACAGGACCAGCATGTCTATGGGGTGCCAATTAAGTGTGACATCAATTTTGTGGTATTTTCATTAGTTTCACGGAGAAACAAAATCCTTAAACTCTAACAATTTCGTCCACAAAATTATTAAGTCTATCAATTGTTGTCCACAGAATCCATCAATTTGTCAATTACATTGTACGTCCACGAAATCGAATAAATTTATCAATTTAGTCCACGAAATCGAGTAAAGCTACCAATTTTGTCCACAAAATCATGAAAGCTTCCCAATTTTGTTCACAAAATCCTGCAAGTCTGCCGATTTTGTCCACAAAATTGAATAAACTTAGGATTCCGTAGACAATCCATATCGATTCTTTCAACAAAATTGTCAGTCAATTTACAAAGTTTGTCCTCATGCAAACTTCCAATATTAAAGTAATAGAATTTGGCAAATTTTCACGAAATTGTACCCCTTTACGATTCTGTGTACGAAATTGGGAAAGAAAATAATGAAATCCAATCACTTTCCCAGAATTCATTAGAGCATTGTTGTTTTATTTCTGTGTGCATAGTTTTAGATTTCGCCCACAAAATGGAATAAGGTTTTCACTTTTGTGTGTAAGGTAGTTTATTTCGTTCACGAAATCTAGTAATCTTTCAGTTGTTGAAATTATTATCACCAAATTCCAATTATCTGATCGATTTTGTCGACGGAAATGGTATTCAGTTCACAGAATCCTACAAGATTTATCCAGTTTCGTGCACAAAATTGAAACAAATGATAGACAGAATTATATTAATGGATTGTGTGCACAGAATCGCAAATGAAATTACAAAATCGTATAAAGCCACAGAATCGTTGTCGTGATCATTTTCGTGAGTTCCAATATTGACCTGTAGAGGGCATCGGTCTCCACATGTCGCAATAAATCACGTGCCGTCATGACAATTCAGCAAGCTGTGGAAGATACGGTAAGATAGGTGTATTTCCAGAGCCAGAGGTCGAGTCCCTGTCTTCCATTTTGCCCTTTCTTACGTGCATGCTAAATGAATACCAGGACAACATATCTACACATGTGAGAAATTTGAATGTAACATTTAAAAAAATAATTGACACTGCAACAGGAGACTGTTGGTTGTCCTTTTCATCCATTTTTATTTTTAGTCTATTTTTTTTTTTATCTATTAGGCCTATTATTCTTTTTAATTGTTTTAGCACGCCAAACGGTCAAAATTAAAACAGACGCACGCACGTGCAGATTTGTAAGTTTCTGATGACATCGTCAAAGGTCTCTGATGGTAGGGCATTGTCACACTAATGCACGCAAGGGTTCAAAACGTCACATTCTACCAATTTCGTCGACAAAATCGACAAAGCTTTTCAGTTCTGCATGTTTTAGAATTTTGTGGACAGAACTGAAGTAGTTTCCGTGATTTTGTGTACAAAATTAAGAAACCTAACTATTTTGTTGACAGAATTGTATTATCTTTAGATTTCCGTGAACAAAACTGTTATACTCTACAAATTCATGCACAGAATTGGCTAAAATGTGGATCACGTGACATGTTTTTCAATTTTGTGCAGTGCACCCCATTGTGATGAAAAAACGGACTGTGTGGACAAAATTGGAAAGATTTTGGGGACTTACCAAATTTTGTACATGGGAATTGGTGAATTTAAGGATTCTGTGGACAGAGTTAATAAACGTAACGATATCATGGACGAAATGGATAGGCAGATTTCAGACAAACCGAACCACTAGCCTATATCTAACGATTCTGTAGATCCAATTTTCAATTTTGTGGACGAAATCGATAAAAGCTTAAATTTTTATGGGCGAAATTCATAATACTGTATGATTGTGTGCACAACATTGATAAACTATTACAATCCCATGCACAGAAATAAAAAAGCATGTTGTATTTTGTGAAATACTTTCAGTTTTGTGATTTTTTTTCTTCCAGTTTCGTCCACAGAATCGTAAGAGTAGTTTAATTTTGTGATGAAACTTCGTTTTTGTAATTTGCTTTTACACTTTTTGAATCCTGTTATTATTCTGTCTATGAAAACGAGCAGTGGTACGATTACGAAATCAGTGATGTTACAATTGACACCCCATACATGTCATGTGCATTATCGAAGTCCCACCTAAAACACTTCTTGAGAGTCCAACCAAACATTAAATTCACTTCAGTATAGCTATGTCAACTGGGGAATTATGCATGGAATTCACGTCGTAGCTGAAATTGTTCTTGCATTATAATGTTAAAAGGAAATTCACAGACAGTACACAGTGACCTTGGGCATAATGTCATGGTCACCTAAAAGCAGTAGTGTGGGAATCAGATGACCGAACCACTTTGCACTCAATTTCCCCTAAATCCAGCTTTCTGATACGTAGAATATAGGTCTTGGACCAGTAACCCCTCAAGGTCGGGTCAACTCATCCAAAACTTTTGATCGAGTACCGAATACTGTTGCTGTGTCTATTGGATGTTAATATCACAGGAGCAGAGCATCCCAAATTACGTCCCATCAGAATTTTGGATAGGAAAATACTTATCAACTGTGAGTTTTAGAAAGGCACTGCTACTCTAGAAATATTTTAAATCATTTGATAACTTTGTGTATTTTTGGAGACATATTCGGCGCGGAACGGTCAGTCATGGAGGTAAGGTACACAAATGCACTGGTAAAAAAAAAAAAAAAAAAAATCTAATCACATGACCCCCCATTTTCTTGGTTTTAACTTGCTGCTGCCGATATAAACTTGAAATAGAATGCAAAGGAAGTTGTGGTTTTACGTTTGAAATAGGAGAAATAAGCCAGCGAATGTCGCTATTTTAACATGTAAATGCATTAAGCCTAGGCATGGACCTACGGCGCGATAATACGTCCATGGCCTAGGTTACTGGTCCAAGACCTATAGTAACGTAATACCGATATGGGATATCTTTATTGCCTAAAGCCCGCCATCTGGTGGGCATGGCAAATTACATACTGCAGATCCTGTGCTACATCAAAATGCTTGCAACAGGTCTGGGTTGAAATAAATAGATAGAAAATTTAAAAAATAATAATAATAATAATAAAAAAAAAAATAAAATAAAATTAAAAAAAAAAAAGAAAAAAAGACACATGATATATACAGCTATGTACAATGTGCATACCATTATTACCAGACCAGGAAGACATTCATACAAGGAAGGAATTACAGTGTTAAGTTTCGTAATTACTAGATTGACTTTTACTATAATATCGCCGATTTATATATTGCTAATGTTATGTTATTTTATGTTCTGGAAAGTAGACCTTGCCAAAAACTGAGGATTCGAGAAAATAAACTATGCACTCAATTACCTCGAAATCAAGCTTTCTGATTGGTCGAGAATGCCAGTCTTGGGGCACAAATATTCCTGTTTTCTCATTGGTCGAAAATGGTGACGTCACCAGACGGGAAAACCTGGGCAAGCTCTACTTTCCGGAACATAACATAACATAACATAACATAACATAATAAACATGATGCACATAATAGGTGATATTATTGTAAAAGGGCCTTGCAGATACCGAATTTTACATGGAACAGTTAGATAAACGCCTGAATTCTGTTTAAGAAAGCTATATCTTCTTTGTAAAGTATATAATACATGAATTGCAAAGGTAAATACGTACATCGCACAGTGTCACAGAACGAGGCGAGGGTCAGCCATGAAACC
This sequence comes from Hermodice carunculata, assembly GCA_964020975.1. NCBI lineage: Eukaryota > Metazoa > Annelida > Polychaeta > Eunicida > Amphinomidae > Hermodice > Hermodice carunculata. Next base: position 16,928,760 of record OZ026622.1, on the reverse strand, counting down.
ACAAACTAGAATGGATGCTCTCATTTAAATTAAAAACCCTTACTGTCAGTGCATTTGCCATGTCCCTTTGGTCCACGGAGATCTTTCTAGTAAATTTATTTATCTTCTCATGTATTTGTGCGGGCTACAATCAAGGATTAAAGGACTTACCACGGTAAATACATACATCGCTCAACCCACAGAATGGGAAGTCCGCCATGTTTGATGTTGTCAGGAGGGGAGCGTGTTTGCCAGAACATTTCATGAAATACTCATAGGGCCTATTGAGATGAAATTATTACCAGACCAGGAAGACAATCATACAAGGAAGGAATTACAGTGTTAAGTTTCGCAATTACTAGATTGACTTTTACTATATCGCCGATTTATGTTTTGCTAATGTTATGTTATTTTATGTTCTGGAAAGTAGACCTTGCCAAAAACTGAGGATTCGAGAAAATAAACTATGCACTCAATTACCTCGAAATCAAGCTTTCTGATTGGTCGAGAATGGTCACTTGACTAGTCTTGGTGCACACTTTCCTGTCTCCTCATAGGTCGTGACCGGTCGCGTGATCAGAGAGCAAAACATACAAAAAAAAATGGAGTCTATTATCTTTGCGTGCAAGTATTTTTCTTTTGTCCCATCATGAAAAACATTTTCCATAGCCTGATTTAGCACGACCCAGCTGACAATGTAATGCATTCCAGATGAGGTTCTTGTTACTTTTTGTTTTTCTCTCTACAGTGAATTTTTTTGCCAAGTCATATGAAAATTATATGTTAATATAGGTGTCTGTTGGTTTGGGTCCTGGTATCCAATGAATATTACTGGTATTGTCAGATTTACAATTTCAAATGTTTCATCTTGCTCCTCTCCTTCTCAGACTAAATCATGTAGCTGTACAAAGCAAAAATAAAAATGTTGTAGTGGTTGTTACTTCTAGAAGACCAGTGAGATAAAGACACATTCCAAGTGTCACTTCAAAAGGGGTAAAGTCATAGGGCAGGAAATCACTGGATACTTGTTAATGAATTCACATTTTGATGCATCTACTGCAAAATAGTAGAGGTGGCACCAACAAAGTCAAAACCAACCTGGATTTTTATACCCTTCCTAGGTAATGAAAGTTACGTGCTGTTAACATAAAAACTGTGGGCTATATCGCATTCACAAACAAATTTATGGAAGAATGGAAGGCAAACATGAGTGATGCTATAAGCTGTGCCTGTAGTCAGCAGAGCTAAAAATCACTAGTGTGACTTTTTGAACAAATTTGTCAGAGACCTCTTAAGGACAGGTAAGACACCAAAAATAAATCCCACGTTAGTCAATCCTAGCTCAAAATGTACTTGCGTTAGGATAACATATCATATATGTGTGTACTCGTCATACTCCAAAGAATTTTTATGTTCCGTATTTGGGTGTCTGTGATTTAAATTGTTGAATCAACAATTGAAAGTTGACCGCAAAGCATCCACCCCATAAATGTTGATATAAGTCACTAATTATTTGTGATAAATCATAATTACACTTGCATCTTAATCCTAACATGTTGGCAACAAAGAGTGATCCTGCGATTTTTTATGTTTGGTTTCGTTTTTCTGTTATCCATCCTCAAAGTTTGACGTTTCAATTTTCCCTTTGATTTTCAGGATGTTCATTTTCTTCATTTCATAGAAAAAGAACGAAGCAAAATTTAGAAAATCGCTGAATCGTTTTTGCAATTCAGACATTACAGAATCAAAAGCCGTTAACCGGATTAAATTTCGCCAAGCCGTTTTCTTGGAATAACCATTCCTAGGTGGGGTTCTCGTCCTATTATCCTTTCTGAAAAAACAAGCTTCAAAGGCCTTCGATGTTGATCATTTGCCTCTGAAATCATACCATTTGCTCCAGTTGAGCTGATATTTGTACAAAACGTAGAAAACATCGTCCCTTAACATTTGGGGAGGTTGTCAATCAATTATTGGCTAATCACATGATTAAAAGAGCCTTTGAAGTACGAAAAACATTATACAGCGATCTGTCAAACGGCGACAGCGACAGTGTGGTTTCAAAGTGTGACGTCATGGAGGCGCTCTTCGGGCCCCGTGACCTCTAGCCTGGCAACGAAAGTTGTGTTGCCTTGCTTCGGTGGGGCGGCCTACGGCCGCTCGTGGTCAGTGCACGGATTGGCGGGTTTGGTCGTCCACCCCCTGCCTCTTCATCCCGTTTTGGGGGATAGCATTTTATTTTATTTACTCCTATCTGTGTGTTTTATGTTAGACTTGTCTGTACACTTTACTTGGTTAGTTTGTCATTATTTTGTACTTATTTTCGCAGTGAGTTTCATTTCTCTTTCCAACCTGAGTTTTGTAACGCTATTTTGTGTGTTTTCTCGACTGTCCACGTTTATGCTTATTTCGATATGTTTATTTGTACTTTTATTTCCTCATCCCTGGGTTTCGATAAAATATTATTTTGTACGTGGGTACTGTTGATTAAGGTGCCAGTTTTTTTCCCCCGCCTGTCCTTGGTGTGAAGGACCACTGGGGTAATCCATCGCGGCACGGCCTTTGGAGTTTGAAGGGACATCGTGTGACGATCCTCGCTCCTCTTTGAACATTTAAAGTGTCCCTTCATTAGAACGCAAAACAAGCAAGATAACTATAAAGTAAACCACGAAGGCTATGATATGTTTGCATGTTTGCATCTTTTCCGTGCCCACAAACATACTTTCGGCATGCCGCCTTATTTTGCATTGACACCCTGATACCACTCTCCTTTTGCCATGGGCCGTTGCTACCTGCAGCCACGTAACAGGCTGTTAAGTATGATTGGCGGGTGGCATTGTTCCGTTTGGCGGCTGAAAACCGAAAGAATGACACATGGACGTTCAGATCTCCACATGCCTGTGTGGTTTTTGGCGTTTTTCTCACATTTTTACTTTAGTTCAAAGCTTGAAATTTTGACAACTAATACAAAGGACATTCATCTTGTAAAAACCGTTAAAATCTCGAAATGGGCCATTCAAAGGTTTTTGGTGTCTTAACTGTCCTTAATGGTTATTTCTCCCATGTTTAAAGAGGAAAGGGTCAACGGTTAAGCAAAAACCAGATGCCCATGGGCCTAATGATCTGCTGACCACCATCAGCAAAAAGCATTTCCTGAAATGTTCGCCCTCCATGACCTTGATATTTTGATCAAGGTCAACCATATTATGCAATATCAAACTTTGACATGAATCATGATACACATTTGTGGTACATTTGCCTTATTCTACATGAAAATACTGAATTAAATGTCTCTTTCTTAAGTGCTCAATGAACTTGAAAAGTAGATCAAGGGCACACAGTTACTGGGTAATGGTGACAGCAAAAGTAGGTCACCAAGTAGAATTTTATATACAAAGTACTCAAGATCAATTTTTGTCTGGAAGCTCAATTCTCTTTGTATTGATGTCCAAACTACACCCAACCATATCAAAATCACTTCTTTCAACTTAACATGTCTCGTGACCTTGCAGAAACAGGTTTAGGTCACTCATATTACGTAATGTATTAGCATTGGTCTATATAACCTATAAATTTTGCATGTGTAATTGAATCACTTTTAAGGATATGGAACTTACTCATTTTTTCCTTCATTTATTGTTGGCGACACAATTATCAGGAACTTAAAAACTTTGGACCATATTGTGGTCACGTAATTTTCACACTTGACCTGAATAGTACATAATACAATAGGTGGCACAACCAACATTAATGTCGACAAAGATTTGTATACACTTTGGATTAGCTCCCAAATGTTATATGGGCCTACATGTATCTCAAAGATTGTGGGCTGCAGGGCATTCACAAGATGACCCTTACATTCAAACTGGCCATTTGACCTTGACCTTCAGTTCAGAATATGCGCCCCACTTCCAGCATTCCATATATGGTCTGTTTGTTTAAATTGGGTAATAACTTTTCTAGTTATTGATGAAAAACAATAAACTTGGACAAGTGCCAAACTCCATAACTATAGTGGAATTTCGATCTGGAGGCTCAATTCTTTTTGCCATTGATGTCCGAGCTACACATTGCCACTACAAAATCAACTTTCAATTTCAAAGGCATTCTGACCTCAAAAATATGTCAAGGTCACTGATATTATATAACAATCTAGTCTTGGCCATGGTCTATATATCCTATAAACTTGCCAAGTCTAAAGCAATTACTTTTCCACATTTCAATATTATATCTTAAGATGCATTTTGGCTCATAATTTCCATAATTTTATAGGTGGCGCCACTAGTATCATTACTAACTTACACTTTGTCGTCCCCCACAATCCAACCACATTATGTGAAGATCTGCCAAAAACTAAAAATGCTAGAGTGTTCACAAGATTTTCATATTTTGACCCCTATGTTACATAATATTGTAGGTGGTGGCATAAACATCGAAAGGAGACTAGACTTTCATACACCCTATACGTGCTGAAAGTTATATTGGTCTAACTTGAAAACTGTGGATGGTATAGTGCTACGAAGCAAAAGTTTACGAACGGATGGACAGACATAAGCAGTTGCATACGCTCTGCGACCTTTGGTCAGCAGAGCTTAAAATTCTTATCTTTTTAATAATTGCAGCACCACTTGTTGACCAAATTAACGTGTCAGGTACCCAAAAGATTCCAACGCAATTTTGAAGCAATTGGACCACCAGTTTTCCAGTTTTTTCTCAAAAATATGATTTTTTCAAATCTCCATAAGTATGACCATTGTATTGCATAGACCTATTAGACATCCACCCATACAACATCTTTGCCAAGTTTGAAGTGGATCTGATCAACAGTATTGGAGAAGCATACATAGGTGAGGTACATGCACATGTGTCCCAAAAGTAACTGTGCAAACCTAATTTTACATTTACAATGACAGAATTTTGAATGTTCCACACAAATCCTAGCAGTACCATCTAGTGAACAAATTTAATATTGATGTAGTCAAGGTACATTTCCACCAAGTCAGAAGACAATCCTCTGTGTGCTTTTCAAGAAGCGAAAAATGTTAAAAACACACAAAAAATAGTTACATTTTAATCTCTTAATTTTTAGTCTGTGGATGACAGGTAGGGTCCCGTTCTCAAAAATTCTAAAAATAAATATGCAGCAAAAATATTCCCTATTGCAAGTGAAACCCAAGACTTCAATCCATGGACAAATACTGTATGTGAATAATCTTTATTCACCATGAAAGGGCACATACATAAAAGAAACTGTGATGAAATGTATCTATGGATATAAGCAAACCAAAATCTACATAACTGTATGCAATAAGTAAACCTGGCATGCACAGCTGTGGGCATCCAGTTCCTAATATACCCAGCTCTCAACTTACATGTAAACACAATATATATATAAATATTTTACCCCATCAGAGAGACCAACCCCCTTGTAAAACTACTCGCTGACTGCATTTAGGCTGACCGGACATACATATTATTTGATGCAACACTCATATTTTCCATATAAAGGCATGTTTAGAGCGACCCATGTCTAACCAATGGGGGTGGCATCTTTTCCCCCCAGCAGTATTTAAGATGGGGACCATTGTGTAGCCTCAATTTCTTCACTTGTTAGAACAACACACTCCCCCAAAATCCATCACATATTACTACAACCTCCTCATTGGCAGCACAGTGACTCCTGTTTGTGACAACACTTTTTGCCACCAGCACTAAGATATAACAGTTGTACCTGCTCTAAAGGCCACTCATAATAGGCACATATACTGTGTACTTCCATGTATAAACGAATTTATGTATAAGTTGGGGCAGTATATGATCTAAAAAATTGGGACATCAGCTACTGACCTGTATACAAGTTGGGGTCTACTTGTCAAAATAGGGGGTATATGATTATACAGTTGCCATACACCACGATTGTCTGTGCAACGCTACATCATAATATTACATGTACAAACAGCAACAGTCAGGTGGGTTGCCATTGGTATATGTTTTTGACAACTCTATCATGACACCAGTTTTGATCTAAGCTGTACCTTCATTTTGAGACAACCTGCAGTAAGACTTCTCCCCCCCCCCCAAAGTCAAGGTGGTCTTATGCATCAGGTAGTACTGTACTGTGAATCTACACAATAAAAGAATCAAAGCATCTTCAAAAGCTTTCCTACTTCATGTGCCTCATCACCTATTAACCCTTTGAGTGCCAGTCACAGCTTAAGCTGTGCTGATGAAGCTGGATTACTGTAATGATTCCAGATTCATATTTCCCGTTAAAAGACCTGTCATTCAAGTACCAGCATGCCTATGTTCCCAGTGAAAAATTTGGTCCAGGTCAACAGCTTTCCTTGGGGCACTTTCACGCAACGTGCGGAAAGTGCCCCAAGGAAAGCTGTTGACTCAGTGTCTAAATTGGCTCTGTAAGAGTTAATAAAGTACTGCCTGGTTGGAATAAACACATATAGCCCATTATACACATAAAGAATCTTGCATGGATGAGAGTGGGGTCAATTTTACACACCAACAATGATCTCGAGTGAGAGAAGCTCACTCTCCAGCCATGCAAGATTTTGTTTATTCTATGTTTAATTGGGTTATCATTGCAAAACATATGCCCTAGGCCTACTTTCAATGCTGATCTGGTATGCTATGTTTGTTTATATTTGTTGCATTTACTCCATGTCACGGGTGAGGTATAATTAAACATTGCTTGCGCACATTTGATTTTGTGTAATGTCAATGCATCACGTCACACGATGAAGACACATAACACTTTACTTGTAACAATGTTTAGGTCATGTGATCTACAGTGAGTTACTACTTTTGAATTTCACTCTAGAAAATGATTATTTACCCTCAAACATTGAAAGCAGGAAACTTTATCACGGCCAAAAATATGGCCATGTTCATTATTGCCAAGATGTGATGTTTTGCCATTCAAGAGTCCACAGCCACAATAATCATAAGAAGTCTTAAGAGTGAAACTGATGTATCTTGCATGGACAAATTGGCATTGGCAATAACTGTCTTGGTATGATTAAGGTTACATGTATGTTCCCTGCCATGTTGATGGTGTAATTTTGGCAAACAAACAAACAAACAAAAAAGAAATAATACAGGTAGCAGCAGAACCAATAACACGTAACATTTTCTATGCTGTGCACATATTTTTATGTGCTGCTGGTTGTCTCAAAAATGAAAGGCAATTTTGTCAGATGCTCTTTCCTACACAATGACCTTCACAAACAATAAAAAGCAGTGTCTGCATCACAGGCAATCCGATCTGCAGTTCCTTGCAATATATAATAGTTTTGGTGGTACCTCAAGAAACCAGATATGGTCTTACATGTTGTTTATAGTAAGTTACAGTTAACCCTGTTTTGAAAATTTTCCAAAAAGACCCAACCGCGCAGGCAGATTAAAGTTAAGATAGTAAGTCATGTTTTAAAAGTACTTTAACGGCCGTTTGCCCTGGTAACTTGGAGAACGGACACCTGGAACCTGCTGAAAATGTGTGGCCCATGGTTCACTGTGATTTTCCTTTTCCACAATGCATTGTACGTGTTTAAAATGGCGCTCAACGTGTGTACATGCATACCTTCGTGTTGCATTTATAACTAATGATGATGACTGCTTCAGACACAACCAAGCGGGCGGATTAAAGTTAAGATTGTAAGTCATCTTTAAAAATATGTTGACTAAGGTTTGCTCTGGTAGCTCTGGAAGCAGACACCTGAAACCTAGCAATACCAGATACTGATGCAGGCCGTTGTGGCTATATGCAGCAGTATGCTTTTTCACCGGCCCAAGTTGACCGCCCAGTTGCAATAAAATGCTGTGTTTGAGTTGACTTTACTGCAAAATAACGGCACACGTTGGCCAGCTTTTCTGTTAACTTTTTCTTACAACTTGGTTAAGGTTGATTTGAATGACCCTTTTTTATGGGTGGTTGTATGTGGGGGTGATTTTGCCGGTCTAAGGCTGTCCAACTGGAACATTGTAGCAAAATTTTGCATCACAGTTCTTGAAAAATGCTACGGAATTTATCCAAAATAAGTGTTTCTCATGTGAAGAAGTTTATTGAGAAAATGATCCAGGGAATGTAAATTTGCTGCTGCAATTGGACATCACCATGGTATAGCGCTTCAGGTCATTTAACATTGCAAAAGTGCCCGTGCCAAGGAAATCTGGTTGTTTGACCAGGTGGTCACTGGGGTCAGTAGTTGCAGGTACTACTGTACCATGATGATACCTATTCCCATGCAAAACCTGCCAAGGTATATCAAAGAGACTGAATGTAAGAACATTTTCGAAAATAAGGTGAAATGATGCTTATATTTATTTATATATTAATTTATTGAAAATTTAGATCAATCTTTTAATTCATAAATAGTTAAAGCATTTCAGCTACAAACTTGCTCAAAGCAACTTAATATTTTTCCCGATTTTATACTTGCATTTCTGCTATTTTCATGTGGTGGTCCACCATGATAATAAACCAAGGCAAGATTCCCTAGGCATTTGGTACACCCAATTCATACATCATAGTTTGGTGTGCTTTCACAATTTTATATTGCACCATCCTGGCATATGTGTACATAAAATATTATCAATCAACATTCAGTGATAAAAGTTAAGTACATTCAGGCTTAGTGATTATCTTAATGTATTTTTTCTTCTTGATTTTTGCACAGACAATACACAACTTACTAATTTTGGGATAATTTATCTGTTATTTTTCCCGAATTAATAAATATAATATGTGTGTATTTGTCCTATCTTTATTGATAACATAGAAATTTTTTTTAAAATTTCTTTTTGTCTAATTTTCATCAGATTTGTGTACAATCTGAAGGAAAATAGCCATATCAGTACAATAATAACCAAAATGTTGTGATCTCATCAACCATGTAAAGGCAAAATACTCGAAACTCCCCAGAATGCACCATTTTGCATATGCAAATTTTGAATTTTCTTAGAGTGGGCAGGAAAGCCCCCAGACCCCCCCCCCCCCCCTGCATACCTTCGGCCCTTTTGGCCGTGTAGGTCACATTTGGGTTGCGGAAAAAAGTTACAGACTTTTTTTGGGCCACTTGGGTCTCCGACTGAGTTTGTAGCACTGGCCTGGGTCAATTGGTATTTATTAGGGAAGGGCGGCTCAAAAGTACTTTTTTTTGGTTCCATTAATTTTATGGTCGGGCCTTTTTAGTAGGGTCTGTCAGGTTAACTTAGACATTTGTTGAAAATAGATGTTCTTTCCTCTTTTGCACATTACCTCTTTTCACGCCAGTTTAATTTGCTACCTGGGCACAGCCGGAGGCACTTGGTTTACATAAAATTATATACAAAACTACATATATATTTGCACAAAAGCTTAAACTGTGTCATAAAAATTCTCCTACAACCATGCCTGGGCCAGAAAAATTATAAGTAGAATTGGTTTGCTTTTTTTTTTTTTTTTGAATTTCAATCCATAAAAACTTATTTCAACATTTGTACAGCCATGTAACATTTCACAAATCAAAATGTTTATTCTGCAATTAACATATATAAAACTGACATTTGATCCAGATTTCAATCTTTGAATCATGTTATTAAAAAAAAATGCTTTTAAAATGTTCACATTAACACCTTTCAATATACATACATGTATGAATCTATTATTAATTAGTTATTTGGTCACCAAAATGTTTTTGGCACTTCTCTTGTCCCTGTTCCAGCTTAAGTACATGCAAGTCAACTTACAAATTATCAGCATCAATTTTCTTTGACTGAGACTTTTTTCATTATATGGCTGTTACAGGCAAAACGTTGCATTTGCCAAAATAATTCAGGGACCGCTCTGACCATTAGCCAATAAGCCAAATGCTTATGTTTCTTGAATTTGGCTAATGAAATGTGTACATGGCTAAAATATTTTAAAATGAATTATTAAAGGGCTACTACAAAATCATTGTTTATTATGCTAATATTTCCAATTTTGGCTACAAAATTTTGAAGACTAGATCTGTCCCTGTAATTGATCATAAAATAGTGTTTGTTCATGTTATTAAACATGAAATTCTATGTACATGTATAAATACAAATTTATGCCTATATGATAAAGTTGTAAATGGACTATATTATCATTAATGGAAGTATTGTAAAACAAGTTAATGAGTATTGCTGAGCAATACATAGTCCCCCGCTCGTTGCCCACGAGGTTGAATGGACTACTATATAGGGGTGTGACCTAGATGAAAAAAAAAAATTAAAAGTATGGCACATTCTTAGATTAAGCTTCACATTTGTGTAAAATTTCATTAATCTAAGTAAAAGGACAAAAAAGTTATGGCCTGGACAAGATTTTGAATGGATTTCACAGTGACCTAGATATTTGACCTAGTGACCTACTTTTGCCATGTGACACAACAACTCCCCAGGTAGTATTATTAAAATAATAAATTTGGTAGCTGTAGGTATTATAGTAAGGGAAATATGGCATGGACAAGGTTTTACATGGAGTTTACACTGTGACCTAGATATTTGACCTAGTGACCTAGTTTTGCGTCGTGACACACTTTTAGGTCACAATACATTATCAGTAAACTTTTATAACAAGAAATCAAAATTTTTTAAGAATTACAGTAAGGACATGAAAATACTGTACATTTATGTATTACTGTGACCCAAATATTTGACGGACGGACGGACACACGGACGGTGCCCATTACTATATCCCCTCTAAGGTCTACCCACCATAAAAAAAAATCAAAGGGCTGGCATCAATAATTTAGAAGATATGGCCCGGACAAAATTTGTATTGTATCTTGAGCTTGCTTAATGAACTTCGTTAATTAATTAATGGAAGTAATTAGCCACAGAAAACAATGCCTATGCACACCTACTACCTATGGTCTATCCACCACAAAAAATTCAAAGGGCTAGCATTAATAGTTTAGAAGATATGGCCCGGACAAAATTTGTCTTGCTTAACGAACTTTGTTAAATAATTAATTAATGCAAGTAATTAGCCACACAAAACAATGCCTATGCACAGCTACTAAGGTCTACCCACCATAAAAAAATTGAAGAGGTAGCATTAATATAGGGAAGATATGTGCCGGACAAAATTTGTTTCTGTATATTTACATATCGTGGTGACCCAAATACTTGACCTAGTGACCTAGTTTTGCTTTATGACACTTTCTTAGACTAAGCTTCACATTTGTGTAACATTTCATGACTCTAAGTAAAAGGACAAAAAAGTTATGGCCCGGACAAGATTTTTCATACATTATGTATTCTGTGACCCAGATATTTGACCTAGTGACCTACTTTTGGCACACCATACACCTCTATCCTAGGAAATACAAACACATTAAACTTGGTAGCTGTGGGTGTTATGGTGTTGGACATATGGCCCGGAGAAGCTTCGGACGGACGGACGGACGGAAGGACGGATGGACAGAAGGACGGACGGACGGAAGGACAGAAGGATGGATGGACGGACGAGGTGCAAACCTATAGTCCCCCACCAAGTGGGCGGGGGACTAATTACCCGTTACATATGCTATTACACATAGACAGAGCAATATAAGCACATATTCTTTGGTTCTTAACAATATATACATACATGACCCAAGTTGCTCAAAAGAACATGTTTCTGTAGACAGAATATTATTTAGTCACTCAACAAGGTTCTTATCCTGATTAGCATATCACACTATGCACATCAACAGGAGCTGAATATTTCTTGGCTCCCGGGCATAATAAGGAGTCCATGTACATGTATATCAGTCAAGGATTTTCCTGGGTATGAAATTTGAATTACATGTATATATATACCAAAACCCCATCATAATGACACTTAGGTACACATATCTCAGGGACTTGAAAGACAATATTACATTTGACAATACATGTACATGCATTACAAGTAACATCACATGTTACAAGCCTAATATGCTTATACCATATTATACCACCAGCCTACATTAATTCCGGTAAATTGTTTAACCTTAATAATTGGGAATGGTTAACTTCAATCCATCTGCAGCCTGAATATCATGCCAATCACACTTAGCGGTTGTATAAATACTGGACATTTGTGACCTGGGTTTATAGAGTTCAATACAGTACCGATTTTGCATATGGGTCCCCTTTGCTGGCAAATCATTTTCACATTGCACAGCACATTTGAGCGTGCTTAGTTGTGTGCTTTTTTTTTGTCTGGATGACATCGCAAATAGCATGCCAATCTCTTGCGCTCAAATTTCTGACATGCCAAATAGCTGCGTGAGTTGGGTTTCATCTACGCAAATTGCGTGAACAGGTACTTCGCCTCGTTTGGGCATAGCATGGGGGCAGCAAGCCTCACTCACTATCTTTGTTTCCCCTTCAATTCTGGTCTCGTTTCTCGTCAAGCGACCTTTGCAACAGAAGCAAGTCATTTTTTTTTTTTGGTTTCGTTTGGCGGGTAGATGAAAAAAGACTGAGACTGCGATGATAAAATCACCCTATTTTTGCCCAGTTTTGCAAAGCTACATCATTTAAATTGTCACAAACAAGGGCCTGATCATTGATTTAAATTATGTGGAAGGAAAATATTCATTTTTCATGCAAAATTGAAATAGCCATTGACAAGAACTGACGTTTCTCTACAATATGACGTGCGTGCTTGCATGTAAATAAACAACACCCTGAATTTGAGACGGCCTTTAATCAGCCACTTCAAAAGTTTGAGTGACTCGCTGTTCTAGTACACTGGAAACTGGCGTGCTGGGAGTTAAAAGTTGGTCCTGCAAGAAAATAAACTAATTTGAAGAACAGCTCCTCACAAAAAACATCTCTCCTCTCATGACATAGGATCCATGCATCAAGATCACAAACATGGGAGCATATACATTCAGATCATGGTGGATCTTCTTCATGCAAAAATCCTGTTTATTCTCTTGGTGGTACGCTTCATGGACACTGCTTTCAGTACAGCAGAAAACGTGAGCATGTGAAGCCAGAAACAATTTGTGCGTGTTAATGGTCAATACCAAAAACATTTCAAGCATGTTCCACACAAAGTAAGCATGCTGATTTTTTGGCACGATGAACTGGCGTGCCAGGAATTTGCGCCCAACTCTGTTTTCCCATCTGGCTAGTGGCATCTCATAATAGATACCGAGAATTTCTGGCATGCCAGATTTTTTGCTAGCATGGGGTGTTACGAATACTAAATCGGTACTGTATGAGTTTGAATAGGATCAGGACCCAGGGATTTTGTATCTTGTTGCTTGCATATTGTCACAAACTTAGCATCAACATTGCACTAAGCAGTTCTGATTACACCACAACCATTATCACAATTTGGCCTTGAAAGAAAAAGTCTCTAGTCATCTGCTTTGTTCAGTGCCAACACAGTTGGTATGTAGTCAGCCATCTCTACAAAGTCCAGAATACAGATGTTGATGCCCTTATTACTTGACCCAGACTGCTTTCCTTTCAGCCACTGCACAAAAGGCTCTGCCACTTTTTCACATAACATGATCTTTAAGGAGCTCATTAAATGTAGAATCACAAAGGTGTCACTAGGTGTCAGCACTCCCTGGCACACTTGAAATTTGTGTGCAGGTCTCCCTTTTTCATACTCCTCCTCAAGAAACTGCAGAAGTTTGTTGACATCATCAGTATTCGCCCAAGGAGAAGGAATGCTACTGCCAGGCCAGAACTGTAAATAGCCTTTCGCCACATCACAGTCATAAAAGACAAGAACTTGAAGGTTATTTTCCCACAGCATGTCCAGAGTCACACTGTCCATGTCCAGCAAGGGGCACATTTTGTCTCCAAGGACTTCCAAGACCATGGACAGAAACTGCTTATGCACAAATTCAGACATGTTGTAGAAGTGATTGAAATCTAAAAACACAATCTCCTTTGGATGCTTTGATAAAAATTCCTTGATTTCTTGAAGGCAAGTTTCTACTTCATTGCTGTATAAACCATGAAGAAAGAATGCATTCTCAGAGCCCTCTTTTGTAGCAATTCTAAGATCAAAGTAGCGTATTCCTGCACTAAGCTGTTCCGTGAAGCTGCAACTTTGTGTTACTGACCATCTGTCTATTATTGCTTTTACTTTTGAACCAAATATTTTGCCTAGGTCTCTAATTATCTGAGAAGTATCTGGTGCTATTTCAGCCTTGGTATCCAGGTAGTAGGCAAATGAGTCATGTGACCCTGAAAGAATACAAACACAAAACAATAATCATGCATGATGATTGTACACAAAAGGGCTGTGTGAACAGCCCATGCTCAGCTGACCTACAGATCATCACACTTGTGGCTCTGTAAACTTGGAAATAGATAAAGGTCACCCATGTACTGAGCAAGTCTGACCTTTATGGAAAAAAATAACATATGCAACAACAAGGTCCCAGTTCAAAAAGTTCTCAAATTAAAGTGAAGAGTGAAATTCATGTATGTTGTACTGTGACCCCACAATTGAGGCCCAAGTCTCTCATGTACTGTCTGAGCATGACCTTCATACAGAAACATTAACATCAAGGTCCTAGCTCAAAATAGATCTCATGTTATCAAGGGAACAGTAAATTTCATGGTAGTTGTCCTGTGAACTTGGGAGTGAGATCAAGGTCGAAAAATCAGTGGAGCATGACCACTTGCACACAATAGGTAGACGCTTATCAAAGGTACGTGTGTACCCCTGCCAAGTTTGCACAAACATGGCTAAAATTATTTTAGTTATAAACATTACACGAAATTCCAACGTTAAAATTTCCTATTAAAATTTTTTTCACAGATTTTTCACAAAAAAACACAAAATCTTTTTAAAAATCCAAATATCACTGGAGCGTGACCATTTGAACGGATTCATAGAGACCCACCCAAGGTACATTACCACCAAGTTCAAAGTCAATCTGGATGGCGGTTTCAGAGAAGAAGACAGTCCAAATGTGAATTAGCATTAGAATGCGCATTGACTTTATGTACAGTAATCAACAGGAAAGGTGCATTTACAGATAAATACCCGAACTGAAAATATTGTTAAAAATCAAGAATCAACAGCAGTCCCAGCTAGTGAACAACTTTGTTTCACCCTTCAACAAGGAACATATCCACCAAGTGCAACATCAATGTCCCGGTTCAAGTAGTTCTCAAGTTATAATATAGAGTAAAATTCAAGTATGTTGCACTGTGACCCCAGAAACGAGGTCAAGGTCACTAATGTACTGTCTAAGCAGGACCTTCATAGAGAAACACTAACATGTGCAACATCAAGGTCCTAACTCAAAACAGATCTCAAGTTATCACGTGAGCAGTAAATTTTTGTGCCAGTTGTCCTGTGACCTTGGGAATGAGGTCGAGGTCCAAACATCACTGGCGCATGACCATTTCCACAAAATAGGTAACCACTTATAAAAGGTACATCCCTACCAAGTTTGGCACAAATCCGGCCAAAATTATTTCAGAAAAAACTATTACAAGAAATTCCCATGTTAAACTTTCCTGTTAAAACTTTTTTTAAGATGTTTGAAAAAAAAATCATAAGAAATACAAAAATCACTTGAGCGTGACCATTTGTATAAAGTTGGTAGAGACCCACCGAAGGTACATTGCCACAAAGTTTGAACTAAATCTGACAGACAGTTTCTTCAGAGAAGTCCAAAATGTGAATTACCATTAGAATGCCCATTGACTTGCATAGTAAGCAAAAGAAAATGTGCATTTACCGATAAGTACCCCAATTGAAAAAAAAAATCATTAAAAATCAGGAATCCACAGCAGTGCTACCTAGTGAACATCTTTGCTTGACAAGGATCATATCCACAAAGTTTCAACTTAATCTGAGAGACGGTTCTGGAGAAGAAGAGACAAGAAATGAAAACACCCCAAAAGTCATAAAAAATTTGAAAAAACTTCCAGCACCACCTGGTGAACAAATTAAGAACTAGGAGTCCCAAGGAGTGTTCTTATGTAATTTATCAAAGCAATTGGGTGAGCGGTTGTGGAGAAGATTTGTAAATCTTGGTTTCTCCAAAATAAGAACAAAAAATTTCATTAAAAATCCAAAAATCACTGAGGCTTGACCATTAGAACAAACCTGGTAGAAACCCACCCAAGGTACATTGCCACCAAGTTTGGAGTCGATCTGGATGGCGGTTTCAGAGAAGAAGTCCAAAATGTGAATTAGGATTAGAATGCCCATTGACTTTATACACAGTAATCAACAGGAAAGGTGCATTTACCGATAAATACCCGAACTGAAAATATTGTTAAAAATCAAGAATCAACAGCAGTCCCAGCTATTGAACAACTTTGTTTCAACCTTCAACAAGGAACATATCCACCAAGTGCAACATCAATGTCCCGGTTCAAGTAGTTCTCAAGTTATAATTTAGAGTAAAATTCACGTATGTTACACTGTGACCCCAGAAACGAGGTCAAGGTCACTCATGTACTGTCTAAGCAGGACCTTCATAGAGAAACATAACCATGTACAACATCAAGGTCCTACCTCAAAACAGATCTCAAATTATCACGTGAGCAGTAAATTTCGTGTCAGTTGTCCTGTGACCTTGGGAATAAGGTTGCGGTCCAAACATCACTGGAGCATGACCATTTGCACAAAATAGGTAACCACTTATAAAAGGTACATCCTACAAAGTTTGGCACAAATCTGGCCAAAAATTATTTAAGTTATAACTATTACAAGAAATTCCTATGTTAAACTTTCCTGTTAAAACTTTTTTGAAGATTTTTGAAAAAAATCATAGAAAATACAAAAATCACTTGAGCGTGACCATTTGCACAAACTTGGTAGAGACCCACCTAAGGTACATTGCCACCAAGTTTGAAGTAAATGTGATAGACAGTTTCTTCAGGGAAGTCCAAAATGTGAATTACCATTAGAGTGCCCATTGACTTGCATAGTAAGCAATAGAAAATGTGCATTTACCGATAAGTACCCGAATTGAAAAAAAAATCATTAATAAGAGGGCTGTGTAAACAGCCCATGTCTCAGCTGATCTTGACATTCATCACACTTGCAGCTCTATGAACTTGGGAAAGGATCAAGGACACCATGCTCTAAGTAAGTCTGACCTTTATAGAAGAACACTTACATGTGCAACATCTAAGTTCAAGCAGTTCTCAAGTTATAATGAAGAGTAAAATTCATGTATGTTGCACTGTGACCCCACAAACAAGGTCAAGGTCATTCATTGACTGTCTAAGCATGACCTTCATACAGAATAATTAACATGTGCAGCTAACTGAAAACAGATCTCAAGTTATCAAGTAAACAGTAAATTTCGTGTCAGTTGTCCTGTGAATTAGCATTAGAATGCCCATTGACTTGCATAGTAATCAATAGGAAAGCTGCATTGAACGATAAGTACCCGAATTGAAAATCCTTAAAAATCAGGAATCCAAAGCAGTGCCACCTAGTACACAACTGTTTGACCCTTCCACAACAACATATCCATCACATTTCAGCTTAATCTGACGGACGGCTCCCAGAACAAGTGAAAAATAGCAAAAGCATACAAAAAATTCATAAAAAAATTGCAGCGCCACCTGGTGAACAAATAGGGAACTAGGTGTCCCCTGGAGTGTCTATGTACGATATCAAAGCAATTGGGTGAGCGGTTTCAGAGGAGAATAATTTTTAAGGTTTGCCCCAAAAAAGAACAAAAAAATTCATAAAAAATCCAAAAATCAACAGAGCGTGACCATTTGAACAAACTTGGTATAGATCCACCCAAGGCACATCCCAACCAAGTTTGAAGTTAATCTGGCCAATATTATTTAAGTTATGACCATTACAAGAAATTCCCATGTTAAACTTTCCTATTAAAACTTTTGTAGAGATTTTTGAAAAAAAAAAATCATAAAAAAATCCAAAATTCATAGGAACATGACCATTGGAACAAACCTGGTAGACACCCACCCAAGGTACATCCCCACCAAGTTTGAAGTAAATCTGGATGAAGGTTTTGGAGAGGAAGTTGAAAATGTAAATTAGCATTTGAATGCCCATTGACTTACATGGTAATCAATAGGAAAGGTGCATTTGCCGCAAAGGAGCCGAATTGAAAAAATCATTTAACATCAGCAATCCGCAGCATTCCCACATAGTGAACAACTTTGTTTGGCCCTTCCGTAAGGAACATATCCACCACGTGTAAGCTTTATCTGAGTGACGGTTCTGGAGATGAAGTCGAAAATAGCTATAACACACAAAAATTCATAAAAAATTAGAAAAAAACCTCCAGCGCCACCTTGTGAACAAATTAACAACAAGGAGTCCCTAGGTGTCTTCCTGTGTGATATCAAATCAATTGGGTAAGCGGTTTTGGAGGAGAAGATTTTTGGAGATTTGTAAAAAAAAAAAGAACAAAAAAATTCATTAAAAATCCAAAAATCACTGGAGCAGGAACATTTGAACAAACCTGGTAGAAACCCACCCAAGGTACATTGCCACCAAGTTTGAAGTTAATCTGGATGACGGTTTTGGAGAAGAAGTCAAAAATGTGAATTAGCATTAGAATGCCCATTGACTTACATAGTAATCAACAGGAAAGCTGCATTGACCGATAAGTACCCGAATTGAAAAAATCGCTAAAAATCAGGAATCCGCAGCATTGCCATATAGTGAACAACTTTGTGTGACCCTTCCACAAAGAACCTATCCACCATGTTTCAGCTTAACCTGAGAGACGGTTCTGGAGAAGAAGTCGAAAATAGCTATAATTCACAAAAATTCATAAAAAATTAGTAAACAAATTGCAGCACCACCTGGTGAACAAATTACGAACTAGGAGTCCAAGGGAGTTTTCCTGTATGATATCAAAGCAATTGGGTGAGCGTTTTCGGAGAAGTAGATTTTTTAAGATTTGCCTAAAAAAAGAACAAAAAAATTTATTTAAAATTAAAAAATGACTGGATCGTGACCATTTAAACAAACTTGGTAGAGACCCACCCAAGGCACATACCCACCAAGTTTGAAGTGGATCTGGCCGACGTTTTTTTGAGAAGAAGGCGAAAATGTGAATTGTGGACAGACGACGGACGACGGATGACAGACCCTCACAAAACCTCAGCTGACTGATAAGTCAGCCGAGGTAAAAATCAGGAGTCCACAGCAGTGCTACCTAGTGAACATCTTTGCTTGACAAGGATCATATCCACAAAGTTTCAACTTAATCTAAGAGACGGTTCTGGAGAAATAGTGACAAGAATAAAAACACCCAAAAATTCATAAAAAATTTGAAAAAAACTTCCCGCACCACCTGGTGTACAAATTAAGAACTAGGTGTCCCTAGGAGTGTTCTTATGTAATTTATCAAAGCAATTGGGTGAGCAGTTGTGGAGAAGATTTGTAAATCTTGGTTTCTCCAAAATAAGAACAAAAAAATTCATTAAAAAGCCAAAATCACTGGGGCGTGACCATTTGAACAAACCTGGTAGAAACCCACGCAAGGTACATTGCTACCAATTTCGAAGTTGATCTGGATGATGGTTTCAAAATAGAAGTCGAAAACATGAATTAGCATTTGCATGCCCATTGACTAACATAGTAATCAATAGGAAATGGTCCTTTACTGATAAGTACCCAAATTGAAAAAAAACATTATAAAAAAAAAAATGAATCCACAGCAGTGCCACCTAGTGAACAACTTTGTTTCACCCTTTCACAAGGTACATATGGACCAAGTTGCAGCTTAATCCGAGTAACAGTTCTGGAGAAGAAGGCAAAAATGGTAAAAACACACAAAAAATCACAAAAAAAAAAAAGAAAACAGAAAAACATTGCAGCACCACCTGGTGAACAATTAATAACTACGAGTCCATCAGTGTGTTCCTGTGTGATATCAAAGCAATTGCGGCAGCGATTTTGTAGAAGATTTGTTAAGATTTGCCTCAAAGAAAAAAAAATCATAATAAATCCCCAAAATCATTGAAGCATGACCATTTGAACAAACTTGGGAGAGACCCACCCAAGGTACATCCGCATTAAGTAAGAAGTGAATCTGGGAGACGGTTTGAAAAAGAAGTTGAAAATGTGAATTGTTGATGCGGACGGCAGACCATAAGATAAGCTCAGCTGACTGACAAGTCAGCTGATCTAAAAATGGAAGCAGATTTGGATGGCGCATTATAGTTGTATGTGTTTCTTGCCTGTGCAAACATCATCATCTATCAATACTTCACACTATACTGCAGGGACAGATCTAAACTTCAAAAATTTTGTAGCCAAATGGGAAATAGAAGCAGAATATACAGAAATTTGGTATTGGCCCTTTAATAATTCATTTTAAAGTATTTAAGCCAGTTTCACATTTTTAGAGCCAAATTTAAGAAACATTTGTATTTGGCTAATTGGCTAATGGTCAGAGCAGCCCCTGTATATTCTATCCAGCAACCCTGTGCTGCAACTAATTTCTAGACACATAGAACTTTTCACACTCTTTTCCAAATACATGTTAATGGTTTGTATTCTTGAAGCAAATGCAGAATATACAACTCTATCTGGGTGGATTTGATGACACTGAAAAATCCAATGATCAAGGGATACATGATATTTTTGGTATGTAAATCGAGAAAAAAAATATTAAAAAATGACTTCATCTTTAAGACAATAGAGGAAGAAGGACAACGGAAATATCTTATAGATTGACCTTCACATCTTGATAGCAGTGTGTCTGCTCCCACTCCATGCCCTTCAAAGGTACGTCACTTTATTGAAAGGGGGTAAGGGGGGGGGGGGTTCAGTATGCTGGTACAGGTAATTATTTTTCTAGAGTACACAGTATGGAAAATAAAAATCTTTCAAAATTTTGTATAGTACAAAGTACGTAAAATAAGAGAGCTTCCAGTATGCCCGTACGGTAAATAAAAAGCCCCAGTACGCCAGTACGGGAAACCCCTTTCCCACCCTCTTTATTGAACTTTGTAACTGCTGCATGAACAAGCTGGTCTTTTATCAGTAATTTTGATGTGACATATGTACACAATATAAAGAATGAATTCTTATTGGGTCAATGAAATTTTATAATGTTTAAACAGAATTATCGACTCCATCAGGTGACTACAGTAATCTCTTAGCGGTATTTGGCAGCTATGTCACATTTAGGCTTCCTCGTCATAAAAAAAAAAAAAAATACTGATAAACTTCTTGAGATAAGAACCCTAAATGTGACATACGGAGTCTTTGGTTTCATGTAATTTACAATATATGTGACCATTAACCTTCAGCCTTTCCCCTCAAATTTACATTGAGTCAACAGCTGTTATTTCGGCTACGTTGGACCAAACTTACCCCCATATAAAGCTGTTGAGCTGGGGCAAGCTTTCTGATATGTCCCTGTGTGTGATTCTCATTCAAACTGTCTTTCATTAACACAACTGATAAAAATTTGGCCAGCTAAGGGTGGAAACTCGGAAAGGATAATTGTCCCAGGCTGTTTATCAAGCAATTGGCCCCGGGCCTAGGTATAGACTCAACTTACTACATTATACTTGCAAGATAATTAAGAGAAATAAACATACCTAATTAGCAAGAAAATAAAAACTTTACCAAACTCATTCTTCTAACATAGTCTCCACAAATAGTTAGACAGAGAGAGACAGACAGACACTGAGACAGAGAGAGGGAGATCTGATCTGCAACTCTGTCGCTTTCTGAACAAATGAGCTGTTGAGTTTAACCTTACAGCAATAATACAACTCTACGGTTTAACTTAAAAGAGACTGTTTGGTGTTCCCGCAGTCGCAGAGTCTCCGTTACGTCGATGTGGTTGTCAGCGTCAGTCATTGTTGTAGAAAAACAGTGGTGCACTCATTATCGCTCAAACATCTCTCCCCACTAAAATGTGACAGAAATTCCACAGTAACAATTAAAGTAACGCAGTCTTCTCCTTCTTACCTGGTATAGCAATGCTATTGAGTGTTTTGTGGTGAAATGAATTCGGTAAATTTCCCATCCAGTCCGAGTAATCAGACAATGAAATGTGAGACCCGCTAGTCGCCATGACCGTGTTTTGGTATTTTGAAAGTCATGTGCTATACCGAAAGCGTGCCACGCCCTCTTTTGTCAATATATGTCATGAAACCATGCAGTAATTCTTATTTGCAACTTTCTTCTTTTATATCAAAATAACAGGCTCGGAACTAAATCACTGATACCTGGCAAGGTTCTGAATGAAAAATGAAAATACAGAATTATAAGATGATAATTCACAATAAAATAATGACAACCCAGTGCAATTACTGTGCTCTGTGTGTGTGTGTGTGTGTGTGTGTGTGTGTGTGTGTGTGTGTGTGTGCACGCACTATTGCACGGGGGAAGGAAGGGTCAGTGGAGATGGACTGGAAGACGAGACAGGTTTTTTTTATGTTTTTTGTTTTTGTTTTTTTCTGTTCCAGGGTTACATAACAGGAAGGTTGGGGTCCAACTGTTCTGAAATATCGATACAAACGAAATGTTATAATAATAATAATAATAATAATAATAATAATAATAATAATAATAATAATAATAATGATGATGATGATGATGATGATGATGATGATAATAATAATAATAATGTTTTTTTGTCTTTGTTTTTTCTGTTCCAGGGTTACATAACAGGAAGGTTGGGGGTCCAACTGTTTTGGAATATCGATACAAACGAAATGTTATAATAATAATAATAATAATAATAATAATAATAATAATAATAATAATAATAATAATAATAATAATAATAATAATAATAATAATAATAATAATAATAATAATAATAGGATGTTTACTTGAAAAACTTTGCATTAAATTGTAATTTGAGAAATTCAAATTATTGCTTGCGATAAAATGTATATTTTTACGGTGAACCGTTTTAAAAACTGATTGTTCTAGTCATAATGTGTGTGAAACAGACCACAAAATAGAATCAGAAATCCTAACAAAGGTCCAAGTTATGCATTTCTGGTAGATCAGTTTAAAACAGGACCTTGTAGCTATTTAAAATAGTTTAAACTACAAATAATGGACCCTATAAAACAACCAGATAGGTATTCCGATCTAAAATAAATAGAGATACTACAGCAGTATTCGGGAATTGAGAAAGTATTGAATGAAAGAATTTCCTATGCATGTGGCTGGAACAACAGATCTGACAAGTAGTACTAGCATTTGTTACTTCATAGTTAACAACCAATTGCATTAATTCTTTATGTGGTTTTTTGGTTGTCGTTGTTGTTGTTGTTTTTGTGTTTTGTTTTGTTTTGTTTTGTTTTGTTTTGTTTTGTTTTGGGTTTTTTTTTGGGGGGGGTTGTTATTTGTTTTTTTTTCTTTTTTGAGGCAACGTTTGTATTCGCGTAGAAAGTAGTATCTTTTTAGCCAATCTTTTTTTTTAATTCATCAGACACATACTATCCTTTGGCGATTTCTGTGTGCCCTTTTTCTCTCTTTTCTTTTTTGCTGAATATGTCATTAATATATATATTTTTTTTTTACTTTCTGTGCTCTGGTCTGAAAGAACTGTCAAATGTTACACCCAGCCGTAACACAGCACGGACTCCAGTAGAAGATAAACCGCATAAATAGACTAACGAACCCAAAACTGGAAATGACAACCCAGCATTATGACACATAATGTAAAGCACAAAATTAGTAGTTATAATTTGGGTAACATCATGGTTGGTTATCTGTATGCCCTGTACTGGGAACAAAATGTTCAATATTTATTACAATACAGTGATGCAAAACTCTGGGAATTGTGATGCTCCAATTTGTAAATGTAACAGCATTTTCAAAACGCGTCGCAGATTCATGAGAAGCGCAAAGATGTTAACTTTATCATTGGACAATATTAAAATCAAGAAATTATGAAATTTTTTTGAAACAAACAGAAGAAGACATAGTTTAGACTTTACGACAAGAAGAAAACATGAATAATGGCTGGAATAAACGACGGTATAAAGAAACAAAACGGAAAGGTAGGAGTGTGTATTGTGCTTTTTTATGAGTGGACGTTAAAATCCTGGAAAAAATTGATGAGAGGGTTCACAGTTTAAGAAAGGACCGCTACAAACCCGAAAGGGATCAACAATGTATTTCAGGATTCAAAATGTAATCTAGAATTAGAGGGACTACGCGAGAATTTGACTTGACATCAATTGACAAAGCAGGCAAGAACATTAAAAATATTGCACTCAGATGTAAAACCTGTCACCGTGACGAAAAACACATTAAATGAGTTGAACAGAGATACTTCTTGGCAAGTTCAGTGTGTGGGCACAATCATCACAAATCTGGAGGAGAAAAATAATAATTATGATAAAAAGCACCATATCTGATGAAAGCAACAGTTTACCGATTATCTTCCCCATTGATAATGGCACCATTTGACGTCAATAAAATACAGGTTTATTAAATCAAAGTAATGATGAAATGTATCTATGCCATTGCTAAAAGGCACACAAGTCGGCAAATTTCGGTTTATTAAAGTACCTATTGCAATGGAATGTATCCATGTCATAGTTAAAAGGCACAAAAGTCAGTAAAATTCGGGTTCATCAAAGTAAAAATTTGCAAAAGATTAGTATTTAAATTTATTGGAATAACAGAGAAAAATGTGTGTTTTAGCGCACAACGGTTGACTAAACTTGTTACATTAGCCAAGGTTAACGATATACCACAATTGTAGCCAGAATGACTAGGATAGTATCGAATTGTATAGCATAGCGTAACATAACATTGTCTTTAAGCCAGTGCCACTGAATCCATGCAAGTTTTGATCTTCAGCCAGGTCCTGGATGATACAATGCTGTGGAAACATGTTGAGATAAAAAATTACAAATAAAGCAGAGGAACGTATACTCAAAACGATTGTTGTTTACTGTCACATGACATATACAGGTACTTACAAAGAAAAATGTGACAGGGACTGACACTAACGCAGGTTTATGTGCCTCTTCAGGCAACACAATAAAAACTAGAAAGGAAGATTTGCTACAAAGAAAATCTGTCTGTGTGCCTTCCAAAGTTGTAAATATTAAATGGTACAACCTTTGTGCTTTGGTACTTCACATTCCATTAAGCTTATGGCTAGATGAAAATTTCCCAAGTCCAAATGACCTTGACCTCTGACCTTTAACCTTTACAGGTTACATGTTAATTGCAAAGATGTGCTGTGTTACACTACCCACAATTTAAGTCCAACATGATTAGCATTGGATGGAAATTGGACGAGTTATGGCTGAATGAAACTTCCAAAGGTCCAGATGACATTGACTTTTGACCTTTAGGGGTCACATGTAATTTTCAAAATGTGCAATGTTGCAAGAGCTTCAATTTGACCCCAACATGATCAAAATTGGATGACAATTGACCAAGTTATGGCTAGAAGAAAGCCACCATCGAAAGTGGCCTTTGACCTTGAAATGACATATGACCTTGAGATGACCTCTATCTGAGGTGAACTTTGACCTTTTCAATGATATTTTGACCTAAAATTGGCCTTTGGCCTTGACATGATCTTGACATTTGAAATGACATTTGCCTTGCTATGATCGTACTTCTATACACTTGGAACTATATCTACTATAGTATATAAGATATTGAAGATTTAAAACTTTAATAAGGCCTCATTTGCATAATTTGGAAAAGCATGACTTCTCATTTTTGAAAAGCGAGACTTCAAAAATGTGCAGTTTTACAATAGCTACAATTTGAGCCCAACATGATCAAAATTGGATAAAAATTGACAAAGTAATGGCTAGAAGAAAGCCACCATCGAAAGTGGCCTTTGGCCTTGAAATGACCCTTGACCTTGAAATGACCTCTACCTGAAGTGGTCCTTGACCTTAAAAATGATATTTTGACCTAAAACTGACCTTTGACCTTGACATGGCCTTGACATTTGAGATGACCTTTGCCTTGATATGATCGAACTCTAATACACTCGGAACTACACCTACTATAGTATATCAGATATTGAAGATTTAAAACTTTAATTAGCCGTCATTTGCATAATTTTGAAAAGCATGACCTCTCATTATAAAAAGGCCAGACTTCATCTGTAGAAGTGTAATTGTGCCAAGTTTGGAGTTTCTACGTATAATACTTTTCAAATGATATGTCGGACAAATTTGCCTGTAAAGAAAGAAAGAAAGAAAGAAAGAGAGAAAGAAAGAAAGACTAGAAAAGAAGATTTGCTTCAAAGCAAATCTGTCTGTGTGCCTTCAAAGGTTGTGAATATTAGGGGCTACAACTTTTGTCCTTTGGTACTTCACGTCCATTAAGCTTATGGCTGGTTAAAAATTTCCAATTCCAAATGACCTTGACCTTCGACCTTTACAGGTCACATGTAAATTGCAAAAAATGTAAAGTGTTACAATACCCACAATTTAAGCCCAACATGAACCAAATCAGATGAAAATTGACCAAGTTATGGCAAGATGAAACTTTCAAAGGGCCAAATGACTTTGACCTTTGCCCTTTTGAGGTTATATGTTCTTATAAAAATGTGCAGTGTTGCAATACCTACAATTTGAGTCCAAAATGATTAGAATTGGATGGAAATTGGCCAAGTTTTGACTGGATGAAACTTTCAAAGGTCCAAATGACCTTGACCTTTGATCTTTAGAAGTCACATGTAAGTTTCAAAATGTGCAAGGTTACAATAGCTACAATTTGAGCCTAACATGATGAAAATTGGATAAAAATTGACCAAGTTATGGCTAAGAGAAAGCCACCATCAAAAGTGGCCTTTGACCTTGAAATGACCTTTGACCTTGAGATGACCTCTACCTGAAGTGAACCTTGACCTCAAAAATAACATTTTGGCTTAAAATTGACCTTTGACCTTGACATGACCTTTGACCTCGACATGACCTTGACATTTGAGATGACCTTAACCTTGCTATGATCGAACTCCTATACACTCGGAACCACATCTACTATAGTATATAAGATATTGAAGATTTAAAACTTTAATTAGCCCTCATTTGCATAATTTTGAAAAGCATGATCTCTCATTATAAAAAGGCCAGACTTTATCCATAGAAGTATAATTGTGCCAAGTTTGGAGTTTCTACGTGTAATACTTTTCAAATGAAATGTCGGACAAATTTGCCTGTAAAGAAAGAAAGAAAGAAAGAAAGAAAGAAAGAAAGAAAGAAAGAAAGAAAGAAGAAAGAAAGAAAGAAAGAAATAAAGAATTCCTAGAAAAACAGTATGTCTGTGTTGGCACACAGACATAAAAAGAAAGAAAGAAGAAAGAAAGAATTCCTAGAAAAACAATATGTCTGTGTTGGCACACAGACATAATTAGTCATACTGAATTATGGTTGATACACGTTAAAACGACAAAATATACTACAACAGATTGATCAGAACTGTTTCTCAATGTGGAAAATGATATAAATAGACAGCAGTCACGTAGGTACCTACAAAGAAAAAATGTGACAGGGACTGAAAACTACAGATGCTTATGTGTCATCCTTAAGACAACACAATTAATGTAAATTACAGTGATACTGTGTAATGGTTAATGCAGGATAAAACAACAAAATATACTGTGACAGATTCATCAGAACTATTTCTCAATGTAGAAAATGACATAAACTGACAACAGCAACAACTTTGCCTTGGTCTCAAGAATAATCTAGAAAAGAAGATTTGCTTCAAAGCAAATCTGTCCGTGTGCCTTCAAAAGTTGCAAATATTAAATGCTACAACTTTTGTCCTTTGGTACTTCACATTCCATTCAAATCATGGCTAGAAGAAAATTTCATCAAAGTCCCAATGACCTTGACCTTTGACCTTTGACCTTTACAGGTCTCATGTAAATTGCAAAAATGTACAGTGTTACAATACCCATACTTTGAACATAGCAGGGAAATAGGGGAATAAATGGAGTTTAGAATTTAGTACGGATAAGAGTAAAGTGATGACTCTTGGGAAGAAACCAGATGGGAATAAAAAATGGAGAATTGGGCAGTTCCAAATTCCAGAAGGTAGGGAACAGTTAATTGAAATTGGGGAGGTTGATAAGCATGAATACCTAGGTGTTAAGATAAAAGCAACAGGTAAAGGCATGTTCAAGTATCAGGTGGAGAAGATTAAACAGAAAGTGAATCGTACAAAAAGGAATGATTAAAGCCACTGCACTGAACAGTTTCAACAAAGCATACACAGCAAGGGTATTATGGGATAGAGTTGCAATACCAGGGATGATATATGGCTTAGATGTGATTTCAATATGTGATTTAGGCATCCAGGGAATGGAGAAAGCACAGAATGAGATGGGGAAATGGATACTGAGAGCACCACAATGTGCACCAACAGAAGCAGTCCTAGAAGAGTTAATTAGGATGAAATAAAATCACAGACAGGATTGCCAAAGCAAAGCGTAAGTACTGGGGGGTATTTACAAGCAATAAATTAAGACAGGCGGTGCAGGAAGGTTTACAATGAAGTTGTCAAGGAACAAACAAGATGGGTCAAAGATATAAATGAGTTGGCAGAGAGATACGAATTGAAACGATATGATGAGGTTGATGACTGGAAAGTATATACAGATAGGACTGTTACAAAGGGCTGGAAGGAAGACTGGAAAAGAGGAGTCAGGGAAAAGAGTACATTAAAAGCGTACAAGGTACTAGAAAAGCCAAAGAAAAGTGTGTGTTGGGATGGAGGGAAGGGGTCCAGGCTTCTTTTTCAAAGTAGGGCAGGAATGATCGATCTAGAAAAGAGAAAACAGAAGTGGACAACAGGTAGTAATGATAAATGTAAGGTATGTAGACGAGAGGCAGATGAGACCGTGGATCATTGGCTGTTGTGGTGTGATGCATATAGAGAGATAAGAGAAGAATTTTTTTCAGAAAGTGGCACAGGGAAGACAAGGGTCTAGAAGATGTTCATTGTTTGGAGGGAAGAGGAACGTGTAGCATGGGTTTTAGGTTTGAAGGGTGGCTTTCTGGGAGGCAGGAAAGGCACTAAAAATGTACAGGACTACGTGGTAGGGTGCTGGGAGAAAAGAAATGAATTGATAGGGCTTGATAGCAACAGGGTGAATTAGAATTTCAGAGCGCAGGGAGGGGAGAAAATGGTGGTAACCCTTATAAGGGCTCCCATGGGATCCCCCGTGGGAGCTGCCTGAGCCTTAGAGGCGGGGATAGGGTGTATGAGGGAAGGTTTTTCTGTCTTTTTATGGGGAGGGGGCGGGGGACTACAAGCGATGAATGTTGGGGGATTTATCTAGGGCCAGGGGCCAACCACAGCTGTGAGAGATTGTGTGGTGGACCCTTTGCCTCGCTCTGGTCCTGGAAAACATGGCAGCATGGGCTGATTAGGATAATCATGGTTTCCTCCATCTCGTCTATTTTTCCTTTTCTTTCCTTTCCTTTTTCCTGGGCCACCTGTGTCACACAGGACCGCGGCGCATTAGCGGAGAGCCACAGTAATATTATATTACTATTATTACTTTAAGTCCAACATGATTAGAATTGGATGGGAATTGGGCGAGTTATGGCTGGGTGAAACTTACAAAGGTCCAAATGACGTTGACCTTTGACCTTTAGGGGTCACATGTAAGTTTCAAAATGTGCAGTGTTACAATAGGTACAATTTGAGCTAAACATGACCAAAATTGGATAAAAATTGACCAAATTATGGCTAGAAGAAGGCCACCATCGAAAGTGGCCTTTGACCTTGAAATGACCTTTGACCTTGAGATGTTCTTTACCTGAAGTGGACCTTGACCTTTAAACTGACATTTTGACACAAAATTGGGCTTTGACCTTGACATGACCTTCGCCTTGCTATGATCGAACTCCAATGCACTCAGAACCACATCGTATACTATAGTATACAAGATATTGAAGATTTAAAACTTTAATTAGCCCTCATTTGCATAACTTTGAAAAGCATGACGTCCCATTATAAAAAGGCGAGACTGCATCTATAGAAGTATAATTATGCCAAGTTTGAAGTTTTACGTTTAATACTTTTCAAATCAAATGTCGGAAAAAATTGCCTGTAAAGAAAGAAAGAGAAGAAAGAAAAAAAGAAAGTAAGAAAGAAAGAGAAGAAAGAAAGAAAGAAAATATTCCTAGTAAAACATCACGTCTGTGTTGGCCTACAAACATAATTAAAGATATATTGCCAAAATATTTGACCAGATAGATGAGATCATGAGTTCTAGTTTAGAATCATGCGATACCCTCATTTGAGATCAGATATTTCGAAATTAACAATTATATTACAATATCAAGTTCAAATAAAGCAAGCGAATTTCATATATATTGCAAACATACATATGCAATAAACAAATAAATTTAAAATATAACTGACACCTATAATGTTCACTTAACGTATCCTAGTAGTTTAGTTACCATGTTTTATTTATCACGACAAGCTTTATTATGTCTCTGTGGCAACACAAACACTCTTTCTTTCTAACACACGAATTTCATCTCATTCTCTGTTTTCATTTGTTTGATTTTGTGGGCTAAAGACACACCATTTCGTAATTGGCGTGCGCTTCATTTCAAAAAAAAGTCGGGATTACTTAAGTTGTGATTTTGTCTTTTGTGTCTGCCCCCAAAGCGGACCCGAGCTGCATATTTTGTCTATTCCGCAAGTGTAGTAACACGGAACTTGGTCTGCTGTACATGCAACTTTTTTGTCGGCTTTGCTTGAAGTGTTTGGGTGAAAATTGCTTGTTTCATTAAATTTTATTTTATTATTTTTTCTTTTGGCTTGCCGTCGTGCACTCTTTTCTGTCTGGAGGAAAGAATGCAACTGCAAAAATTCGCCAGCATAGCTGAATTTCAGGCCATAGCCCGCTCCAAATTGAAAAAAAAAAAAAAAAACCTGATTTTTTGTGAAACATCAACCATACAGATGAATATATTTATCCGGTCGAAATTCCTTGCGTAGCGACCCAGTGCCTTTGACATTTGGGATGGCACCACCAACAAAATACAAATATGGCAGAGAATCCGCTTAGCCTAAGCAGACAATAACATAAGAAGACATAACGAGAGAACAAACTTTGTTCTGATAACCCTACCTATCTGCATTTTGAAAAAAATATCTTGACCTTGCTGCACTTTTTCAATGCAAGGTGTATTTGGGGTGTGTTTTTGGTGTATGGAGAGCTTTTTTATGGTAAGACCATCACCCCCCCCCCCCCGATATGAAGGTGATTAAATCCTGTAAAAATATAATACAATATTGGGACATCCCAAGTGCCTCCACCCCTTTCCCACCAAGTAATGCTGACCCGGCCCCAAATTCATGTATGTATGTGTGATTGCCGCAAAAGCAGAGGTAAGCTGTGTGTATAAGTATAGATACAGCATTCAAAATCCGTACAATCGGATCAAATAACAAACAAAATTCAATGAAGCTTGGGCCTTTTAAAAAAAAATTATACACCCACTGGGGGGGGGGGGAGGGGGGGGGGATAAAAAATTACAGCATTACCTGGTGTAGATTGATCAAAAGTAGGTGAACAAAAGTATCCCCAGCTGATTTCAAAACAACATTCGTCTGTGACTGGTGTGACTTGATGAAGTTCTCTCTGCCAAGTCACTCTGATCTCTCTCTCTCTCTCTCTCTCTCTCTCTCTCTCTCTCTCTCTCTCTCTCTCTCTCTCTCTCTCTCTCTCTCTCCCCTCCCCCCCACCGAGGGAGTCTACCACCTTTATAGCTCAAATTTTGAAGTTTATGCATAGAGTGTGGTAAATGTTTCATCAAACCCAGTATGAAAATTTAGTATTTTCTTTTGTAATCTCTATATCAATAAATGACCCCCCCCCCGCATGGATTTATTTAAAAAAAAAAAATGTTTGGAGTTCTGCGTATGATGTGCAAGACATCACTGGGTCAAAGCTGTTATCTTGTTTGAGTGTGAATTAGTGACCCAAGGGGCGGGTTGGGGGAGGGAGACTTCAACTACTGTGATCATCTATGGGGTACAATCCAATTTAGAGGACTTTGCTTTCAGTATGTCAACTTTTGTCCTTCATCTAAATACATGTATTACCTATACTTTCTTGTGATATTCGGAAATGTAAAGCGATCTTACTACTATACATAGAGTTATCATAACTATGTTACTACGAAAGCCCGAGGCGAGATATAATCGGGGCCTATTTTCCTCGGAAGGGGTTAGTATATCTGCTATGCATGCAAGTGAATGAAAATGGCACAACGAGTGTGTGTATTTCGAACTTCAACAAATCAATAAAAGTAGTCAATAGCTGTTGTGGGATAATATGATCGAAGGTTCAATGTAACAA
Organism: Hermodice carunculata; assembly: GCA_964020975.1. Lineage (NCBI taxonomy): Eukaryota > Metazoa > Annelida > Polychaeta > Eunicida > Amphinomidae > Hermodice > Hermodice carunculata. The sequence goes on along the minus strand of OZ026622.1, from coordinate 16,896,505 downwards.
TATGAGGAATTTTAGGTTAATATACGTAAGTATTCATGAACATGATCGCCATTTTCAAGTATTATGGAGATACCAAAAGAGGGAACTGTAGGTTCATGTGGAAAAAAAAAAAAAAAAAAAAATCGGCAAGTGGAATGACTCGCGTTTACCGAAAGTATGTGTATCTAAAAATAGCTTGCTTTCGGTCGCTGTTGCGTCCTCTCGATTGTTTTCGGTCGCTTTCTGTTGCTTTCGGTAATTAGACGGACCCTTTTTGAACGATAATAAGAACACCAGGCGCATGAACAAGAATGATGATCGCTGCATGATGATCACTGTGATAATAAGCTAGTAGTAACGGCATTTATTAATGTGCCGAATGTGAAAATGACCGACACATAGATGCAATTGCGCAGTACCATATCTCCATGCTGCAAGTGAAGGTATATTAGTGAGATGTCGCGCGTTTGAGGTGAGAGCAGTCGGGAAAGTCAGGGACGGACTTGGCCCCATTTCTGAGGCATCGACGGTGTTGTTTTGATATGCCCATATCAAAACAACACCGTCGATGCCTCAGAAATGGGTCTAGGACGGACTGTTCCTAATTTCGTTCAATAGCCCGTCCATGGCCCAAGCTGGGGAAAGTGAAAAAATAAAATAATGGGAGTTGGGAAGGCAGACCAAGCCAATGGTAATGAACTTAAATGAAGGTATGCTGTCACAATTTAGGACATTTTCCAGTCCGTCATCATAGACATAAATTCAAAATGATTGAATGTTTACTGGTATCTGCGCATTTTTTTTGTATTATATGTATATATATTTCTGTATACCATGTATCAGTGAATCAAATCAGATCAATCAATCAATTTCTGAAACGACGCAGCGCATTATCGGAATTCCGAAACGGCGCAGCTGTGACCCCCGCCATTTATTCTGCTTCCATATTGGAATTTTAATATGGTCCTGGGTGGGAGTGAGTGGGACCTGGACCATATAATATTAGAATTCCCATTCAGTCCTGGAGAGTACCATATAAATTTGATAAACTTCTAATTTTATTCACACATGGGGAAATTAAAAGAAAATAAGGACCATATAATTGGCTATTGCAATTCCTATATGGTCCTGATTATTGAACAGCCCCAAGGCCCAGGTCAGTGCGGCCTGCCGGAGTCGGAGATCTAGCCCCAAGGGAGCTCCCCACGCTCTGTGAGCTTGTGGCTAGTAAAAGAGCGTGGGGAGGTCCCTTGGGGCTACTAGAGATCCAGGTTTTAATAATATTACCCAAATGTAACCCATTGATTCATAATGACACGTTAACAAAATGGCAGTTGACGCCTCATTAAATCTCACAAAATTGAGCTTGGACACTGTTACTTCCATGCTTTAGTAGAAACAAGAAATAATTATGGAAAACAAATACTAAGCAGTTTGGTTTTTGGTGGCTGTGCCAATATTGGAATTCCACTGTGGCACAGGACATTATGGGAATATTCTCAGTAAGCCCAGATTCCGATACAGTGCACAACAGACTGACCTGTCTAATGACTAGGCCAAGTAGGCCTAATATACAAATAATGCAAAAGAGCCTATGTGTTAGGGGGCCACCATTAGATATCTAGGGGGAGGCCTGGAGTTTTTCTCCCCAAAAAATTATTTATGTCACAAAGGGGATAGAACACTTTTTTTTTGTTTTTTACACCATGGTGGGCTGTAATTTTTTTTTTCATACAAAGCAGCAAACGTTTTTTTTTTCCACCCAGGACACATGACCTAATGCCAAACCCATTCTTTAATATCAAAGCATTTACCACCTCGTAACCTGTGTAGATGACTGAGTGTGTAAATTTTACATACTGATCTATGCAGAATTGGGATAAATATTTTGACAAATATCAGAGATGTCTTTCTAAAAGACAATATGTTCAGTGGTATCTATTATGAGTACAGCTTTATTAAATGAAGCTAGGTGTCTAATGTGTATGGATAATGTTTGGATAAGACATGTAATGGCTGCGTCTCATTGTATCTTTAGTTCTGACAGTGTCTTAACACAGTATGTAGAAGTTCAGTCTAATGTAATGTAGTGATAAGTTCTTGACTTCCTTGACAAGTCTGAACGTGAATGAAGTCATGAAATACCCGAGTGAAGCGAGGGGAAAACTTTTTTTAAAGTTTCTGTGAAAAAGTTTTAAAGTTTAAGTGATTACAAGTACTTATTTTGACTAGCTGCAATATATTTATTTTACCCTCATTCATTGAGACAATATTTATGTCCACTCTGTCCTCTTGTTCTTTATTTATTTCCCCCATTGTCTGCACAAAAATGTTTATTTCAAAAAAACTCCAGGCCCCCCTAAAGATATCTAATGGTGGCCCCCTTGTTGAAGGTGATCTATCTCCGAGGACTGATCACCTTCTATTACACATGGGCTCCTCAGCATCATTCGTTTTATAATATAAGCAACCCTATAGCAGATCAATAACGGGAAAAACAATCAATGAGGGATATAGGTTTTGACATCAGTAAAACAACAAATTTTAAAACCATCAGAAAAAGGTCTGAAGTAACAAATAATAACAGGGACTAGTTAGGCCTACAAGCCTCCTTGCACTAGGCCTTTGATTACCATGCCACCTAACGGTTAAAAAAGGGAATCTCTAGCATGTGTTATTGATCATGAGCAGCATCTGTTATCGATCTTTAACACATGGCCTGCAAAGACCCAATGGCCAATCAGTGCTCGTCTTTTAATCTTATTGTGATTATAAGCTATATTATAATGTATGATAAAGCATAGATTAGATTGGGATATCCGAATCGTACTGCATGTTCTGTGTGTAAAGCATAAAAGACCATACTTAATACTGGATTGCTTTGATTGAATGACGCAAAGTAGGGTGGATTGATATATATAAGGGCCTCGTGGTCGTCTCGGTAGAGTTGGACTGTTTCCTTCCAGTCCTGGCAGCTCAGGATCGTCGCCCGGTCGGAGAAGCATGCATCGGTGATGCCTTGGCCTTGGGCCTCTGGTAAGCGATGACCATCGCTCTGGCTCCCGGCGGGTATGGTTAAAGTTACCATGCACCTGCCTGTTGTAGAACCACTCTTCAGCCGTCATCACGCGTAAGCCTTTTTTGCCTTGTTGGTGGCGCCACTCTTCTAGAGTAAGATGTTCTTGATAGTAGTCGTAGAGGCCCTCTGAGGTCTTCCCGTCTTTGATGTGCCACAGTACCCTCATCAGGTGTGGGTCGTGGTCATTAAGCAGGAGGCGCTTGGCAAAAGGGCTGCGGATCCACAAAACGGCTCAACAACCATCTTGATGGCATCAAGGTCGACAGCTTGGAAAATGTGGCAGAGCTCAAGTCGCTTACCGCCCAGCCACGGTAAGTAAAACTGAGACATAGCATATATATCTCACAAATAAAGGCCCTCTCAAAGAGAAGACGACAGGCCCAGGGGTTATGCCCACCCCCCTGGTCGGGCCCCAGCCCAGACAGCACCAGGGGTAGCCCCCGGCTGAACCTTACCTTAGCTGTTTCGCCCTGCCAGGGCTCATCAGAATGCCTAGGAGACATTGAGGGCTCCGCAAGCCCATCAGCCGCAAGGCAAGTGGGTGGGTGCCTGGCCTGTTAATATGTCAAAGGTGCATGAGCACTGAGCGGGCTCAACTGCTCCAGACTGTGCTACACAGCACAGCTGATCGTGGGTAGGCAACTACTCGTCCTCCCCATCTGTCCCCACATCACCCACAGTCTCCAAGCGCCGGATGTCCATCTGAGTCAGTTGTATTTGGGCTTCTGTAGTATCCAAGTCCTTTGCCAGGGTCTTAAGAGGCAGTCTTTGTTTTCTCCTATGCTGAAAGAGCCTAGATCTTTCATTGAGCTTTCTAGCCAACTCTAGCCTGGCTTTCCCCTTGGAGACCCTGGTCTGTTGGGCTACCTCCGATAAAAAAGCAAAGACCCTTCTGTTTGCTTGCTGCTGATTGGCTTCCATGGCTGTGGTGGTGAAATAATCACACTCCCTGCCCGCTTGTGTGTATATGATGCCAGAGAGCATTCTAGAAAAAAAGGTGCTGCGTTGGCAATGACTCAAAGGGCTTACCTCGTGTATGACATAGACAGGTATACCTATCCCACCCCTGATATACCTTTTCACCATCCTTTCCCCCTTTTCCGGCGGAAACTCTGGCTCCCCACCATTTCCCGAAAAATCGGGACTCCAAACCCACCCGATATCCCTCAATAGCGGGCTCTGTGGACATCACTTCTTTGCGATCATTTTGTTTACTTCTGGTGAGCGAACATGGTCATTTGCCGCAGAGGGGTCATGACATGCACACTCAAGTTCACATTGCATTTTTTGCGTACTCTCTATCATTGGATAACCTTTCAAGGTCAAACAATGCAAATTGAATTTCGAAGGTTTCAAAATGGCAGCTGCTCGCTCTTCACATGATGAGCATGCTATGTTTGACCTTACAGAGGAGGCTCAATCAGGAACTCTAACGTACGAAATGAGTGGGAAATCCTGCAAACGGGCAATGAACTATCAGAAAATAATATTCTAACAGGGGAATGTGAATCAGAACGATCTAGTTCCGAGTCTGACAACGATGACCCAGGTCATGCAGATGATGCATTTCCGAGTCTCAATCATGGAGATGCAAGTCATGTGGCCGCACAGGACAGACAGAACTAGGCTATGTTTTTTTATTAGTGATGAGGACACAGAGGATCAAATTTTCTTTGGATTTGAAGAGGATTTTACCAAATTTGCCAACCTCGAAATGGCACAAAATGTGCTGGAAATGCAGGAATTTTCTGAAGACTCTGGTCCCACATGAGATGCTCCTCCAGGTACCAGTGCCCTGGCCTATTTTGAACTTTTTCTTGACCAGTCCCTCTTAGATAAAATGCGCAAATGGACTAATGATAATGCTATGAAGAAGAGAATGGATGATCCTGTGCACAATAAAGGTGAATGGTACCCTATAGAAGACAACTGAAAGCCTTTATGGGCATAGTCCTGTATGTTGAAAGTTTTCTCAAGGTCCGCATAGAGGACATATGGAATTGTGATCGTGCTCATTTCCTACTGGATTTTACAGGCATTACAAATGTATTTACTCGATCAAGGTTTACACAGATATTGAGATATCTGCATTTTAGTAATGAGAACAGGGATTGCGCTGCTGCCGGCACCAGGGACAAACTCTATAAAATAAGACCCTTACTTTCAGCCCTGAGAAAAAAGTTCGTGGATGAGTATACCCCACACAGAGAAGTGTGTATTGATGAAACAGTACCTTCGAGACAAACCGCACAAGTGGGGCATAAAAGCATGGCGTTTATGGGACAGTGTTACTGCTTACAATTATAATTTTAATATTTATGTTGGCAAGGATGCCAATGAAGAAAGGCCAGCTAGTGTAGGCCTAGCATCGAGAGTGGTGTTGGAACTAACCAAACCTTTGGACAACAGAGGTTATCATGTGTATTTAGACAGGTTCTACATGAGCCCCCACCTGATGTACCTACTATGGAAGCGTGGTGTATATTCATGTGGTACATACATGAGTAATGGGCAACACTTTCCACAGATCTTGACCTGGCATCAAGATGTCACACGTGGTTTCATCGATTGGAGATTCGACCTTGGGAAACATACCATGGCCTTTGCATGGTGTGACACAAAAGTTGTGTACCATTTGTCAACTATCCACGTGAATGTACTGTTATTTATCACATCAAATTAGGTAGAGAGTTAGAAATTGCCTCTCACCCTGCTGCCGTGGATTACAATAAATTTATGGTAGGGTTGACACCAATGACAAGATGAGCTACACTGACCCCAGCCGAAAGACGTACCAATGGTGCATCAAACTGTTTCAAAAGTGCCTCATGTGGGCAATGTTCAATGCTTATGTCATTGAAGGACATTTCACACACCACAAGGCAAGTGGCCACCGAAAGAGAGACTTTCAGTCATTCCTCCTTGATGTCATCCATAGTATGATAGGAAATTATTCGTGCCACAAGAGAGTGCGTAAGATGACTAATGACAAACCCCCTCCTCAGTGTATAGTGCAGCCAGGTGTCCATCACCCCATTGGCGGGGAAGGACACGACCATCTTTGTGTGGTCTAGTAAAGCTAATCCAGACACTCCCTATAGAAATATCCCAGTCAGTCAAATGAAGGCAAGCATTATGTGCTCACAATGCAAGGTATATTGTGATGCCATACAAAGTTGGAATATTGGAGATAAGCAACACACGCACACATATATATATATACACATGTATACATACATGTGACTTGTCTCTAATAGTCCAACTGGTACAGCATTGATATTGACTATTAATCTGGACAGAGAAATTCAGACTGTCATAAAATAAACAACTCAACACTTGAAACATGATAATCAGTATATACTTTATTGAGTTTCATCATGGCTGCATTTGACCTTGAACATACCAATGACCTTCATGTACCACAGAGGATTTTTGTGCATAATACGCACTGAACAATGGACATCCATTTGTGTTGAATTGTTCAAAACAATTTGAAATATTAAAACATTTCAAGTTAGAAATGAAGCATTTTTGCAATTCAATGTTCTGTGACCTTGCAACGACCTTGACCATATGTGACCACGGTTATGATATTAAAATTTGATGTCCTGAGAAAGAAAGTGTTGTCTGCTTTCTTAAAACATATAATTTGTACATATTCAGGTTGTGTGTGGCTGTAAAACTGCCATTGTAACACAACTTGCCTGTTTCTCAGAGCCTCCACCAGGGGAACTGGGGTTCTGATGCTATGTAAATGGGAGGGCAGTGTGGCAATCTTTATAGTGTGGTCTGCTGTAGGTGAAAAGGTTAAGGCAGTCTGATGAGGGACAGGCATTCCGATCCGACAGGCAAATAGTTTTCTGGCCACTCTGTCCCCTTTAGGCATTCTCTGTCCTGCTACATGCTGTCGAGCAGCATGGAAAAATATTTTTGTGCTGGTTTGTTGTGTATAAGGAGACAGTGCACCGTCAGCCAAGCTGCTATCTGTGTCTACTCCTTGGACTGTATGTGTCAACATGATCGATCCACCAGTCAGCATAGGCTGGGGGTGCTGAAGGGCTCCTCTTGTTGCTATGCTCTGAGTCTCTATATTCGCTGTGAGAAAAGCTTACTGAGAAGCTGATTTTCCAGCCAGCTTTTCGAGCAGCTCGGCTTGCACCTGGGCCCTGATCTCATTTTCTGCCTTCTCAATGTTGGCATTCTGGCCGGGAGCATCTTTACGATAGGCAACGCAGTAACTGGCATTTTGTTGCCTGTATTATTCTGCCTCTCTCAGCAGAACAAGAGCAAGAGCAAGTCCCAGCAAGTCATCTGTCCATTTCGGAAACCCGTAGATTATTGCTTACCCTGCACTGCAGCCTCTCCAGCTCACGGTCATGGACTTGGGCCTTCCTGCATTATGAAAAGCACCAAGCTAAGATTGAGCCAGAGAGAGATGTTGTAGTTAGCCCAAATAATAATAATAATAATAATAATAATAATGATAAGAATAATAATAACAACAACAAAACAACATCAACAATAATAATAATAATAATAATAATAATAATAATAATAATAATAATAATAATAATGATAATAATGATAATAATAATAATAATAATAATAATAATAATGATAACAACAACAAAACAACATCAACAACAATAATAATAATAATAATAATAATAATAATTATTATTATTATTATTATTATTATTATTATTATTATCATTATTATTATTATTATTATTAGAAATAAATAAATGCATTGTGCCATAGCTGCTGGGATGACCAACAAAATCCTAATACTTCTTTCTGGTGGCGTTTCTCGACATACAAAACAAGAATTTATACGTTAAGTATACTGAACCCCAATGAAAAGTATCCACATGCCAATTTTGAAGTATTTTATTGTTTATACTTGAAACATTTCATACCTAGACGTGCTTAGAACTTAACAAAGCATTCACTTTTCTGGCGTAAAAATAATGTCACGCTCTACCGACATTAACGTCACTTACAGGCAAAAAATGTCATTAACTGCCCTAATTGAAAGTCACACAAATTTTTCTGTTCAATATGGGATGTGGCCACCTCGAGCATCAACACATGCTATACATCTGCGGCGCATACTGCTGACCAGGGTTTGAATTCTGTGTTGGGGAACATTATTCCATTCTTCCTGCAGAGCTTGGATCAGCTGGTTTCGGGTAGTAGGCCTAGGTGTCCTCCGTTGAATACCTTGGCCTAACTGATCCCACAAATGTTCAATAGGGCTCAGATCGGGTGAGAACGCTGGCCATTCCATCACATTGATGTTGTTCTCATTGAGAAAGTTCATTGTTAATCTTGCAGAGTGTGCACGTGCATTGTCCTGCTGAAAGATCGCCAGATCTTGATGCTGCTCCATAAATGGGACCATGTGCGGCTCCAGCACCTCATCAATGTACCGCCTAGCATTGAGGATCCCTTGAATGACCACTAGGGGTGTCCGGTAGCGGTTGCTGATGCCTGCCCACACCATGACAGAGGGTCCACCCCATCGATCTGCCTGACGGACACAGGCATCTGCATATCTCTCCCCAGTCCGGCGCCACACACGTTCTCTGCCATCTGCTCTGCTGACACAAAAACGGGACTCGTCAGTAAAAAGGACGGTATTCCACTGCTGGCGAGTCCACCTGGAGTGTGCTCTACACCACTGCAGTCGTCTTTCTCTTCTGGGTTGGGTCAGCAGGTTACCCCTGTAAGGTCTTCTGGCTGTTAGGCCACTGCTCCTCAGTCGCCTCTCCACAGTAGAACTACTGACAGGACGGTGATTCACCCCTTGAGTCTCACGGGCTGTTTGGGCTGCTGTACGGAAACGGTCTCGCAGGTGCATCAGCCGGATGTGACGGTCTTGGCCAGGTGTTGTCACTCTTTCTCGGCCAGGCCTAGGCCGATCATCTACGGATCCAGTTTCTTGTTGCCGTTCAATTAGTCGTTGGATGGTGCGCCGAGTACACCCCATTCTTTGTGCGATTTGAGTGATTGGGACTCCACCCTCTGCAAGCCCCAAAGCATGGTGTCTTTGACCTTGGCTCAGACGCGGCATGATCGCCTCAACACACCTGAGACCACTGGCTTTTTTCTTGGCTGAACATCCCTTTTTAAAGCCACTGAAAACATCAGGTCATTTTAGCCATCCAATAGGAGTGGTGGTCAGAAGCCATATTCGGTGCACAAAAGTCACATGCATTATGTAACAACCCAGCAAAAGTTAAAAAGTTGTCCTGAATGACCCTGATGTAGGCTCCAAACCATGCATATATGCACACACAGTACTTAGTAACTTACAAAATTAATGTGTTAATTTTTTTATGTGGATACTTTTCATTGGGGTTCAGTATACATAAACAAGAAATGAAAATTAGATTATAAAAGTTTTTTTTTTTTTTTTTTTTTTGTAAATGATCATGGAATATAAAGATAATCAAGTTAACAAAAATATTTAATCAAGATTCTGACATGATGACGAAAAAAATTTATAACTCTGCAAGTTGATATAATGAGTGTCAAGTCATCTTGCACTAATATCCTCCAAAGAGGGGCAACCCGCATTATCATACAACCAAGGTCTCAGAGGTTCAAGGTCGTGTCATCTTACATTTTAAAGGGTCCACCCCACTGGGGAGACCCTTTTGGTGTTTGAGTTGTCAGTCTGTCCGGATGTGTACATTCTCTTTACCGTAATGCCCGCAGAGTGCCTCCATGCATTTTGTTCAAATTTGGCAATATGCTTACCTTGCCTAGCAAGATGAACTGGTCAGATTTTGGTGTCCCCATGACCTAATTTGAGCAAATGACAGCCTAATTACATGCTTGTTACGGCTCGTTACCAAAATTGGAGAGGAGTCTGCATATAATATTATTTGCATTTAACTCTTTGCCACAGTCTGGACTGAGTCAACAGCTTTCCTTGGTGCACTTTGGGAGCATTGTGCCTAAAGTGGGCCGAGGAAAGCTGTTGACCTGAAGTATTATATTCTATGTAACTACAGGCATGCTGGTACATGAAAGAAAGGTCTTTTTACAAGGAACATGAATCTAGCATCTTCATCATCATTGAGAGTTGATTTTGAGCTTTAGTAGCAGTTGGCACTGAAAGAGCTAATATCTCTTTATATTTTCATTTCAGAGAATGGTACATCCAGTCAGGGTTCTACGGAGAATGGTCAACTCATTAGACTACAACATACACGCATTTATGGTTGTTGGAACATTAGGAGTTGTTATGCTGGTCTTATGCTGGAACAAAATTTGCCTTGAAGTCAAGTTGACTTTCACAGAAGAAGCAAGTGCATGGTTGACAGATGCACCATTACTTCCCATGGAAGAAAATCTGACGAGATCAGAGTTATATCTGGCTCATTTCCGTCGAAGCCTGTCCACATGGCCAGACTCCAAGCCCAAAGGTCTCATCTACTACCTTATACAAGCCAATGAACTGCGTTTGAAATACTTGACAGAATCTTTGATGAGATTAGACAAGTATTTCAATAAAAAGTTTGAATATCCAGTGATAATATTTCATGAAGCAGATGTGGACTTTAACATGCAGCAAAGGATCCAAGCTGGGGTTTTTTCTTCAAGAATTTACTTTCAACAAATTCAATTATCTATCCCAAGTTTTCTCAAAAGTAAAGTGCCAAAGAAAACAGTCTGTTCCGATCACAGTGTCGGATACAGGCATATGTGTCGCTTCCAGGCTAAGCTAGTGTACGAGCAACCAATCTTGAGAGGCTTAAAATATTTATGGAGATTGGATGACGATTCTCTTATTACGGGTCCAATAGAATATGATGTGTTTAAATTTATGGACCAAAGACAGCTACTCTATGGATACAATAGATTGACACGCGATCATGCTCGCTGTGTATATGGTCTTTGGCCTGCAGTGACAGAATATATTCGGGGACATAATTTTCGACCGCAGTTCTTTAACATTTGGCCAAAGAACCAAATGTACTACAATAATTTCGAAATCTCAAGTTTGAAAATTTGGAAGTCAAAAGAATATTCAGATTTTATTCAATACCTGGACAAACTAGGTGGTATATACTATTACAGATGGGGGGATGCACCCATCAAAAGTATTGCTGTCTCATTATTTGTTCCCGAGAATAAAGTGCACAGATTCACTGGCATCCCATATATTCATCAATGACCAATTGGTCATGTACATTCTGTGATATTAGTGTCATATACATTGTAAACAGGGAATTTTTTGCCTACTGGTTAAGATTAAGGTGCTTCAGTTGTTGAGAAAAGACAGTGATATATTCTGTCTCTTACTAACTAAAGCATGTTTTAGTGAAAGTGTGATAGATAGGACAATAAGATTGCCACATGAGCATTGGAATAAGTTACTTTGTAACAATGGATGATCCATCAATGTTCCACCAACGCACTGTTGCAATCAGTGGGATTAGTTCATGAACTTGGGAAGCATTCTTGTGGTTTACCGTCTATGTTACTTCCATGATAAGGAAGGTATAGGCACAAGAGTAGGTTATCTTGGAAGCCAGGGTATGCATCTTGATAACTTTCTTAAACGCAAGTTGAAATTTGTGAGCCAGGCAGCACACCTATCAAAGTGCAAAACGTCCTGTGATCCTATTATCCGTGACAAGTGAAATCCTTTCAAGAACAAGTGACCTTCAAATTTCACTTGTCCCATGGACAAGTAATCTTTATTGGCAAAATTCATCATGTTAAATTTCAAATTTTTACTGGCATAACAGTCACATAAACTCGCGGTATAACATAATGATTTCCATTCAAACCATAATGATTTGCATTAAAACATGCTTTTTTTAAAAGCTTAGGTACATTTCATTAGCACAAGTGATATTACGAGGGAGGATAAGTGAAGATTTTGTGTTACATGTCCTGCAGACAAGTAGTTTCAAAACAAATTTTCTTGCCCTGCCTATCATGTATGGCTGTGCTTAACACTACATGGACATGGTGCTTTTAGTTTTGCTTAAAGATAGTACAAGTCTTTTTCCTGATACTTTAAAGGGCAGCTAGGGTGGCGATCACAACTTTTTTTTTATTTTCATGTGTTTTTGTGTGCTAATTAATTGGATGAGGTGAGTCATTTTCCTTGTTGTATGCTTGTTGTTCAATGTGACATACATGTACATGTAATTGTATACCATGCATGATTAAAATGCATTGTTCAGTCGGATAATGGTCATATGTCTCACTAACTAAACTGTATGTGTCAGTGTTATGAGGATTCCACGGAGAAGAAAAGATTGTGTACGAAATGCACACATCCTCTGTGAAACAATACCATTTTCATTCCCAGGGCACCAACACTGCCAAAACTCACCAACTTCATTCACAGCTTGTGTACTGTGTCTTCTCCCAGTTCTTCATGGGAGACATTTTGAACTGCTGTTGTGATGCCCTTGGCAAATTTGCCTTTCACACCAGTTCAATGCTGAGCAGACTACTAGTGATAAACACTGCTGTATGTACAATGCAGATTTATTTCTTAGCCTTATAGATACCTCTGTTGTAAAGTATACAATCTCTCGTGGCTTCTTGTCTCTTCCACATTCAAACCTGCAAACTGCTGAAGATTATGTGGGCACCAGGGCATGGAGTCAGTGAAAGGCCATGTATTCAAAGTGTGCATGCATATCTCTTTGCACAGTATTTTCATCCTTTCTGTCCATGTGTTGTTTCAGCGTAGCCAACATTAATCTTGTCACAGCCTGTATGTTGCAAATTCTGATGATGCGAATAAAAGAAAGCCAAGGAAATATAACTAAGTAATCACAAGGACCACAAGTTAGCTTAAAATGAGTATATTATACCACCAATATCATAGTAGATTGAATTTCCCACAAAAGAACATGAATATAGTGCATGTAAATAAAAGAAAAAATTATCAAAATAAATGGAATAAAGCAGGAGGTGCACACTGAAGAGCTGCTTACACCTTACATGTATACTTCTACAGCATTTACAGGCCTGTGTATGTGTAGTAGAATGATGTAAGTCCAGGTGCCATGCCATGGCGTTACAAGATAAATTGAAAACCTGTGAACTGTATTTAGAGATTTAGAGTCCAAATTTCCAAGTTTATGCCAAACAAAGTATGTATAATAAATGAATGAATGGTAGTCCTGAGAACTGGTATACTTGCTATTGTTGATACACTTTTTACCCACAGACATCCCTCAATTTTAATTACAAGGAGAAATCCTAGTTAAACAATTTGTCACCAGATGTCTCAGCTTTACTGTGCTTGCAAACAGAAATTGTGACATTCTAATGTGCCGGGCTCCACATCCACAAACCTGGCCTTGCACTGGATCTATTGAGATTACATGCCCCAGGTCAACATCTTTCCTTGGCGTGGGCTGGGCACTTAGTGCTCAACTCATGCCAAGGAAAGCGGGTGACTCAATCTTAATTCAAGGAGGAAAGGGTTGGTGAAAATTCAGGGACTGCTATGTTAGAGGTTCCAAGTCATTTCCTCCCAATTGAAGAGATGTTCCTGATTTATTGGTAGAAATTTGGGAAATTGCACAGACAATAAGGGGAGGGCACTGGAGGGGGGCACGCCGCACTCCAGATGTGAGACATTTTTGAAAATATACAGTTAAAACGGTGCAATCTGGTGGTTTAAAATCCCCCCCCCCCCCCAAAAAAAAAAAAAAATCAGCTGTAAGAAAGGGAATAGGAAAATGCATTTAAAGGGGAACAGCAGTGATAATTTTTTACTTTTTTTGTCGATAATGGTCATTTTAGGTGTTCATTTGACAAATTTTCAACATATTTTGTCAAACAGTTTTTAGTTAAAGGTATTTTATATTTCCTGTAGGGTTTCTGATGTGTGATATCACCTGGGCTACCCTCCATATATAATGCAAAAACCTTGAGGGGGCACCAAGCTGAGATACACATTAGCAAGCATATCATAATGACTTGTGTACTCTGTTGATAACCCTCTTTGATCTTATCAGTGTGGTATATTAGTTGACGCCTGCTTCAGTGAGTGGATGCATAACCACAGGAGTTGTTATATTGTGTGTATTGATTTCTGCATTTTTCTTTCCTTATTAATCCTCATTAAATGAGTAAATATCTCAGTTTATTAAATTCAATTATACCTATACACACTGCTTCATACATAGTAAAAGTGGAATATGTGTACTGGGTCAGGTTTCCATGTTTTTGTCAGAGTTTCACTCAGCTGTCTTTGCATTAGCTGTAGCAGTTAGTCCAGGTGACATCGCAACCCCCCATTTACATATCTACATGTAAGCAAACTTGATATCTGCTTATCCAGTTGGGTAAAAAGTTTGTATTTTCTGATATTGGTCCACATTTATCATATAAAACAACTCAAAACTTGTCAATTGTCACCACAGTACCCGTTTAAAATGCTGTTAACCACAGTCAGAAGTAAATAAACATAAACACTGTCACAATACAAACAATGTTTGCAAAATGTGAACTTTCTTTTTATTTTTGCGAAAAAATTTATAATTCAGGAGTTTTGCTTTAAGATACGTGAGATGGGGAGACTTTAAAGAAATGAGTAAAATTTTGGGAGATCTCCCAGAATTCAGGAGTTTTGGAACTTTGCTATATTCTCTTTCTCTCACCTCTTTGGGCATTTGCATTCTTTTTTTCATTCAACTTTGGCCATTTCAATGACGGAGGAAAACCTCTAATGAAAGCCACATTTTGCTTTACCGTACATGTAGTAAGTTCAGCCGCGGATCTAGGAGGGGAGCACCAGCAACGAGAGTTCCCCCTTCCCCGCCTCAAAAAAAAAAAAAAAAAAAAAGAAAGAAAGGAAAAGCAAAAATTAAAAAAAACAAACAAACCTGCCGCCCAAAGTTTGTCATCTTGGATGATGTTCATGGAGAGGGGCTGTGAAAGAAACTCAAATACTCGAGTCCGGACTGTGACAAATATTTCAGTGTGGACCTACTGATACTATTAGGCAAAAACAGCATGTTCAAGCTATCCAGACATCACTTGGTCGAACTCAAAGGTGTGTTTACAAAAGAATAAAAAGCTGATGGCTGATTACATGTTATTTCCCCCCTCTTTGGTCTATTGTATTTTTAGCTCAGCTAACTTGTCAGTCAGCAGAGCTTATGTGGTGGTTAGGCATCTGTCGTCAGCCTGTCAGCGTCCACAATTCACATTTTCAACTTCTCCAAAACCGCTGGCCAGATTCACCTCAAACTTGGTGGGAATGTACCTTGGGTGGGTGTCAATCAACTTTTTTCAAAAAGTCACACTACAGTGATTTTTGGATATGTAATTTTTTTTTGGTGTGTGGGGGGGGGGGGGGGCAAATCTCAAAAAATCTTCTCGAAAACCACTCACAAAATTGCTTTGATATCACACTGGAACACTCCTGGGGACTCCTAATTCTTAATTGAAGGGGTGACAGCAAGAAGGTACCAAGTGACTTGAGACCCCAACGGTAGAAGGTACCAACTTTTTTAATGTAATTTCAAAAGGTACCAAGTGACTTTGTGATTTTGGTACCTTATTGCTCTTACTTTTAACTTGGTACCTTCTTGCTCCAACTGTCATAACTTGGTACCTTCTTGCTTTGACTATCGCAACTTGGTACCTTTTTGCTCTGACAATAGTAATTTGGTACCTTCTTGCTCTGACTATAGTCCCTTGGTACCTTCTCGCTCTGACTGTAGTAACTTGGTACCTTTTTGCTCTGACTATAGTAGCTTGGTACCTTCTTGCTCTGACTGTAGTGACTTGGTACCTTTTTGCTCTGACTATAGTCCCTTGGTCCCTTGGTACCTTCTTGCTCTGACTATAGTCCCTTGGTCCCTTCTTCCTCTGACTATAGACCCTTGGTACCTTCTTGCTCTAACTATAGTAACTTGGTACCTTCTTGCTCTGACTATAGTAGCTTGGTACCTGCTTGCTCTGACTATAGTAACCTTGTACCTTCTTGCTCTGACTATAGTAACTTGGTACCTTCTTGCTCTGACTATAGTCCCTTGGTACCTTCTCGCTCTGACTGTAGTAACTTGGTATCTTTTTGCTCTGACTATAGTAACTTGGTACCTTTTTGCTCTGACTATAGTAGCTTGGTACCTCCTGCTCTGACTATAGTAACTTTGTACCTTCTTGCTCTGACTATAGTGACTTGGTACCTTCTTGTTCTGATTTTAGTAACTTGGCACCTTATTGCCCCAATTATAGTAACTTGGTACATTTTTTACCATTGCTGCCATGCCCATGGACAACAGGCAACTTGTTTTCTGGCCACTCTGTCCCCTTTAGGCATTCTCTGTCCCGCTACATGCTGTCGAGCAGCATGGAAAAATATTTTTGTGCTGGTTTGTTGTGTATAAGCAGACAGTGCACCATCAGCCAAGCTGCTATGTCTTCTCCTTGGACTGTATCTGTCAACACGATCGATCCAATAGTCAGCAGAGGCTGGGGGTGCTGAAGGGGTCCTCTGGTTGCTATGCTCTGGGTCTCTATATTCACTGTGAGAATTGCTTACTGAGAAGCTGAATTTCCAGCCAGTTTTTTGATCAGCTCGGCTTGCACTTGGGCCCTGATCTCGTATTTTACCTTCTCAATTTTGGCTGTCTGGCCGACAGCATCTTTACGATAGGCAACACATTAACTGGCCTTTTGTTGCCTGTATTATTCTGCGTGTCATAGCACAACAGCATACTCATTGTGGCTAACCCTTTGGTCTGCAAGAGCGTTGCTAACGATTGCACCCACGGTATCTAAGCTGGTCCGGGCTGCTGTCTCTATGTGCTCATGTTTTTGTGTCTTTTCTGTTATGATCTTGTTGGCCAGGCCACAGCCAGCAGCAACAGCCCCAGCCCCGACAGCGACACAGCCCAGGGGGAGAGCAGCAGGCACAGCAATGCCGCTTGCCAGGGTTGCCACACCGGCGCCTCCAGAGGCGGCCGCTGTCATGTTTGCCCCCATGGCCATGTAGGTGAAGGCGTTGGCCACCAGCTTGTAGCGGCGGCGGGTAGCGCCATGGTGCTGGGTCTTGGCCTCGAGGTGATCCCTGACCTGGCGGACCTTTGCGAGCCTGAAAGCCACTGGGTAGAGCTTGGTGTCTTCCATTATGTATATATGGAGCCTTATTGAGTTTAAATCGGGATCCGTTCGAGGAGCAGAGTGAGCTCGTCCAGCTTCATCTCTTTTCCCTTTATGTGTGAACCTGTGGTTGTCGAGGAGGCCCCTGTCTCTAGCTGGGCAAGGGAGACCCAGTGAAATGAGCCAATGCCGTCAATGTCGAGCGAGAGCAGCTGTTTCGCCATGGCTTGCTTCACAGAGAATACGCGCAAGAGGGCCTGAAACTCTTTCAGTTTCACTGGTCTTTGCAGGTTTTTACAAGGGCAGGGCAGTTTGATCTGAAAGGGGCAACTTCGCAACGCTGGCAGGGACCACATAGGGCACCTTAAAAGTAACATTTTAGATAAAATAGCGTATCTTTCACACAAAACTGAAGAAATTGTTGATAACTGTATCTAAATTATGATGAAAATAATGCTTTTAATATATTTTCTTTGAATTCAGCTTACATACTGAAGATTTGTTGGCAAAGTGGAAGAAAATTGTAATAAACCATCAAAGCATGATGTATATATCACAGAAAAAGGCAGGGAGCTAAGAAAAACGGCAGGGTAAATCTCCCTTCTATTTTAAGCAGCAGAGACCACTCTGTTTTACGGCCAATGTTGAGAGGACAGACCCTGTGACGGTCAGGTGGTAGAGCCCAGTCTCCTCGACAGCAGCGATGGTGAGCTTGCCTGGGTTCTGCTACGTAGCTAGGGGTACAACAGCCTTCTACTTGTCTAGCACAAGGGGCACTGTTTTGGTGACCCAGGCTTGTGGTTTCAGGCAACTTGAATTGGAGGAGTAAGCAGCGGTGACTGCCTGATCGACGTACTTTAGCCGCCTCAGGAAGAGGCAGGCCGGTGATTGTATGGTGACTCCGCTTGACCTTGGCCACCTCTCTAGCCTGCAGGGCCGTCCCGAAGAACAACGTCCCAAAGATCTGCTGGAACGTGGCCGCACGAATGACATAGGTCTGGTCAATCCACTCTTTTGGGATTGCATCCTGGTTTTGAAGGGGTCTGGCAAATTGACCACAGAATAGGGCCGGCTAGGGTCAAACGTTAGGTTCGCCCTACAGTTCAAGGCCTTCCACAGAGACAAAGAATCGATCTACCTAGTCTTTGGTTGCAGCTTCATCGGGGGATGCTGGGAACGGCAGGCCGAGGACCCGGGCCCCATTCCTACAGACGAGACTGGACGAGATATTTTCCAGAGTTGTATAGCTCAGTGCTAGCAATATCGCGGACAACTTTAGCCCTCTTTAGAATTGTCTCGAGCCCACCGACGTCCTTGAGCGTTGCCCCAGGCTTGTGCACTCGTGCCCCCCATGCCTTGATTTATGCCTGCCTGGTTGGGGTCAACCCCTGTCCTAGCTGGGCACTTTTAAAGTGCTCCACGATGCCCTGTGCTATGCGGTTGAGGTCGCGGTCCCACATCGAGGCCAACCTGCCATGGTCAAGGGCTCGGATGCGATACCGGCCATAGATTACAGCAGAGAGGAGATAGGCGTTGGCACAGTATAGTATGTCGATGCCCTTGAGAGCACTGGGGGGCGGTTCTCGTGGAGACCTCTAGGGCCTGGCTGCTCCGGGTTCTGCTCTCCTCTACCAGCACAAAGGCATCTTCAATGACCCAAGCGCTGGGGTCCTGTTCCTTTAAGAACTTAACCTTTAGGAGAAACTAGCCCTCGAGCCTCTGCAGGACCTTTCCGGCCTGGCCGGCAACCAGGGTGTAGTCTTGGATGACATTGTTGGCCCTGACCCGGATGTTGTCATCTATGACAGAGTCCCCAAGGTTTTCAGGGTCGAGGGTCTCCACCCTCCGGGAGCTGCAGATGCGGGCGGCACTCGGTGGTGTGCCGAGGTCGAAGTCGTAAATTTGGCAGAGACGGGTGATCTCGTCTGTTTCAGCTTGGGTGCCCTGTCTCTGGGTGTCAGCAGATCTAAGGGCCGCTTGGGCTGCTTTGTAGTGGTGGAGGGTCTCAGGGAGACCCTGGAGGGCGACCCCAGACTGGGGGTATATTGGTCGGAAGCCTGTGGCGGCCTCAAATTCGTATTGAAGTGCTCGTGCTCATTGCGCCTGTGCCATTCTGATGGGTATAATCTAGCGACGTTTCTCTTTAATTGGGATTCGGCTGGTACTACCTGCAGGTATGCATCGCCATACCCTCCGGATATACTCAGGGCCGGCAAAAATTAATTGGCTGCAGGGCTGGGGGACTACAGGCCAACAAACGCTGGAAGCCTTCGGGCCCAGCCAGCCCGGTTCATCCATAATCATGGGGAAGAACCTTCTCGCCTGTGCTTCAGCTTGGACAAGACGTTGCTTCCCCCTCTCCGTGCCGCAGGCTTTACAAAGTTTTGCCTTTGCCTGGGTTCCAACCCTGCACTGGCGGCATGGGTGTGGTGGGATACAGCCGCACCACATCTGCACAAGGTGCACTTTACAATAAACACCCATGCAGCTCCTCCCACAGCGGTCGGACCTGCTGACAAGTCGCCAAGCACAATTTTTATGACCGTTCATGATTCTCTGTATACCAAGTGCGCCGGTGTGTCTAATAGGCTGTTCGGCCAGGGGATACCTGTGGTGCTGTCTAGGCTGGGGTAGGGCCTGGGTTGTGTTTTTTTGGTTGAGGGCTGTGCCTCTGGGTGCGGGGTGGGGAGGGCTGGGGGCTGTCTAGGGGGCTGGGGGCGCCTTTGTACCCTCCTCGATGGGGGTGGGGGCCATGGTGAGGGCAAATGCTTGGCCTGGGGGGCGGCAAGGGGGAGGGGGTGGGGGCTTTGAGGCACCATAGAAGCTGGTCCGATCACCCCCCCCCCGCTGTTCTGAAAATATGTCAGAAGGAGGCTTCTCTAGGCTGTCACGCTTTTTTCCACTATATAGGCTCTCCAAGACCTGTCTATGACTTTTGTCATTACTGTCTAATAAAATAGGGTTGACTGGAAATGTGTTGAAAGAAATCTGCAATTAATGGTTCTGTTCACACATGTAGATTGATGATCAGAACTGGTGGCCCCCCATATCATGCATATTGGATGTTGATCTATGGGAAGCAGACAGTGAGCTGAGGCAGGGCACCTGCTTGACTAGACAATTGCTTTAATGTTTAAAAACGTGAACCTGTTCGAAGAGAAACTTTAATCATAGTAATTCATTATAAGAAGGAATTCTGATTCCACAGTTTTATCAACCATCCTCTGCCCACCCCACTAGGTCTGCTAGTTGGCAAAGGTTTGAATCAATATGGGTGGACTATGAGACCTGTGGCTCCAGCGATCAAATCATGTGCATTTAGCCATGTAGAATCGCTTGTATATTTTGAGAACTTCGTCTTATCAGGTAAAAAAGATAAAAGTGTAAAGAAGGTCTGGGAGGGCACGTGAAGCACAGGCAAAGCCTGAGGGATAAGGCACACCCTGTTCAGGCACAGCATACCGGTTTTGACTTATTCATGCTGGGACCCCCAGAACCTGTGGTTCTATTTCACCTTTTACCCTGAGCCCGTAGACAGATCCGATATGAAAAGCAAAATCTGATACATCTGTGCATGTACAGCATCTGTTACATCCATGCATTTATATTATGGTTTACCATCATGAATACCGAATGTGATATACATTGTATCGGTGTATGTGCATGTCATGTACTGACTACTGTAACATGAGTAAAGCTGGTGACATCACAATCAAATGTTATGTCAAAAAAAATCTGGAGATGTGGCTTCTATACCTGGATCTGTATCTGCATCACACTCACAACAATGAATTGGAAAAATGGAAAATCTTTGATATGAGTTGATTGGCTACTAAATTACTGGAAGTAATAATTTGTCGACATATCGGATCAGCCATCATTCTGTTCAGTCATGGTCATCTGGGACATCTGTCCAGCTGGGAAACCGGTAGATTATTGCTCACCCTGCACTGCAGCCTCTCCAACTCACAGTCAAGGACTTCGGCCTTCCTGCATGATGACAAGCACCAAGCTAAGATCGAACCAGAAAGAGATGTTGTAGTTAACCCAAATGATGATGATGATGATGATGATGATGATGATGATGATGATGATGATGATGATGATGATGATGATGATGATGATGATAAATGAATAAATGTATTTTGCCATAGCTGCTGGGATGACCCACAAAATCCTAATACTTATTTCTGGTAGCGTTTCTCGACATACAAAACAAGAATTTATACCTAAGTACATAAACAAGAAATGAAAATTAGATTATAGAGGTTTTTTTTTGTAAATGATCATGGAATATAAAGATAATCAAGTTAACTAAAATGTGTAATCAAGATTCTGACATGATGACGAAATAAATATAACTCTGCAAGTTGATATAATGAATGTCAAGTCATCTTGCACTAAAAACTTCCAAATTGAGGCAACCCGCATTATCATACAGCCAAGGTCTCTGAGGTTCAAGGTCGTGTCATCTTACATTTTTAAGGGTCCACCCCACTGGGGAGACCCTTTCAGTGTTTGGGTTGTCTGTCTGTCCGGATGTGCACATTCTCTTTACCGCAATGCCTGCAGAGTGCCTCCATGCATTTTGCTCAAATTTGGCAATATGCTTACCTTGCCTAGCAAGATGAACTGGTTAGATTTTGGTGTCCCTGTGACCTAATTTGAGCAAATGGCAGCCTAATTATGTGCTTGTTACGGCTCGTTACCAAAATTGGAGAGAAGGAGTCTACATATAATATTATTTGCATTTAACTCTTTGCCACATTCTGGACTGAGTCAACAGCTTTCCTTGGTGCACTTTGGGAGCATTGTGCCTAAAGTGGGCCAAGGAAAGCTGTTGACCTGAAGTATTATATTCTATGTAACTACAGGCATGCTGGTACATGAAAGAAAGGTGTTTTTACAAGGAATATGAATCTAGCATCTTCATCATCATTGAGAGTTGATTTTGAGCTTTAGTAGCAGTTGGCACTGAAAGAGCTAATATCTCTTTATATTTTCATTTCAGAAAATGGTACATCCAGTCAGGGTTCTACGGAGAATGGTCAACTCATTAGACTACAACATACACGCATTTATCGTTGTTGGAACATTAGGAGTTGTTATGCTGGTCTTATGCTGGAACAAAATTTGCCTTGAAGTTAAGTTGACTTTCACAGAAGAAGCAACTGCATGGTTGACAGATGCACCGTTACTTCCCATGGAAGAAAATCTGACGAGATCAGAGTTATATCTGGCTCATTTCCGTCGAAGCCTGTCCACATGGCCAAACTCCAAGCCCAAAGGTCTCATCTACTACCTTATACAAGCCAATGAACTGCGTTTGAAATACTTGACAGAATCTTTGAAGAGATTAGACAAGTATTTCAATAAAAAGTTTGAATATCCAGTGATAATATTTCACGAAGCAGATGTGGACTTTAACATGCAGCAAAGGATCCAAGCTGGGGTTTTTTCTTCAAGAATTTACTTTCAACAAATTCAATTATCTATCCCAAGTTTTCTCAAAAGTAAAGTGCCAAAGAAAACAGTCTGTTCCGATCACAGTGTCGGATACAGGCATATGTGTCGCTTCCAGGCCAAGCTAGTGTATGAGCAACCAATCTTGAGAGGCTTAAAATATTTATGGAGATTGGATGACGATTCTCTTATTACGGGTCCAATAGAATATGATGTGTTTAAATTTATGGACCAAAGACAGCTACTCTATGGATACAATAGATTGACACGCGATCATGCTCGCTGTGTATATGGTCTTTGGCCTGCAGTGACAGAATATATTCGGGGACATAATTTTCGACCGCAGTTCTTTAACATTTGGCCAAAGAACCAAATGTACTACAATAATTTCGAAATCTCAAGTTTGAAAATTTGGAAGTCAAAAGAATATTCAGATTTTATTCAATACCTGGACAAACTAGGTGGTATATACTATTACAGATGGGGGGATGCACCCATCAAAAGTATTGCTGTCTCATTATTTGTTCCAGAGAATAAAGTGCACAGATTCACTGGCATCCCATATATTCATCAATGACCAAGAATTGGTCATGTACATTCTGTGATATTAGTGTCATATACATTGTAAACAGGGATTTTTTTGCCTACTGGTTAAGATTAAGGTGCTTCAGCTGTTGAGAAAAGAGTGATATATTCTGTCTCTTAGTAACTAAAGCATGTTGTAGTGAAAGTGTGATAGATAGGACAATAAGCTTGCCACATGAGCATTGGAATAAGTTACTTTGTAACAATGGGGGATCCATCAATGTTCCACCAACACACTGTTGCAATCAGTGGGATTAGTTCATGAACTTGGGAAGCATTCTTGTGGTTTACCGTCTATGTTACTTCCATGATAAGAAAGGTATAGGCTCAACAGTAGGTTATCTTGGAAGCCAGGGTATGCATCTTGATAACTTTCTTAAAGGCTAGTTGAAATTTGTGAGCCAGGCAGCACACCTATCAAAGTGCAAAACGTCCTGTGATCCTATTGTCCGTGACAAGTGAAATCCTTTCAAGAACAAGTGACCTTCAAATTTCACTTGTCCCATGGACAAGCAATCTTTATTGGCAAAATTCATCATGTTAAATTTCAAGTTTTACTGGCATAACAGTCACATAAACTCGCGGTATAACATAATGATTTCCATTCAAACCATAATGATTTGCATTAAAACATGCTTTTTTTAAAAGCTTAGGTACATTTCATTAGCACAAGTGATATTACGAGGGAGGATAAGTGAAGATTTTGTGTTACATGTCCTGCAGACAAGTAGTTTCAAAACAAATTTTCTTGCCCTGCCTATCATGTATGGCTGTGCTTAACACTACATGGACATGGTGCTTTTAGTTTTGCTTAAAGATAGTACAAGTCTTTTTCCTGATACTTTAAAGGGCAGCTAGGGTGGAGATCACAACTTTTTTTTTATTTTTATGTGTTTTTGTGTGCTTATTAATTGGATGAGGTGAGTCATTTTCCTTGTTGTATGCTTGTTGTTCAATGTGACATACATGTACATGTAATTGTATACCATGCATGATTAAAATGCATTGTTCAGTCGGATAATGGTCATATGTCTCACTAACTAAACTGTATGTGTCAGTGTTATGAGGATTCCACGGAGAAGAAAAGATTGTGTACGAAATGCACACATCCTCTGAGAAACAATACCATTTTCATTCCCAGGGCACCAACACTGCCAAAACTCACCAACTTCATTCACAGCTTGTGTACTGTGTCTTCTCCCAGTTCTTCATGGGAGACATTTTGAACTGCTGTTGTGATGCCCTTGGCAAATTTGCCTTTCACACCAGTTCAATGCTGAGCAGACTACTAGTGATAAACACTGCTGTATGTACAATGCAGATTTATTTCTTAGCCTTATAGATACCTCTGTTATAAAGTGTACAATCTCTGGTGGCTTCTTGTCTCTTCCACATTCAAACCTGCAAACTGCTGAAGATTATGTGGCCACCAGGGCATGGAGTCAGTGAAAGGCCATGTATTCAAAGTGTGCATGCATATCTATTTGCACAGTATTTTCATCCTTTCTGTCCATGTGTTGTTTCAGTGTAGCCAACATTAATCTTGTCACAGCCTGTATGTTGCAAATTCTGATGATGCGAATAAAAGAAAGCCAAGGAAATATAACTAAGTAATCACAAGGACCACAAGTTAGCTTAAAATGAGCATATTATACCACCAATATCATAGTAGATTGAATTTCCCACAAAAGAACATGAATATAGTGCATGTAAATAAAAGAAAAAATTATCAAAATAAATGGAATAAAGCAGGAGGTGCACACTGAAGAGCTGCTTACACCTTACATGTATACTTCTACAGCATTTACAGGCCTGTGTATATGTAGTAGAATGATGTAAGTCCAGGTGCCATGCCATGGCGTTACAGGATAAATTGAAAACCTGTGAACTGTATTTAGAGATTTAGAGTCCAAATTTCCAAGTTTATGCCAAACAAAGTATGTATAATAAATGAATGAATGGTAGTCCTGAGAACTGGTATACTTGCTATTGTTGATACACTTTTTACCCACAGACATCCCTCAATTTTAATTACAAGGAGAAATCCTAGTCAAACAATTTGTCACCGGATGTCTCAGCTTTACTGTGCTTGCAAACAGAAATTGTGACATTCTAATGTGCCGGGCTCCACATCCACAAACCTGGCCTTGCACTGGATCTATTGAGATTACATGCCCCAGGTCAACATCTTTCCTTGGCGTGGGCTGGGCACTTAGTGCCCAACTTATGCCAAGGAAAGCGGGTGACTCAATCTTAATTCAAGGAGGAAAGGGTTGGTGGAAATTCAGGGACTGCTATGTTAGAGGTTCCAAGTCATTTCCTCCCAATTGAGGAGATGTTCCTGATTTATTGGTAGAAATTTGGGAAATTGCACAGACGATAAGGGGAGGGCACTGGAGGGGGGCACGCCGCACTCCAGATGTGAGACATTTTTGAAAATATACAGTTAAAACGGTGCAATCTGGTGGTTTAAAATCCCCCCCCCCCAAAAAAAAATCAGCTGTAAGAAAGGGAATAGGAAAATGCATTTAAAGGGGAACAGCAGTGATAATTTTTTACTTTTTTTGTCGATAATGGTCATTTTAGGTGTTCATTTGACAAATTTTCAACATATTTTGTCAAACAGTTTTTAGTTAAAGGTATTTTATATTTCCTGTAGGGGTTCTGATGTGTGATATCACCTGGGCTACCCTCCATATATAATGCAAAAACCTTGAGGGGGCACCAAGCTGAGATACACATTAGCAAGCATATCATAATGACTTGTGTACTCTGTTAATAACCCTCTTTGATCTTATCAGTGTGGTATATTAGTTGACGCCTGCTTCAGTGATTGGATACATAACCACAGGAGTTGTTATATTGTGTGTATTGATTTCTGCATTTTTCTT
The DNA here is from genome assembly GCA_964020975.1 of Hermodice carunculata. Classification (NCBI taxonomy): domain Eukaryota; kingdom Metazoa; phylum Annelida; class Polychaeta; order Eunicida; family Amphinomidae; genus Hermodice; species Hermodice carunculata. The sequence continues at coordinate 16,870,405 of OZ026622.1, read as the reverse complement.
TCCTTATTAATCCTCATTAAATGAGTAAATATCTCAGTTTATTAAATTCAATTATATCTATACACACTGCTTCATACATAGTAAAAGTGGAATATGTGTACTGGGTCAGGTTTCCATGTTTTTGTCAGAGTTTCACTCAGCTGTCTTTGCATTAGCTGTAGCAGTTAGTCCAGGTGACATCGCAACCCCCCCATTTACATATCTACATGTAAGCAAACTTGATATCTGCTTATCCAGTTGGGCAAAAAGTTTGTATTTTCTTATATTGGTCCATTTATCATATAAAACAACTCAAAACTTGTCAATTATCACCACAGTACCCGTTTAAAATGCTGTTAACCACAGTCAGAAGTAAATAAACATAAACACTGTCACAATACAAACAATGTTTGCAAAATGTTAACTTTCTTTTTATTTTTGCGAAAAAATTTATAATTCAGGAGTTTTGCTTTAAGATACGTGAGATGGGGAGACTTTAAAGAAATGAGTAAAATTTTGGGAGAACTCCCAGAATTCAGGAGTTTTGGAACTTTGCTACATGTATATTCTCTTTCTCTCACCTCTTTGGGCATTTGCATTCTTTTTTTCATTCAACTTTGGCCATTTCAATGACGGAGGAAAACCTCTAATGAAAGCCACATTTTGCTTTACTGTACATGTAGTAAGTTCAGCCGCGGATCTAGGAGGGGAGCACCAGCAACGAGAGTTCCCCCTTCCCCGCCTCAAAAAAAAAAAGAAAAAAAAAAAGAAAGGAAAAGCAAAAATAAAAAAAAACAAACAAACCTGCCGCCCAAAGTTTGTCATCTTGGATGATGTTCATGGAGAGGGGCTGTGAAAGAAACTCAAATACTCGAGTCTGGACTGTGACAAATATTTCAGTGTGGACCTACTGATAGGCAAAAACAGCATGTTCAAGCTATCCAGACATCACTTGGTCGAACTCAAAGGTGTGTTTACAAAAGAATAAAAAGCTGATGGCTGATTACATGTTATTTCCCCCCTCTTTGGTCTATTGTATTTTTAGCTCAGCTAACTTGTCAGTCAGCAGAGCTTATGTGGTGGTTAGGCAGCTGTCGTCAGCCTGTCAGCGTCCATAATTCACATTTTCAACTTCTCCAAAACCGCTGGCCAGATTCACCTCAAACTTGGTGGGAATGTACCTTGGGTGGGTGTCAATCACCTTTTTTCAAAAAGTCACACTACAGTGATTTTTGGATATTTAATTTTTTTTTGGTGGGGGGGGGGGGGCAAATCTCAAAAAATCTTCTCGAAAACCACTCACAAAATTGCTTTGATATCACACTGGAACACTCCTAGGGACTCCTAATTCTTAATTGAAGGCGTGACAGCAAGAAGGTACCAAGTGACTTGAGACCCCAACGGTAGAAGGTACCAACTTTTTAATGTAATTTCAAAAGGTACCAAGTGACTTTGTGATTTTGGTACCTTATTGCTCTTACTTTAGTAACTTGGTACCTTCTTGCTCCAACTGTCATAACTTGGTACCTTCTTGCTTTGACTATCGCAACTTGGTACCTTTTTGCTCTGACAATAGTAATTTGGTACCTTCTTGCTCTGACTATAGTCCCTTGGTACCTTCCCGCTCTGACTGTAGTAACTTGGTACCTTTTTGCTCTGACTATAGTAGCTTGGTACCTTCTTGCTCTGACTGTAGTGACTTGGTACCTTTTTGCTCTGACTATAGTCCCTTGGTACCTTCTTGCTCTGACTATAGTCCCTTGGTACCTTCTTGCTCTGACTATAGTCCCTTGGTCCCTTGGTACCTTCTTGCTCTGACTATAGTCCCTTGGTCCCTTGGTACCTTCTTGCTCTGACTATGGACCCTTGGTACCTTCTTGCTCTAACTATAGTAACTTGGTACCTTCTTGCTCTGACTATAGTAGCTTGGTACCTGCTTGCTCTGACTATAGTAACCTGGTACCTTCTTGCTCTGACTATAGTAACTTGGTACCTTCTTGCTCTGACTATAGTCCCTTGGTACCTTCTTGCTCTGACTATAGTCCCTTGGTACCTTCTCGCTCTGACTATAGTAACTTGGTACCTTTTTGCTCTGACTATAGTAGCTTGGTACCTCCTGCTCTGACTATAGTAACTTTGTACCTTCTTGCTCTGACTATAGTGACTTGGTACCTTCTTGTTCTGATTTTAGTAACTTGGCACCTTATTGCCCCAATTATAGTAACTTGGTACATTTTTTACCATAGCTGCCATGCCCATGGACCCATTAGGTAAATGGTGGGCCCATGTTCTGTACCACCTCAGCATAAAGGAGGAGGATCAATAATAACTAGGACAGGCTGATTTTCCGACAAAAAATCTAATGTCTCCCAATGCACCCTTACTATTGTCACCCTTATTTTTTGCTCAGCTGTCTTGTCAGTCAGCTGAGCTTTTCTTATGGTCCTCTGTCTGTCATCTGTCAACAATTCACATTTTGGACTTCTTCTCCGAAACCGTCAGCCAGATCCACTTCAAACTTGGTGGGGATGTGCCTTGGGTGGGTGTCTACCAAGTTTCTTCAAGTGGTCATGGTCCAGTGATTTTCGGATTTTGAATGAATTTTTTTGTTCTTTTTGGGGCAAATCTGAAAAAATCTTCGTCTCTGAAACCGCTCACCCAATTGCTTTGATATCCAACAGGGACACTCACAGGGACTCATAGTTCTTAATTTGTTCACCAGAGGGCGCTGCAATTTTTTCCAATTTTTTTTTGGTGTGTTTTTGCTATTTTTGACCTTTTCTCCAGAACTGTCATTCAGATTAAGATGAAACTTGGTGGATATGTTTCTTGTAGAAGGGTCAAACAAAGTTGTTCACTAGGTGGAACTGCTGTGGATTCCTGATTTTAAACGATTTTTTCAATTCGGGTACTTGTCGGTCAATGCAGCTTTCCTATTGATTACTATGTAAGTCAATGGACATTCTAATGCTAATTCACATTTTGGACTTCTCCAAAACCGTCGTCCAGATTTACTTCAAACCTGGGGCAATGTAGCTTGGGTGGGTTTCTACCAGGTTTGTTCAAATGGTCACGGTCCAGTGATTTTTTGGATTTTTAATGAATTTTTTGTTCATTTTTGGGATAAATCTTAAAAAATATTTTCTCCGAAACAGCATGGCCAATTACTTTGAAAGTGTATAGGGACACTTCTTGGCACCCCCAGACCTTAATTTGTTCAACAGGTGGTGCTGCAATTTTATGAATTTTTGTACGTTAAGTTTGCAGGATTAATTTATTGAGCACGGCCTAGACACATCATTCGGTACAAGTGATTTTAAATTCATGAAATTAAATAGAAGGAGTATTTTAGCAAGTTGCTTTACCACTAACACCGCTGGGTTAGTCGTCAATGGATCAATTAACTCAGAACACTAAGTCTCTTGAACGATTTGCGACGATTAGATGGCGGTCTGTGCTGTTGCAAACGGCATACGCATTAATAATTTATTTTAATCATTGTCTTTATTATACTGCCACGATTAGATGGCGGCCTGTGTTGTTGTAAACGGCAGACGCATTTATAATTTATTTTAATCATTGTCTTTATTATACTGAAAGTTAGAGTAGTTCATTATATATTGCACAACCTAAATTACCATTCCAACTGCATGAACTGTGCACTTGGAGTAATTCCGAGAATGGATAGATTGTGATGGTAAGAATGATAACTGTAAGACTGACCAGAATACATTAGTGCATGACTTATCCCCGTAGTTCCATCTTCTGTCATAGTCCGTAATGAAACAGCCTGTTCCATCATGCAAATATTTTTCCGGGTACCGCTCAATTATAACATCACAGAATGGTTTGGTACAGTGCAATCAAAGTGCACATGTGCTCAATTTAAAGGTGCTACAACCTATTAAAGTAATTGATCCCACCGGTGTTCAATTACTCAATGCATTGGCGAACCATAGCTGCAATTTAAATATATAGCGGCTTATATATTTTAAACATATTTCTGTTCCAAGATGCCGGCTTATTTTGTCCTTAATACTCCGTAAATATTTCTGGTAGGTCACACCCACAGCACAACTGAAATCAAAATAGTGGAATCTCTTCCATTACTTCTTTATAGTTTACAGAATGGAGAAAATAAAAACGCTAAACGATATATTGATGTTGTAAAAAGGTACTTCCTGAAGCCTTTCATATTTTATGTTTAAAACGTATTGAAATACATTGGTACGAACCTAATCTCTCTTCCTTTTGTTCGTTATAACCACATTTTTCTTACTATAACGAGAAACATATCTTGTTATTTAACTTTTTTCCTCATTGTAACAATAAAATCTTTGTTATAACCATATTTTGTCTTTTTAATACAAGAAAAAAAATCGTATTTCAACCTTTTCTTCTTTTTCCCAACAAAAAATCTTGTCAGTCCACCTTTTTACTCGCTAGAACAAGAAAACATCTCGTTTCAACTTTTTCTCTTGATATAACAAATAAAAATATTCTTATATCAACCTTTTTCTAATTGCGAGACAACATCCATTTATTTCAACAATTTTTTCTTGTTATAATAATATGTATATGATAAATCTTGTTGATAAAACTTTATTTCTTGTTACATGTATATAAAAAAAGTATCTTGTTATTTCAACTTTTTTCCTGTTTTAACCACATTTGCTTCTTGTTATTTCAACAGTTTTATCTTGTTATAAGCACAGTTTCTGTTGTTTTTTCAATTCTTTTTTCTTGTAAAAATGAGAAAAAAAATGGTGTATTTTCATCTCAAATCCTTCATATGAAATGATTCATAAGGGTTTTTTCGCCCCCACGAAGGGAGGAGGACATAGAAATTTGCCCTTGTCCGACATAAAAGTTGTCAGATTTGTGTCGCACATATCTAAAAAGAAAAAAAAAAACATTTGAGGTACAGTCATAAAACATGTAGGGAACATTTATTAACGTATGAATGTGTGGACCTGCGGCTTTATTTGTCTCTTTGATTAATTATCCTCTGATAATTAATGTTAATTAGTGAAAATTGTGATTCGAAGTTGGATTTGTGTCGTGGATATCATAAGGATTTGAGCTGAAAATGCACAATTTTTTTCTTGTCGGATTTGTGTCGTGCATATCTCAAGTTATATATGTATAAGGCAATAAAGCCCAAGAGCATAATTTATCAATATATGAGTATGTGCACCTGGGGTTTTGTTTGTCTTTTGGGTGATATTCCATTAATGAACTTAGTAAAAATGTTTATTTATTGAAAATGCTTATTCAGTGAAAACGTTGACTCCTGTCAAACTTGCGTCAAGTGTATTTCACAAAGTGTTTAAGGTACAGCTGTGAAACTCGATAGCGGCATTAACAAGTATGTGAGGATGTACCTCTGGTGTTCTGTTTGTCCCTTGGGTTAATTTATCACCTTTTGATAATCATTACTTAACTTAGTGAAAGTGATAATTGCAGGAAAAAGAATATTGGTTTTTGTCAAACTTGTGAATGTGTAGCGCATGAAGTATTTCAGGTTTGGCCATGGAATTATGAAAAGTTTCGTGTATATAATTATTATTCATGTGAAGTTTTCACAATTTATTTGAAGTCTGACACCGATTGCATGCTACTCTTTCCAATGCTATTGGGGGTAATGGCCGGTGGGGGCATGTGTGTCTTTTAGATATTTTTCTACTTTTCTTCTTTTTAGATTTGTTAAATATGGCCTGGAGGTAGTTAAATAATATAAGGGGCGAATTATAATGTTACCGGGCAAGTGTCAGTAGTTTAATAATATAAGGGCCGAATTATAATGTTACCGGGCAAGTTTCAGTAGTTTAATAGTATTAGGGGCGAATTATAATGTTACCGGGCAAGTGTCAGTAGTTTAATAATGTGATGGGCGAATTATAATGTTACCGGGCAAGTGTCAGTAGTTTAATAATATGAGGGGCGAATTATAATGTTACCGGGCAAGTGTCAGTAGTTTAATAATATGAGGGGCGAATTATAATGTTACCGGGCAAGTGTCAGCAGTTTAATAATATGAGGCGCGAATTATAATGTTACCGGGCTAGTGTCAGTAGTTTAAAAATATGAGGGGCGAATTATAATGTTACCGGGCAAGTGTCAGTAGTTTAATAATATAAGGGGCGAATTATAATGTTACCGGGCAAGTGTCAGTAGTTTAATAATATAAGGGGCGAATTATAATGTTACCGGGCAAGTGTCAGTAGTTTAATTATATAAGGGGCGAATTATAATGTTACCGGGCAAGTGTCGTACCTTTACAACGTTTCCAAAAAGGAAAGTTAAGTAATATCCAACCTAGCACTTCCTCAGCCGAATGGAAAAAAGTGATCATCTGCCTGTAATACGTTATTACACCAAAAAATTTGAAATAGGATTTTTTTCTTGTTATAACGAGAAAAAAAGTTGCAATAACAAGTTTGTTTCATGCAATAAGAAGAAAAAAGTTGAAATAACAAGACTTTCTCTTGTAATAACGAGAACCAAGTTGAAAAAACCAAGATTGTTTTCTTAATATAACAAAAATGTAGAAATAACAAGATTTTCTTTTTCTGAAAACAAGGAAAAGAAGTTAAAATAACAAGAACAATAAAAAGAAATATTTTGGGATAGATTTAAGGTCGTCCATGTACTGAGTAAGTGACCTATATGAAAGAGCACTAACATTTGCAACATCAAGGTCGCAGTTCAAGTAGTTCTCAAGTTATAGTGAAGAGAAAAATTCTTGAATGTTACACTGTGATCTCAGAAATAAGGCCAAAGTCACTCATGTACTGTCTAACCGTGACCTTCCTTGCGAAAAATTACCATGTGCAACATCAAGGTCTAAGCTCAAACAGATCCCGGGTTATCAAGTAAACAGTAAAGTTCATGCCAGATGTCTTGTAACCTTGGAATGAGGTCAAGATCACTCATGTACTGGCTCTCAAAGAGAATCATAACCATGTATAATATCAAAGTCCAGGCGGAAATAGTTCTCAATTTATCATCTGAAGAGTTAAATACATCTTAATGACTCTGTAACCTTGAGAATGAGGTCAAGGTTACACATGTGATGTGGAACTCCGGTTGTCATGCCGTCAAATGTTCTCATGCAATTTTGAATCAATTGGCAAAGTCGTTTTGGAGAAGATTTTTGAATATTTGGCCCAAAATTTGATCAACAAAATTCATAAAAAATAAAAAAATCAGTAGAGCGTAACTATTTGAACAGAGACCTACCCAAGGTACATCCCCACTCAGTATGAAAAGAATGCAGTCAGTGGTGTTGGAGAAGATGCCAAAATCGTGAATGACCATTGCAATGCCCATTTACGTACATAGCGATCGATACGACTGTATGCGTTAGCCAATACGTACCCAAATTGAAAAAAAAAACCTTAAAAATTGGAGATTGGCAGAAACTCCATCTTGTGAAAAACTTGAGTGGGCCCTTCTACAACGAACATTTCCACCAAGTTACAGCGTAACCTAAGTAACGGCTTTGGAGCAGAAGCAGAGGCAAAAGACGCTTTTGCACGAAAGAAAAAAATCACAGCGCCACTTTTAACCAATTAAAGGTCCTTTAGGTCCCCTAAAATCTCCCCAAGCAATTTTGAATCAATTGGCAAAGCAGTTTCGGGGAAGATATTTTAAGATTTGGCTAAAAGATGAATAAAAAAATCATGAAAAATCTAGAAATCCCTGGAGCATGACTATTTGAAAACACTAGGTAGAGAGGCACCCAAGGTACATCTCCACCAAGTTTGAAGTGAATCTGGACAGTGGTTTGGGAGAAGAAGTCGAAAGCGTGAATCGCCAGCACAATCCACATCCACTTTACATCGCAATCAATAGGGCTGTACGCATTAACCGATAGGTACCCGAATTGAAGAGTTCATTAAATATCAGCGGTTTCTAGCAACGCCACCTCGGTAACAACTTTATTTGGCCCTTCTACAATGAATATTTCCAATAAGTTTCACCAGTATCTGAGTGATAGTTTTGGAGATGAAGTCGAAAATGGCGAAAACACTTTTTTTCTACATAAAAATTATTTGAAAAAAAGGCACATGTTGAACAAATTAAAGTTTAAGCGTCTCCAGAACTCCCCCAGAGCAATTACGAAGTTTCTGGCAAAAAGGTTTCGGAGAAAACTATTTTTTTAAATGGGGCCCAAAAAAGATGAAAAATAAATTATGAAAAATCAAAAACATCACTGGATCGTCATCATTTGGACAAGCCTGGTAAACACATCCAAAATACATTCCCCGAAGTCTGATATGGATCTTGTCAGCGGTTTTGGAGAAAAAATTGAAAATGTGAATTGTAGATGCCGACGAATGGGCGACGAATGCCTAACCAGCACATAACCTCAGCTGACTGACAAGTCAGCTGAGCTTAACTTTGAGAATCAATGTCATATTGTATTTGGTAAAAAAACAAACAAAAAAAACAAAAAAACAAAAACAAAAAAACAAAAACAAAGAAAAACAAAAAACAAAAAAACAAAAAAAAAACAAAAACAAAACAAAAAACAAAAAAAAAAAAACAAAAAAAACAAAAAAAAAAAAAAAAAAAATCAAAACAAAACAAAAAACCAAAAAAAAAAAAAAAAAACACAAAAAAAAAAAAAAAAACCTTTTGCAAGTAATTCCTGAAAGAGGTGGCAAGATGTTCCAAGATGTTGTAACATCAGAATAGTGCACTGGCACTAGAAAAACACAGCATATATGATGCAGTCGTCTTCAAGAGCTAATTTGTACTTTCTGAGGGGCAATTTTAAGCATGCAATTTTCAAAGGTTGCGAGATGCTCAAATGTTTCATAAAATCAGAACAGTGCACTTGCACCAGATTAACACAATACATGATCAATAACTCTATATCAGCTACTTTTCGTGAAGGTCCAGTCCTGGCATATGTATGAGAAAACACAATTACTGAAAAAAAGTATTAACCAACTTGCTTGATGTTGTAAGAATTGCCTAGCTCATGGCGCACCTGTCCCTATGTCTTATAAAGTGTAAATTACGGACATCTATAGTCCAATGTTGTCAATATATATATATATATATATATATATATATATATATATATATATATATATATATATATATATATATATATATATATATTTGTGTATATGTATATATATATGTGTATATATATATTTGTGTATATGTGTATATATATATGTATATATATATGTATGTATATATATATATATATATATATATATATATTTGTGTGTGTGTGTGTGTGTGTGTCCATATCTCTGAGTTACCTTAGAGCATTCGGCAATATACGCAAGGTTCTAAGTTATGCTGATGTAATCCTTTTAAAGCTGAGAATATGACTGCTCATTTTGTATATTCTGTTCACTTCCCAGATGTATCATCTTATGAGTGATAACAAATAGCTCAGAAACACAATACCAATATCCATAAATTTCAAGCCAACAATGAGAGCAAAGCTGAATACAGCAAAGGGCAGAGAGTAATCTACACTGATGAGTCACATAACTTCTTAAGTATATCCAAACAGTGTATGTTAATTGTACACCAAATGGTTTTGCCTTTCCAAAGAGAACCCCAGCTGGGAAGCTGACTTTCTTATGAACCTAATTAGCATAAGCAAACCCAAGAAAATTGAATAATGATGTTATCTAGACCCAGGTTTGAGTTTGAAGAGTCTTGTTAAGATTTCTACAATCTTAAAAGGAAGTTAGGTCATCGTAATCTTTTGTGTTGCATTGTCAAATTGTGACCTTCATTAAAATTTGAAGGTTCAGTTGTAATGCACCGAGGCTGAGCACAAGCAATAGACAATATATTTGCTATCCCTATTGTTATGGATGTGAGCATGGTTGTTTGTTTTGATTTGGAAAGGTCATTGAATACACAGTATGCATATTAATTTGCCGCCACAAAGCACGGGTTTGACCCTGGCAACCACGTGGGACGCGCGGGTCGCATCATTGCTACAGACTGGCTATATGCTCATTTCTCACAAAATTAGCATTTTTTTCAGAAATTCAAGTTCACAATTATCAAATTGGTATTTTTCCAGTACTTCCCGAGCCATATATAAGAAAAAGTTCCATCTACTTTTAATACATATTCTGTATTTCCAAAATATTAGTAATATCCCGCTTGTCCCCACAGGTACCGACCCGAATCTCACCATGTCTCGCCAAGCGAGACTAGGCAAACAGGTATGCAGTTGGGGCGAGAAATTAATATGCATGTCTCATTTTCATTGACAGTGTGCCAGGTCACTGAGTTGGCCTGCTTTGTCATTGAGCTCACATGTTGCCGATATGTAAACGATGGAGTGGTCTGAAATGTGGACCTACATACATTCACACTTGTAAACAAACGGAGAGCTTTGGCCTGGAAAGACCACAGAGAAGTAAGATGCATGATTAGTTGGAAAACTGGAGAATACTGATGAGAGTTCTCATAATGGGTATATACAGTAGCTCCCTTCATGACTAAGAGAGGAGAATTGTGAGATCTGACTGAAGCTGTGTGTTGTCAAGACAGTGGGACTGTGGGCAAAAGATATCTATGGACTATTTGGCACCTGCCATAGGATTTGGGACTGTGGGGGTGGAACCTGTGGAGAATCTCTCACCGGTGATTAGAATTTACCTGCAGTCTGTTTATTATTGGAGTATCAGCATAGCTAAGTGTATAATTTCATTTACCTTTGTTGTATTGATTGTTTATTGTTAATATATTGTAACAGTTAATGTTACCTCATCTTTCTTATTTTTTGTGGAGTTCCGCTTTGGTCTAGCATATTCTGAAGGTGGGAATTGTAACACTTTATTAACAAAACTGACATGTACATTTGAACCCTTACCCCTAATTCACATTCAGTACCTTCACAAACTCATTAAAAATCAAGGAATGCAGTATTCAAAAAGAAGAAAAGTTTAAACTCTCTAGAGTTTGAATATTGGAACACACTCACTTGAAACACACTCCAGGTACATCCTTGCCAAGTTTGCATTTGCTGGTTTTGGAGAGGAATTGTTGGATGTGGAATTACTATTGCAATTTTCATAAACCTATATAGTAATCAGACAATATGTGCAGCTGTCTGCATTAACCAACACGCCCTGAAAAATGCATTAAAAGTCACAGATCCATAGCAATGCCAACCAGCCAAAAGAGTTTGTTTAACCCATCAAAAAAGAGCATTTCAACCAGGCATTACCTTACTTACGATTACGAAGAAGCCAAAATAGCAAAAAAACAAAAAAAAAAAAAAACAAAAAAAACAAGCATTATGATTAAATAAAAATAAAACAGCACCACTTCTTGATTAATTTAAGATCAATGTCTCCCCAGAAGAGTTCATATGCACTTCAAAAACACTTGATGAAGCGGTTACTTTTTGCCAAAAAAAACCAAATAAATAAAAGGAAACAAAATAAAAAAACTCAAAAAATAAAAACAAAAGAAACAAAAAGAAAACAGAAAAAAAAGAAAAGAAACACACACGCTCAGAACACATAAGAATAAAAAATCATAAGAGCGAGAGCATGACCATTTGACCAGTCTTGGTGGAGACCCAACCATGGTTAGATACTCTCCAAGTTTAAGGAGGATATGTCCCTCGGGTTTTTACAGGTCTGTAACGACATTTAGACATAGTGTGCTCAGACAACGGACACTGACCGATGTTGTCAGCTGACCTGACCGACAATTCAGCTGAGCTAAATTTGATGAGCAGTAGCACATTGCCATTCATCTAATATGCATCACTTTTTCAGTTCATTTCTTGTATTATGGCCCAATCTGACAGAGAAGAGAACTATGACAGTGCTTTGTTCAACTGAACTTGGATGCACAAAAAAAAAAACACTTTACGAGTACTTTTCCATTAAAGTTCAATATAAACCATAGGCCAAAAATCTGCCATTCCCAAGATATAAGCCGACATGTTGATTTTTGACGATGGGATAACTCAAGCTTAAAATAAACAACAAAAAGGAACTCAATCGGTACTTTAATATTAATTTTTAAGAAAACGCATTACCCGTATCCATATATTTCAACGAAATAACACAGCCAAGTCAAATACCATACGAGACCGAGATTCACAAATTACCAAAACATCACCATTCAGTTTTCAACATCAATGCGAACAAACAAATTCCAGCTCCTGAATTGAGACAGGCCGTCACCCATAACATACCACAGGATAGAGACATGGTAGACCTGCCATCTTTAGGTTTTCCTTATTTGCTCAGCTGACAGCAAAAGAAAAAAAAAGGCCTACATCGTTTTTGTGACATTTATGAATCTGGAATAATATGTTAAATTCAGTAAAAGGCAGATATACAACAATTACTAAAACATTAATATTTATCTTCCAATATCAATTTGAGAAATATAATCTTTACTTTTGATTTGACTTGAGACAGGCAGTCGCTCATAAAGGGCAACTGTTGGTTTTAAACCAGTCCTTTTAGCCTTTGAGGTAACATTCAATTAACTAGAGTCTGTTTTCTTTTCAAAACATTTAGGCCTAAAATTATAACCACTTAAAACCCAACATTTTTTCAATTTCGTCAAAGATGAAAAGAGGCATGGTAGGCCTGATATATTTGGGTCTCCTAGCTTGTCCATCAGCAGAATTGACTGCAGCATAAGAAAGTAGGCCTACATCGTTTTGGTCATGTATTATGAATCTGGAACATCATAAAAACAGCCTACCTACAATACACATATGAGTGGGAGAACACATCCCACAGCACAACACAACCAATGAAGTATTTATCAAATAGGTCAGAAAAACATTATCCATATCCATGAATTTCGACCCAACAATCAGAACAAATTAGTTAAATGCAGCAAATGGCAACGATTCAAGACTTACCATGAAACATCAACATTCATCTTCTAATATCAATATGAAGATATAAATTTCACTTCTAACGTGAGACAAGCAGCCACCCCTAAAAAGCAACCGTTGGCAGTGGGTTTAAACTGATCCTCTGAACCTTTGAAATATATTCATTAACTACAGACTTAAGTTTATTCCTAAAAAATTCTAAGCCAATGTCTACAATGTTTGAAAGTAGACATTGACTTTGGATAAACAATTACCAAAGTACGAGCCAATATGTCAGATTTTCTGTTTTTCCAATGACAACAGGAAGTCCACCTTTGCAAGGCATTGGGAGTCATCTTCGTCACGTTTGAAGTGGATTGGGCTGACGGTTTTGGATGAACAGTTGACAATGTGACTTACCATTGCAATCACGGCACGATTGACGTACAAGTAAATAACAGCAATGTACACATTACGGTCTCCTTAGTGAAAAATTCGTTAAAACTCAGAAATCTGGAGCCTCATGACCTATTAATCAAATTTGTTTGACCTTTCCACAAGGAACACGCCCCCCCACACACACACACATTTCAGCATAAGCTGCATGACTGTTTCGGGAAAGTCGAAAATAGTAAAAATACACAAACTTCTTTAAAAACTAGAGAAAAAATCGCAACGCCACACGTAAAGCGATTAAAGTTTAGGGGTCCCCAGCAATGCTGTGCAATCTGTGCAATTGCTAAGCAGTTTCCGAAAAGCTTTCGTAAGCTTTTGCAAAAAACCAAAAACAAAAAAACAAAACAAACAAACAAACAACCCCCCCCAAAAAAACCCCCAAACCACCCCCCCCCCAATAAAAAACAAAAACAAACCGGAGAAGCAAAATAAGTATGAAGAAAAATCAATAGATTGTGACAATTCGATTAAACTTGGTAGAGACTCACCTATTTGGTGTTCACTAAATTTGAAGAGGATCCGACCACCGATTTTGCAGAGGTCGAAAATGTAACTGGAATTCAGTTTACCTTAGTTTACCTTTCTCTAACAGTGCTTGGGAGGAAACAATCTTACCTTTTCTTACGAGGATTGCAAATATTTTGCAACACCTGAAACAACCATGTAGCAGTTAGAGCCGTGCCACGTCCAAACCCATATTTCTTTGATTTGATTTGAGTATTATATTTTTTTCTTTTCTTCTTGGTGTGCAGTGTGGCAAAACGTGTCAATTCGTCGAGGTCTGACTGAAAAGGGTGCTACATATCCGAAGTACAGCTTTGTTTTTTGCTCAAACGTAGTGCTTGTGGTGAAAATAGAATTATTCAATTAGAAAATAAAGTTGCTGTTAAGGGAACGCACGTGGTAAGAAAATCGAGACAAAATTAGTTCGAACTGTCATTTCATAATTTGCCGCAAAGCTGGTAATCTTACCCTCTAAAAACGAAGTTGAAATTCACACCTCAAGTAACAAATGGGTTAGCTAGTCATGAACGTAGCAATTATATGCCAACCACAAACGTCCTATATGCCAATCCTCCCGTGCAAGCCTCGCGATCTGCAAGCACGAATACTCTACGAAAACATCTTTTTATGAAAGGTAATTTTCATGAGGTTTTTATGTTATTTCCATTGTTTATGCATGCTTCTCACCCAATTGTGATGGGTCTGAGTTGAGTGGTTATAGTTTCCATTATAAGCACTAAAACAATGTGGAAATCTTATAAATACTTTGATAATTTGCTATTCAATGATGAAGTACCAAACCTTTCATAAATGCTCATATAGATACATGAATTAATTATGTCAATACTGATTTGTTTATTTTGACTCATTCCCCCGTCAAACTGCCTGGACATACAATTGTAGTGCATGTTTTTAACGGCTGGTACAATTGATATTCCGGATGATTGATCAAGAACAACTAAATGAATGCATCATGATGGGATAGACTATCACTGTTGTTTCAGGTGGAGTAAGGTTTAACTGTATACACTTGTCGCAAAGTACAATTCTGAAGGATAACATGCAAATAAAAAGCAGACATATTTCTGGGAAACGTGCAAGAAAGTTTTAATTTATCACATATGATCTTATTCCTATTATAAAGAAAACGTGCACATTGACGCCGCTAGTGACTGGAAACAGGAGATTCGGTACCGGTTAGGGTGGGTGGGTTTAAAGCAAATGCTAGCATAAAGCAAAGTTCAATATTTTGAATAAACAAAAGGTGAATTTTACGCCCTGTTTGATCGATGCACTTTCCAATGGTAACCATCCAATGATAACATATTTCGTTTGCACATCAATATTGATAAAAATGTTCATAAGTAGCAGTAGTAGTAATAGTAGTAGTAACAATTATAATAATAACACTAATAATAATAGCAATAATTACAACAACAACAACAACAACAACGACAACAACAACAACAATAACAATAATAATAATAATAATAATAATAATAATAATAATAATAATAATAATAATAATAATAATAATACTAATAATAATAATACATTATTATTACTATTATCAGTGTGATTATTTACGCTCCAGTTCGATGACATTGTAGTTATTTGCAGGTATAATATTATCATAATGCAAATCACAAAATACACTTCAAAGATTATGATTCCGATAAAAGTGAACTTTATATCCAGCTTGGAGCAAGATGACTCCGCGGAACCACTACACCCGGTTTATCAGTGGGATAATGAATAAAGCACCAGACTTGAGTCGATCTTATAATCTTTTTTATTTTTACTGTACTATTTACTGCTGATGTTTTATACTCCTGAAAGAAAATTCCTGTATCGTTTCGTTTATTCTCCTGGGACGATCCAAGAAATTTTTGCCTTTGGCTTTGAGGAAAAGGCTTGGCATATAAGAACAATAGTTTCGAATTTGAAAGTGTCTGTCACTGAATTTGTGGAGTTTTTCATTTGGCAACATATGGCCGTGCTGGTCTATAAGTCTCCGTTCCTGATATGGCGAGACTGAAAAATAAAACTGTGTCTTTGCCTACTTATCTTACGTAACACAACGGATAACAAGAGAACTACATCTCGGATGGGGAGGTACATAAAAATCATGATATTAGTTTCTTGTATTATCAATTTGATCTCATTTTATTTTGAAAAAATATCAATCGACAAGTAATACTCTTATAAATATACACTTAATCTACAATTCAACTCTTACACCTTGACTGTTTAATGTACAGAACAAATGACCACGCACACACGCACGCACACACACACACACACAGATATATATATATATATATATACATACATATATATATATATATATATATATATATATATATATATATATATATATGAAAAATAATCAATTAAGAAATAATACTCTTACAAACATACACTTAATCTACAATTCAACTCTTACACCTTGACTTTTAATCTACAGTACAAATGACCACACACACACACACATGTATATATATATATATATATATATATATGTATGTATATGCACGTTACACTATTGTCCCATAAATATGTGTGTGGTGCGTCAGTTATCTGCAAGTATTACAGATCCGTTACTGATGCCATATTTGTTTTCGTCCAGCTTAGGCATGCATATATGCATATTCTGTTTCATCACTTAAAGTACTATAGCCAATGTGAAGCTCTATGTAATAACCATATATGTTATATTTTTGTGAATAATTTCCGCGCTGAATAAAAGTGGACAGGACATCCAAAGAATGGGTGTTTCATTTACTGGCCATATAAATCAAAGTCACGGGATCAACACCAAAAGATTCATTTTAATATTGTCAGTTGTTCTGTCATATAACTCTCAATCATATGTGCCTCGAAGTATTGCCGTTTAGCCAAGTGTACGTCTTGTGTAAATGCCACATGCAGATCCACCTTTTTTTTGAAAGGTGTACACATGAAGAACAAAAAAAGCAAAACCACATTTTGGGTCAATTTACACCTCTGCTTAATACAAGAGAAAATAGAGGTGCACATTTTGTTGCGTAAGAATTTTGCAAATAGGAGAGCATGCGCATGTAACGATATGATCCAACGTGGCGGTACGAGAGCACTTCAAACTTTTCCCCTGCATAACATATTTAAAACCCATTGCATGAAGAAAACTAAAAGGCTGTGTGAACAGCCTGTGCTGAGCTGACCTAAGCTTGTTCACAAAATCAAAGTTGCAACCGAATATACGTGTGTTGAGCTTTACCTGAGCGCATATTACATTTAGATGTATTGCTAAGATTTGCCTGAAAAAAATCATTGAAATATGAATTAGCATTAGAATCTGCATTGACTTACATCGTAATCGATAGGAAGCGTGCATTGTTCGATCAGTAGACGAGTTGACAAAATCGTTAAAAATCAGAAATCCAGAGCAGTGCCACTTAGTGAACAACTTTGTGTGATCCTTTCACAAGGAACATATCCACCAAGTTCCAGCTTAATCTGAGTAATAGTTCTGAAGAAGAAGTCGCAGAGGAAAATATAAAAAAATAGATAAATAAAGGCAAAAATTCCAGCGCCACCTAGTGAACAATTTAAGAACTAGAAGTCCCTAGGAGTGTTCCTGTATGTTATCAGAGCAATTGGGTGAACGGTTTTGGAGAAGATTTATTTTAATTATTTAAAAAAATCACTGCAGCGTGACCATTTGAACGAACTTGGTAGAGACCTACCTAATGTACATTGCCACCACGTTTGAAGTGAATTTGGCTGACGGTTCTGGGCATGAAAAAATGTAATTGTGAACGGACGTATGGACGGACGACTCAGCCTCTTAAACGCTCAGTCTGACTAGCAAGTCAGTTCAGCTACAAATGGTCCATTCTGATCTGGCATACCATCTACTGAATTGGGAAATTTGACTACAAACGCGTATCTACATATATATTTTTTGGGAGGGTTGACAACAAACCATAGAGTACCCCCCTATGAAAATGTACCACAAGATGATTCTGAAACTTTCCAAACGATTCAAAATGCATTTACTTATGACCTATCTGTAGGGTGTAAATGAAAATACTATACGTTACTTTGTGAAAAATAATCCAGTAGTAAGAGTTTGAGTTTACACATGGTCATGCTCTGTATAATCCATTGGGAACAAATGAAACATCTGTATGTCCTGGTTTTGCCTTTGAACATGTAACAGATACCAGACTGAGAAGCCCTGCTCACATTCCTATTTATTCAACGAAGTCTGCTTAAATTCACATTAATAGCTTGCTACTCTGTCCACTTGCTAGTACTTGGAGTATTAGTAGCTTTGATTGCATCTCTGCCAAGCAACCTTTTATTATTTTACAAGAATATTACCAGGCCTGGCAAATATATAACCTAGCAATCAGTCCGTCCCAAACCTTTTAATCAGGTGTAAAATGGTAGATAATTTGTTGCTATAGGCTGTTATCAAAATAGTTTAAAAATAAACCCATGTTCATAAATTACCAAAACATCAGCATTACCAAAACGTCAGCATTGAGCTTTCAGTACCAATGTGAAGAAACAAATTTCACTCCTGACTGGAGATAGGTAGTCACCCATAAATGGTAACTAGTAGTTTTAAACCAGTCATCTCAACCTTTGAAATATTCTTTATTAACTACAAACTTAAGCCCTAACCATTTCGGCCTAACCAATGAAAACCCAACGTATATCTCTTGCGCCAAATATCAAAAGAGGCATCGTAGGCCTTCCACTTGTTCGTGTTCCTGACTTGTGAGTCAGCTCAGCTGAGCTGAAAACAAAAGAAAAAAAAGTAGACCTATGTGTTTTTGCACCGTTTTTGAATCTCAGCTTATTCTCGTGGGTTTTTGTTTTGTTTTGTTGTTTTGTTTTTGAACAGCATGGTCCTCGACGAATTTATTGCGACACCATTCCTAACAGGTACGAAAAACCCCGGTGTCAGGAATAAAAGCTATTCAGAATCATATACGGAATAAAATTTAATCTTTTGTGCAACGGAGTGTTGTAAACCAGGAGTGCAGTCTGTGTTTAATTTGCAGACATATAAATTTTCTTTCTTTCCTATTTCAAAGAAATAAAAGTGCCAGATATGAAACGAAAGCACGCTCATGTCAGAGACCTACATGAAAAAGTCATCTTGCAACAACTATACTGCAGTCTACTCATTCTGGGTTCACAAGTACGCATATTTAATAAAATATCCCTCCAAAATCCATATGTTTTGCACGAATCAAGTTAAGAACTGAGATCATAGTCAATTCACTGTTAAATCCTGAGAAATTCCAGGCTATGATCTTATGACTGCCAAAAAGAAAATGTTTATGTTTTGAAATTTTTGGTGTCAGTAGAAAAACCGGAAAGATGTGTAAAATTACTAGGTGTGCACATTGACGATAAACTTAAGCTTTATAATAATGTTTTTCGTATTTGTAAGCAGGCTGCTAAGCAAAATCATGTGCTCCGTAGGTTTAGCAATATTCTCTCTCAAAAGAAAAAGCTCCAAATATTCAATACATTTATTCTTTCTAACTTTAATTATTGTCCGTTCGTGTGGCACTTATGTGGACCTACATTAATATTAAAAATGGAAAAGACCCAAGAAAGAGCCCTACGCTTTGTCTATAATGATCCCGTATCTGCATATCCAAATTAACTCGAACGGGCGAAAAAACCTTCTCTGTATCTCAGTAGGATCAGGACTATTTTTCAGTATAGGTGTACAAAATCCTCAGTAACATAAGGCCATATTTCTTAAAAGACACGTATGTCAGAAAGGAAACAATTTTGGATATACGATCCGATAACAAACTGCAGCAGCCTGACTAAAAAAAATAACATAGTGCAAAAATTCTCTCCGATACCAAGGGGCCAAGCTGGGGAAGAACTTACCTCCACATATCAAAGAATCTACCAATGTCAACCACTTTAAGAAGTTAATTAAAGCAAGGCTTGGCCCCACCTGCTCTTGCTCTATGTGCATTTTATGTTAAAGCAGGAGTTCAGAGGATCCAATATCCTCCTAACCTCTGTAAACCTTGTTAGACCGGCTGTACATAGTTACACCGTGAGTTCATTGAACACACTATTTCATCACTTGCCTTTATTAAAGTGTGTGTGTCAGCACACACTTTTCTGTTTTTCTAGGAATTCTTTCTTTCTTTCTTTACAGGCAAATTTGTCCGACATTTCATTTGAAAGTATAACACGTAGAAACTCCAAACATGGCACAATTATACTTCTATGGATAAAGTCTGGCCTTTTTATAATGAGAAGTCATGCTTTTCAAAATTATGCAAATGAAGGCTAATTAAAGTTTTAAATCTTCAATACCTTGTATACTATACAAGACAGTGGTATATGTGTCAATTCCTATAAAATGGTCATTTTGGAGCAGTGTGTTTGTACAGTAACATGCTATGCTGACAGATCTGTGCTACATTTGCGCACAGTCGACCAGAACATTTGTGCAGTAGGTCTATTATATTTGCGCAGGGACGTAAGCATATGTGTACAGATAGGTCTACCCTACACGTACGTCGCTGATTTGCGAGTATTGCCAAGTGTTGCAATTTTGCAAAGTTTTTTTTTCTTGCATTGGTAACATTAAATTTGCATGAATTATTTTGAAAAGAAAGCTGTCAACAATTTTTTCTGGACTCCTGGCCTCTGTGTCTTGTATATCATTTGCAATCAACGCAAATCAACATAACCGTTAAGAATGAGATGTACCTGTTTTTATGAAGTATTTATCACTATTGTTGACCCTCGAGGTCTGCTGCAATTTTGTTTAAGGCATGTCAACGAACTACAACAGACTGGAGTGGATCAACAGTGCACCCGAAATTTTTAATGTACAGACAAAACGCAATTTGTGTTCAAATGAATGATAACAGTAGGCCTAAAAGTTGGGTATCCAGGAGAATATCCAAGCTGCCCGGAAATGTCGTTAACAAAATAAGGATGAAATAAAAAAGAATAAAATAAAATGGGCCAAGTAGGGCCTGCTGTCATTGAAGTCTGTGTGGCCCCCTGATTGGCCTATTATTTCTTTTTTCCCCAATAAAACATTACAACGAATTGGCATTTACGTCTTGCTATTCCATACAGGTCTAAGATAAACTGGTAATTAAAAATTCAAATTATCAAAATTTTAACTGCATCTGTCCTCTTAAGTCTTATTTGAAAGTCGTGTCTCTACTGGAGTTACCAGACATTGATCGATCACTTAATTGGTTTTACTGAGGTACATCGAATTAGACCAAACCACTCTTTCAGTTTTGAAACATGCGTTACTGTAACGTTGCAGCATGTGTGGCAACGAGTTTGCACCTTGTAGCACTTTGTATATTTTGACTTTCTAACTACAATCTTGCTCTGAAAAGTAAATCATATTATTTTTCTGTGTCGTCAGAAAGGTTAGAAGTTCATTTATAATAAATATACGGCAGAAGCAACTAATTTCTGTCAACAAGCCTGTAGACCCTATGCTCTTGGACCTCTGTCCTGCATTTTGCATTTTAGATGCTGCATTGAAATCACGCGAATTTTGGCTATAAGACTGATACTTTTATCTTCGCAACTTTTCAACCAATATATTCAAATCACATTTCATATGAGAGAGAATGAGAAGCGCTGTTCATTTGTGGTATCGGACCGTGTCCATTTATTCATATCTATAAAACCTTTCTGAAAAATTGCGGTTTTACCATTTTTTATTTCAAACATAATATGCCCTGAAACGAAACTTTATCTTTGCAACTAATCAACCCATATATTCAAATGATATATCACGCTTCCGCCGCCGCCATCAACATTATCATTAACATCACGGGTAGCATGGGGCTCACTAAGATGTCTGCTTCGTTTTGACTCGGATGTGGCAATTCCGTGCAAAAAATGATGGCATCGTTATGTCGGTGATATTTTTATCGCAACCTATGGATAATGTTGTTATGGGTTTTCTTACTGGTCGTCATTGACGCGGCCACGCTCACCAATGTGCTGCATCCTGATATGCTTATTCTCATTAACATTATATTGCTACAATACATATTTATGTATTTAAATTTCAAGGACTTCATATATGTGTAACAGAGAGCAACAAAACTTAAAAATACATTTCGTATAACTTCCCTGGTAATGTATGGCGCATGGAACCTTGGGCATAAGGGCACGGGGTAAGTCCTAATCACCTTACTTGAAGACGTTCATTTTTCAAGCTTTTGACTTCATTATATTTTCAGAGTAAATCACCGGAAGAAAATGGAGAGCTTGAAAATAACAATCATGTTTCAAGAGAGAACAAATATGTAAATTTTACTTTGAAAGTAAATCACTGAAGTAAAGTGGTATAGTTTAAAATATCATATTGTTTGAAGAGAAAACAAATATGCACATTTCACTTTGAAAGTTAATCACTGAAGTAAAGTGTTACAGTTTAAAACATTATATCGTGTAAAAAGAGAAGTAAAATGTAAATTTTATTTTAAGAGTAAATCACTGAAAAATTTCAGAATTTCATGGGAGGCGAAATATGACACAGCATGCGGGCATGAATCGTTGGGAATATATATATATATATATATATATATATATATATATATATATATATATATATATATATATATATATATATATATATATATAAACACACACATATATATATATATATACATACATACATATATATACATATATATATAAATATACATATATATATGTATATATATATATTGTATTTATGTTTATAACTATTTTGAATATGCATCTGAATAAAATCGATTTAAAAGTTTTTGAGAACATTCATGAAGTCACCATGAATGTTAAATGGCATCAGAGCCTGCACTGGCTACCACGTGTGCAAAGCCGCTTACTGCCTATTGTGGCCATTCTTGGTCATTCAATTTCGTTCTAGTTCTTGGCAAACTGACCTTTGATATTGCAACCTCATGTCTAATTCCACCAATATTTCGTGGTCACAATTATGGTCGCAATACTGTACTCTTTTCCACAAATCACCTTTTTCTTTAGTCACAGATAAACACAAAATTCCAACTTGTACATATGAGATTACGACAACTGCCTATGACATATGCAGAAAACTACGTTGTAGAATTGAAACTAAGCTATTTACGCGCACTGGAAAATTTAAATGTCGAAAATCTATCCTATTACTATGAGTAGAGGTGCCAATCCGATTTCCATTTATAGATTTGTGTTATACACACATCCAGTGAAAGTACATTGTAAATATAAGTTGTAACATTGTAGCATTTGAATTATGCACAATTATGAAAAGAGAAACACACAAAGTTTAAATTTTGAATATCTTCCAAACTATTACAGATTGGGGTACCATTCAAACAATAATATATGGGCTGGTGACATGGCTGGATCTGATGGACCATTAGCCAAAACTTTCCCCTTTAAGTTATGCAAATAAGTCGAATACACGGAATTTATATCCTAAATATCTTCGCAACTGTAGTACATATTGGTGCCCATCCAATTGCAATGTATAGGTTTGTGCCATACAATACATCAGGTTAAAAGTGAAAATTAGTCACAGCATTGCATCATTTTAGTTTATGCAAAATAACCAAATACACATAATTTAAGTCTAATATATCTTCAAAACCATTACAGATGGATGTATCATTCCATCTGTAATATATACGTTTAAAACGGATCAGGAACTGTGCTCAGCTGACGTGCGTGAGATGAGTGTGTAGGTTTGTTTGTATGTATGTATGTATGTATGTATGTATGTATGTATGTATGTATGTATGTATGTATGTATGTGTGTGTGTGTGTGTGTGTGTATATATGTATGTAGGTGGAATGACAATGGGACATTTCTTTTTTGCCACTTGAACGCCGGCGCCTTTCTAAAGACAAAATGACCTGTGTCCACTCAGATCTTTCTGAACAGTTCGAAATTATATCTGTGTCGGAAACATTTTTGTCTTATCATTCAGACGGCGAGAATGCTACTTTACCTGGTTTTTACAAAAATATACTTAGGCGAAACCGTTCTACTTGCCCCCCCCCCCCCGCCGAAAATTTATGAACCCTTCCTAAACGTGAAGAAGGTCTATGTTGTACTTCAAAGCCCTATATTTTCGCTACTATATGCACTTGATATGGTCGTACCTTTTTTCGATTGCAACACCCCTGGAGATGTTGCCCGTGACGCATTCAATGATAGTGAGTGGATCGCCCCGTGGAATAAAAGGAGTAAACCCCTATGAAAGTAGGCCACCTCGGTGCACTGTGTGTCAGCAAACTTAACGAAAGAGCAAATACTGACTTATTTGACATCTGATTAAAAATATATTTTAGTTTGTCTAGGGTTACTCCTAATTTAGGCTAAAAGGTCATTTTGCACTTCACACCATTAGTATTTTACAGATAAAGTAATCTCACATTTTACACACAAGTAAAAAGGCTCTTTACACCTTACAGAAATATCCTTTGCCTCCCCCTCCTTATAAGCCTAGCCTTTACCTTTAAGCTTACTTATTATTTGGAGGTTTTCTCCGATGGACATAGCCCTACAAATGCAGTTGATCCTGTGATGATCTCTGTGTGCGATTGAAAACAAAAACTATGAATATAAGGGACATTAAAAAATTCCCAGTTTGAAACTTATACATATAGAGAAAAATTCTAGTTTTATAGGCCTGTGGGTCTATGCGTTTATAAGTAGTGTGCCAACTTTATTGCTCAAATTAAGATTAATTAATGTCGGACCAATGAAGCGTCGGACCAATGAACCGTCGGACCAAAGAAGCGTCAGAATATTGAGACGTCTCCAATGCAATAGCAGAGCAGCTAGAATTTTGAAAAAGCTTATTTTCATTTTTTGTTGAACCGGAAAAAACCGGCAGGATTAAAGTATCTATCAAAAGATAACCTGAAGTTGAAAGTTAGGTAGGGTGTACTATCAATTTCGTGGTCAATTTGTATTTATATTGGTAACCATGGCAACGAAATTAAGTTTTCAAGAAACGAAGCGCAAGAGACCCTTACTAACCATAACTATATACAAACAAGGTACCACATGAAAACTTTACATCAACATACCTACAGCATGAAACAACCAGCAATATTGTGCATTTGGTCCAGGCTCATGTGTGATACATGGTTTTAAATATACAGTTATTTCACCTTTGAGAGAGGACTCTTTTGGCAGACGACCTGACTCTTACGGCCACATCATTAGGTGCCAAGTTGTGTATTTTCCATAGTACTTCATCCTCTTTATGGACGGGCCCCCGGCCACTATGTTACAGCTTTTGGTCCCTCCCTTGGGTGATCTGTCAAGGAGAGACAGCTGTATATAAGAGGGCCTAGCAGCGCAGTACTGCATAATTGTGATAAACCTTGCAATAAAACACAATCCTAGCAGTATGATGTACTTAAAACAACCAACAAATTGCCAGGTTGTTATGCAAACCAACACAACATTGAATGATAAGGCACGTGTTTAATTGCCATGTATGTATAGGCCTACCACATGCTGTGGGTTGTGGAGCAGTTTCACTCATACATACTTTTCATGTGTATACTTTTTGAGCATTGATACCTCCCGCTTGAATTTCCGTCCAATAATACATTATAGGCCTTTTCGGTCAATATTGTAAATGTAAGTTAATTGTAAAATGCGCATCATGTTTCATGTACAGGCACCCTATTTATGATACATAAAGAGTGATCCATGTCTATAGTGTGGAGAAGCTATGTATATTCGATGTGGGTAAATTGTGGATTTCTGGTTTTGTGCATGAGCATCGGTTTACTGCACTTTGGTGTTCCTTTCTTTGCTGACGCTGCTGAATGCAAATATCCGTCACGTAAGCCTACTACCATTGTTAGATCGTTCATACCATAATCGTGACTGCATCAATGCATTCTATCGTGCCGTAGTCTCCAACAGAACCCAAATGGTGAACTACTGAACTACTCGTTAATTTTGTTTTCCTTTTCAATATCTGTCACTGCTAGGGTTAACCAGCAAATAGTCATAATTTTTTCAATATCTGTTAATGTTAGCCAACAAATAGTCATGTTTTTATTTTCAATATCTGTTACTGTCGCCCACAGTTGCACGTAAAACATAAACTTGGAAACGAAACAACGTTTTAACCCGGTAAGGGGGCATTTTTTTTCTGCACTTTGGCTGTTGAAGTGCAGTCTTCTTCCTCTACAACGCTTTGGCGAGAGAGAGAGAGAGAGAGAGAGAGAGAGAGAGAGAGAGAGAGAGAGAGAGAGAGAGAGAGAGAGAGAGAGAACCGGGTAGGGGAAGACCCGGCAAAAGGAACCAGTGGGCAAAAGGAACCAAGTCTTTATTTTTTTTTCGCAAGGCGGCGCTTCATTTTGCGTGGGGTAATTTGAGGTCATTCCCAGGCACGTTCTTTTGACAATGGAGAAGGTGGAAGGTGGTTCGTTTTAGCTGAGCTGACGTAAAAGGTATGAAATAAGGCTGAATTTTGTAATTTTCCTTTATTCTTTGAGCCGATGCCGATCATATTGACCGTAGTATATGCATATTTCCTAGTGTTTGTGTGAACACCTTGTAAGATAAGCTTGCATTCGATGTGGATTTCCTCAACAACTTGCACCAGTAAAAAATCGCCGTGTTTGAACATTCAGCACATGCCCAACTTGGGCAGAAGGAACCAGGCATGAGGAACCATTGGTTCCTTTTGCCCTCTTGTATCGTTCTTCTTGCCCAGATGACAGAGTCTTGAGGCCTACATACATCTAGAGCCGTTTATTCATTACCGTTTTATAATCTGTTACAGTAAATTTGTAGGCATAAAGCTACACTGTAGGTTTCCATGTGCGCGTATTGCGCATTGCGTACAATGTATTGCGTAGTTGGGGTGCGTGTTGCGTACTGCGTATACCATTTTTCCATGTATCTGCAAACCAGGCGTATACTGTACATACAATGTTTACTTTGGTAGGATTTGGCGCCATTTTGTGTATGTTACGCGCGTCAACCCTGCGTGATGCGTACACATCGCTACACAGTGCGATTGAAACGCATAGGCAACACGCAGTACGCACTACGCATACATGGAAATGGGGTATTAATTTTAAGTCAATCAATTATTACGCATTACGCAATACGCAGTACGCGCACATGGAAACCCAGCTTAAGGTAACCCACAGGGTATTAGGGCTACACTTTGTTCCTTGATATCTTACACATAGCCCAGCTGAAACTCTAAATAAATGGGCCCTGTTACGGTTTCACAGAGAGTTTACAGGCAATCCAATAAAGTACAAGTTTGAACTAATGAACAAAAACAAACAGGCCCCTATCGTTTTTTTAATTATTACTGCTTTATTAGTCATATACGGTACGTGATCTTTAAAGGGCTGCATGATATAGGCCTATATATAGGGCCTATATATAGTCATTAATTTATTGACAAATATACATCTATAGGGCCTACAAAAAATGGCAAACACTATTCATAAGACATACAATATTGCTAGTATAAGTACATTAAATTAATTGCACCCTGCCCCCCGTATAAACCAATGCAGTGCATTACTACATGAAGTCACTATGCAGGTGACTCAGTTTGAAAATTTTCCAGAGCAGTCAGTCCAGTAGTTGTCCTATTCATTATACGTATTCAACTTTGATTTTGCTGAATTTGAAAGAAATAAGCTTTAATTAAATACTATTGTCAAATCGGTCACTTTATTTAAACTAAGTGGGTTTTTCTTTCATTAACGTAGCCTAATTAGATTATGCCTTTTTTTTTCGCTGATTGCTTTTCAATTTGATATTATAGGCCTACATAATAGGCTTACTCCTGCTACGTCCAGGAAAATTATCACTAGGTCGTTTATTCTGACATTGGACGAGCAAGTAGCGCAAAGATGTTTCTATACACCCCAAAATATATATCCTTTTATAAAAGGGGAGGTTCATTTCCCCCTGTGATGATCTTTTCATTGCATATATAGATAAGTCAAAATACGAATATAGATGATTCAAAATAGTCATTTGTGGGTTCCTGTGACCTCAAAATGCGTATAAATGTCAATATCATTAAAAGTTTTAAATACATAAAAGCACTTTTAAGCAAATATCGAAATATCTAGGCTATGTCAGAGTTACTTTTTTGTGGAAAGAAATATTTTATGCCATAAATGTCAGTGGTGCTTGAAAAGTTGTTAAAATACCACAAAATAAATACAGTTTTGGTGAATTTTCATTAATTAAGCTGTTGCTTTTAAGGTACAATATCATATATCATTAACAATATTTGATTGGATATGTTTAACCGGAAAAAAAGAAAGAAAGAAAGAAAGAAAGAGAGAGAGAGAGAGAGAGAGAGAGAGAGAGAGAGAGAGAGAGAGAGAGAGAGAGAGAGAGAGAGAGAGAGAGAGAGAGAGAGAGAGAGAGAGAGAGAGAGAGAGAGAGAGAGAGAGAGAGAGAGAGAGAGAGAGAGAGAGAGAGAGAGAGAGAGAGAGAGAGAGAGAGAGAGAGATTTGCCCCAACAAATTTTAAAAGGATGCATTAAAATAAAACCTTCTTTTTGAACCTGTGTTCCCTGTAAACTTTAAAACAAATTTTATCCCACCAGTTTTAAATCTGATTTCCACGAAAATGAGATATGTGGCAAAATATGCACAAATGCATTTTTTTTGGCTTTTTTTTGAGATGCCATCATGGTTTACAAGTGTAAACGAAAATCAAGCAGGTCAAGCTGGACGTCTCTCTCTATGGTAGCAGCAATGTGTGCAGTTACTGATGGCATTGGTGGCGAGAAAGTGCCAATTAGGGCTGCTGCCAGGGCATATGGAATAGCTTACCCAACACTTAGAAAACACATCTGGAAAGGGTCCAGTGAAAAGGTACTAGGAAGATACAGACCCACCTTCAGTCCTGAGGCCGAAAAAGAAATTATAGATTACGTGAGGGAAATGGAAGAATCGTTTCATGGATTAACAAAAGTGGATCTCCAAAAGCTGGCTTTTGATGTAGCAGAAAGGAATAGCATTTCACGCAACTTCCATGATGGTCTTGCAGGTGAACAGTGGATGACAGGTTATTTAAGCAGACACCCAGAACTATGATTCTGTACACCAGAGCCAACAAGTGTTGCAAGAGCAAAGGGATTCAATTGTAAGGATGTCTCCAGATTTTTCAATCTGTTGCGGCGATCCCTTGACAGACAACAGTTTTCCTTTGATAATATCTACAATGCCAATGAATCTGGCATCAAACCAGTGCATCTAGACCACTAAGAATAGTGGCCATTAAGGGTAAAAAAC
This sequence comes from Hermodice carunculata, assembly GCA_964020975.1. Lineage (NCBI taxonomy): Eukaryota > Metazoa > Annelida > Polychaeta > Eunicida > Amphinomidae > Hermodice > Hermodice carunculata. The sequence goes on along the minus strand of OZ026622.1, from coordinate 16,841,298 downwards.
AAGTGAGTGTTATTACAAGTGCAGAGAGAGGTACATTGATATCCATTGTAGTGTGCTGCTCTGCAACAGGCAAATACATTCCACCAGTCTTGGTGTTTCCAAGAAAGAGAATGAATCCAGCATTGCTGGACAGGGCACCACCAGGAATGCAAGGATATGTATCCGACAATGGGTGGATAAATACAGGTTTATTTCGACAGTGGCATACATACTTCATAGAGCAAGTTAGACCCTCACCCCAGAAATAAGTGCTATTAATATTGGACAACCACGAAAGTCACAAGTCACTTGATACGCTTCAGTATGCCACTGAACATGGAGTCATCATGTTGACTGTTCCCCCACACACTACTTACCGCCTACAGCCGCTTGATGTGTCATTCATTCAAGACCTACTTTGAACAAACCATTGACACATGGCACAAATGTCATCCAGGACGTATCATTTCACAGTATGACATGGGTGAGCTGTTTGGAAAAAGCTAAAAAAGAACCCCCACTGGCAGCCTCCCTCTACCAAAAAGGGGACAAAACCGTAAAACCTACAAAGCATGACTTGTGCACAGCCTATGAAGGCATTGGACAATTTATTTGTGATGACTGTTCCAACTAATGCATTCATCCAAAATAGACAATAATCCCTTGTTTTGTGCACTCTGTGGAAAAGGACATATATACACGAAGACTGTTAAGTATCATGAGCATTGTAATTGTACTTCAAAACATTACAACTATGGCCTCAAGGAGCCTTTGTACTATCAGCTAGTTTAATTGTTGCTGTTCCATGATTGTTGAAACGTGTTCTTTGAATTTTTATATTGATGGTTATCGTGATTTTATAGGAATTTCAAGATTACTGAGCCAAAACGTCCTATGTTGTAAAAGGACATACATGTATATGTAAACAAGACACTGGTTTTCATTATTGCTTTACTTCTTTGCAAAAATTCCAAGAATGGTGGGCCAGGACTTGTACTGTAAAGGATGTAATACACAATACATACAACAAGGCAATGGAAATCATCATTTCCTTCATTGATGATTAGGGCAAATAAAATAAAACCTTGGTTTCCCATTACCTGACCCACCCTCTATAAAATCTGCCAACCCACTATATCTGCTTGCAAAAAGAAAACACAATTGTGTTTCACCTTACCCAACTGACCCATATTTAAATGCCAAACCGTATTTTTTTGAAAAAAAAAAGTTTTTTGTTTCTTTTGCAGGCATAAGACTATAAAAACAAATAAGCAAAATAAATCAAATTTCCCGACCTACCGATCCTATTTTCCAGCCTGTAAGGGGAAATACCAGTATTACTTTGTTGCCCTAATAAAAAAATCCCAAGGCTCGCTGCGTGAGCCAGATGTTCTCATCGAAAAGGACATTATGGTCATCATAATTATACCCCCTGCAATGAAGTTGAAAGGGAGTATACTGATCTCACCCTGTCTGTCATCCGTCTGTGGTCATTTCTTGTCCAGGCCATAACTGATTCATTATTTCATGGATCTACTTGAAGCTTAATATAATTGTCCATTAATAAAGGGTGTGTTAAGAACCAAAAGTAGGTCACTAGGTCAGGTATTTAGGTCACAGTGACATACTGAAGTAAAATCTTGTTTGGGCCATAATTCCTTTATTATTCCATGGATCTTCTTCAAACTTTACATGATTTAAATATTACCATTCATATTTGTCCAGAAATAATTTTTGCATGACAAATCTAATTTTCCTCACACTTGTAGACAATGTGCATCTATGTAGAATTTTGCCTAGGGGTGGTTTGAGTAATCCTTTTGGTGCATGATCACAATGGTAATGGATCAGATCAGACTTTGATCTTTTTTAGGTTAAGTGTATACTGTAAGTTTAGGTGATGGTAGACCTATTGGCTTCACATCAGCATGCAAAGTACAGAGGCGCATAATTAGAAATCCAGTGGGGGAAACCAGCATCAACAATCATTAATATTTTGGCATGACAACCGAGTTTTATAATCCTTGTGGAGCCCACCATGAGTGGGCCTTGGTATGCAAGTACTTATTATGCCCCCCTTCGAAGAAGGTGGGGCATATAGCTTTGCACATGTCGGTCGGTTGGTCGGTATACTGTGGTTTCCGCACATTAACTCAAGAAGTTTTTAAGCTAGGACTTTGATACTATACAGGTGTATTATTCTAGTCAAAAGCTAGGCAAACTTTGAAGATGGGTGACCTTGACCTAATTTCCAAGGTCACAGTGGTGCCTGAGTTAACTTTGGTTTCCGCACAATAACTTTAGAGGTTTTTAAGGTAGGACTTTTATATTGCACAGGATTATAGTCCATATTTGGGGCTAGGCGAAGTTTGAAGATGAATGATCTTGACCTCATTTTAAAGGTCACAGAGCCACTCTACTGAATATGGTTTCATGCTTTCTGCATGATAACTTATACCTTGTAGCTAGGACTTTTATATTGCACAGCTTTATGGTTCTCTGTAAGGGCTAAGTTGACTTTGAAGATGGGTGACCTTGACCCCGTTTTCAGAGTCACAGAAAGATTGTAGAATTCCTGTGGTTTCTGCACAATAACTCAAGAAGTTTTTAGGTTACAACTAGGATATTTTACAGGTCTATAGTTCTTGCTAAGGGCTAGAAGTTTTACGTTTGGGTGACCTTGATTTAATTTTCAAGGTCACATTGGTACCAATAATGATGGTTCCTTTTGCTCAAATGTGTGGGCAAAAGGAGTAATTTTTTGAAAATCTTAATTAAGCCAATAAAGTGTCCATTATTTGTTTTGAAACTTTTTTGCAAAACGTACGGAGAAAACACATAAAGGTAGATAAGGTATGAAACTCTGTACAATTTGTGTAGAGGGAATAGGGAGCTAGATGCTTAAGTGGTTCTTCTTGCCTTGTCTTCCCCTATCCTGTGCCCAAGAGGCACGGCTGTGTGAGTGGGGTGTCCGGTACCTGCACACACACTGGTGCTGACATAAAAATTTATTGATCGTGTTTCTGTTTGTTGGGAAAATCATTTTGACGGTGAATTAAATTTTGATCAACTTTTTGTGTATCCCCACCGGCACTGCTAATTCATGCTGGTGGGAGTCTGTGTGTGCTGCACGCTGGCATCGTGGGCCAGCCGCTAGTGATGCGTGGTGGAGGAAGGGGGAAAAACTGAATTGCGTGCCTACATTCACCTTCAATAATGCGTATTTGAATTGTGAATAAAAAAAATTCAATTGCATTGTCTTTTTCTGTGTGTTTTCTGTTTTCATTTCTTAGTTCCCTGTTGATAGAGTTGTTCGGTTTACGTCAGGTTGGCATGGATGATTCTCTGCCCTCGGGTCTTTTAGTTTTTTAATTTTTTATTTTTACTTTTCCTTCTATCTGTTTGCAAGCAGAGAAGGTATGTCCATGCTTGTTGTTTAGCTTAAGTTGTGGGCTTGTTTCTTGATTACGTGCACACGGTTCGTGCTTTAATTAGCAAGTGTGTTATGTGTGGTCCATTAGGGCACTCCTAATATTGCAAAGGTGCATCATTGATGTAATGGGGCTACACGGTGGACCCTTTTGAGAGAAAAAATTAGTAGCCCTGTTGAAGGAAGCCCATTACATTGGTTTGTTGGACCCTGTGGTTTTGTGATCAAACTAATTGGCAAATTTAAGGTAGTGGACCGATTAAGAATAATTGGTTAATCGTGTTAGGGTTAATTGAATCACAATCATTGCTAATCAAGCTCCAGTTTTATTAATTGAAGTTGAATACTTGTGCAGAAATAGTTACACAAGGTTGTGTGTTGTGTTTTTCAACTTGTTCCTGTGCATTGATAGCGAACATTGTATTGTGTTAAGCCTAAGGTAGGCCTATATTTGAGTCTGAAAGGAGTCATGTGTGAAGTGTACAGGATTTAATTCAAGTTGGGATTAATATAGTTCAATTGTGTGTGTACTGGTGCGGTGAAGATATGCCTATAAGATTGATTGTGGTTCAGGGTGTATTGTGTGACTACATAGAGGGCTGTAAAGACCCCTGTGAGGATACTGCATACAGGTCAGTCTGTGTAGGGTCCTTTGTTTGATGTTACTGCATAGTGGACTTTATTGATGCACGCCAGGTGGTTGTACCCTTAATTCAAGTGATTGAGGGTGCTAGTCCCCTCAGACATATCTGTGAATTAGTTCTTAAGGCTTCTATGTGATAATGAATATTTTGTAAATTGAAAGTGTTTTGAACTGTGCGTTTCCTTGATCATTTGTTTTTGTGTCATTGTACTTGAGTTTTAAGTGCCGAGTCTTTGTCAGTGCTGTGTACGTGATCCTTGTGTAATTGGTGTCAATTTCACCATTTGCTTGGTGAAGATTGAGCACTTGATTGATATTGAGTGTACATGAACCGAACATGCACTGAACATGAAGGGAACATGTACTCTACGTGAACAGAACATGAATTGAACATGATCATGTGCCGAACTTGAGTTGCATCTTTTCTGCAGAACTTTATTGTGATTGCAGTGTGATACATTCACTGTGATGGCAGTTCAGTATACGTAGGCGTATAGTATTCTTTGTTCATTGTTATTGCAACTCTCAATAGCACTGCAATTCAGGTGTGCCGTGAATCATTGAAACAGTACTATTGCATGCAAATCTCAGGGATGAGAATGAAAGGTTAAACCCTGATAGTGCCGGGGATAGAATTACGCTCCCCGGTGTGAGCCACCAACCTATGGGGGACCGGGGTTTGGTAGAGCAAACCTCTGCTTTTGAAAGGAGGATGCAAGACCAAATGGAGTCCATGCAGCAGAATATGCAGGAAAGCTTTCAGAGTATATGGGATAGTATGCTTCAGATGCGGGGTGAGATGCAGAAGGATATGCAGTTGTGGCAGCAAAGAGCACGGCGAGACCTACAGGAAAATGTACTGCATTGGTTGTCTAGTGGTTCACAGGTGCGTGGGTATGGTGGACAGGATCAGTTAGGTGCACCTCAGCAGGGGTGCAGGCTGGAGCATGCTGGAGTTTGGGGACCCAGTGCATGAGATCCCCAGGGCAAGGGGTGACACCTCAACTGGTATCCAGCCCTCAGGCAGGTCCATCAGGTGTGGGATATGAGGATGGAGATTTTGCTCCCCCCTCCCCAGCAGAAGAGCAGCCAGCACCAGATCCCATTTTACCTGGATCAATACAAAACTCCGACTTTGAAATTATATTAGAGGTGTATTTCATAACTTGTCGGTCTGTGGAAGTGCCCTACCGTGTCAATGTACAAGCCACACCTGCTAAAACATCACCCTGGGTCCTTGGTCAACCTTTTTTAGGGGTTGTCCCGATGGCCTAGAGGTCAGCGTGTTGGACTTAACATTTGGCTAGGCGAGTGTGCCGAAGGTAGTGGGTTCAAATCCCATACAGGTCGACATAAATTTATCGTATTTTTCACATTTTCAATGTATACAGGCTAGTCCCATCTCCTCCTGGACCTCATTTTGGGGATAGGATGGGAAGGTAGGATGGTCCGTCGGGTGACTCAAGGAGTCTATTTATCAAGGGTGATGATGGAGGGGTAGGCCAGCTAGTAGAACAGTGACAGACCCCTGTTAAGCAGCCCCACCCTCAGGCTGTGCAATTTTAAGGGAACTTGACACAACAGGGTGGTGCCGGGCCCAAGAGGACCAGGCGGGAAGGTGGGAAGGAAAGAGATAGTGATACCTGATTTGGGCCCTTCCAGGACCGTCACAGGTCGGGTCCTGCCCCCCAAAGTATTATGGGGGATCAGCTTGGGCTTCAGCTAGTAGTGGCTAAGAGTTGGGCAAGGCTGACTGATAGCATGCCGTGGCAGATGGCTGTGTCAGCAGAAACGAGAACTGATGGGGAGGGGGGGGGCTGACTGCCACAGGAATGGTGGGCAAGGCTGACTGATAGCATGCCGTGGCAGATAGCTGTGTCAGCAGAAACTGAGAACTGATGGGGGGGGGGGGGGGCGACTGCCACAGGAATGGAGTCCTTTGGTTCAAACATCTGGATCGAGGATCAGATTGGGCAGTTGCCTGGGCATAAGGTTCAGGTGGGGGCTGACAAATCAAGAATAGAAAGGAAAATGAAGTACGTGAACAATGATGAGGCTCTACAGGGGAATACCCAGAGAGTTCTTGCCTGGAAGGGCCAGGTTGGAAAAGAGAAACCCTCACAGAGAGGCGGTCTTACGGAAACCAACCAGAGAAGCCCAGCCCCTTCTGCTCCAGTGCAGGTTACAAGAGAGGGAAGGACAGTGAGGGTCCCTAGTCGTTACCACGAGGATAATTCGAAATAGTGACAAATAGTGCATAGTAACGATTGAGTCTTGTTGATAAAAAAACGTGACACAATTTCAGGGGTATATACGTTCTTTGTTCTTTTGTTTATGAAAATAGACAGCTTAAAGGGTAGTGTCTTAGGCTGGGATACAGGTAACTTGAGGGCATTCTTTTTGCTAGGTGTTTTTTTTTCTTTGTGATGGGTGTTGCTCTCATTGAGTTAAAGGTGTCTTCATGGTGAATAGGTGACGCTGCCAGTGCAAACCTATTTGGGGGAATTTGTTATAACAATGGAATTGGCTACATGACAGAATTTGACCATCCCATCTATTGGGATGACTAAGCAGATATGTGACATGAATACAGTAGACGGGTCTCGCTTGCCAAGGGTGCTGGACCTGCATGTGTTTTTGGAGAGAACTGATTAGGTGTGTTCAGGCCTGATCTCTAGTTGATTGTTTGTGTTGTATAGTGTAGTTGTTGGCTTGACTTTCATACTTATTGATTGTATTTGAGGAATCAGTGTTGTTAAGATTAAGTGTAAAGCTTGTTGTGGCCAAAGAATGCCATGTACATAGAAAAAGCTAAAATTATTGTTGTGAGCGGAAGCAATAGTGTAAATAGAAAGTGCAAAGATTGTGATTGTGACAAGAAGCAACTGTGTACATAGAAATCATAAGGGCTGTTGTTGCAATTAGACATGATTGCAAGTTGGACAGCTGGTGAATTGTAAAGGAAGGCAGAAGCAAGCCCCTATCAGGGGATTGTGGAACAGAGGATAAGCCCAAGGAGGATCAAAACAAACGGGCCCTCAAGGAGGGAGGTAATAAAGGTGACCCCTGGCTGGGGAAATATAAACGATAAACTCTCAGGGAGAGAGGTAATAAAAGTGACCCCTCGCTGGGGAGATATAAAAGATAAGCCCTCAAGGAGGGAGGTTGCAAAAACATGGACCCTTGTGTAGGGATGCCATGTATGATCATTCCCCTTTGTGGGGTGTTGGCTGACTTGCATGTGTTGGCACATATGTGTGCGAAGCGCTTGGCGCATCCACATACAATGGTAAATTAAAAAATCCCCTCATGGTAAGGGTATTCATATATTCCCCCTTGGGCACGTTCGATGTGTTAGGTCAGTGATGTAACGGCTCTCGCGTAGGCTTTTCTGTGGGCTTGCGAGGACCCAAGGTCGGCAGAGGGGGATGGTGTAGTAAAATTGAAATTTGGGCAGTACCCCTGTAGTGCATTGTGACGTCAAACCTCCTCTCCTCCCTGCGAGTTACCGGAAATGGAATGAAATCGCCCACAGTTGCACGTGAAAAAGTAAGGTGAGAACCGAAGAAGAAGACATAGACATGGAAATGAAAAGACGTGTTAACGCGGTAAGGGGACATTTTTTGTGCACTTTGGCTGTTGAAGTGCAGTCTTCTTCCTCTACAGTGCTTTGGCGAGATCCTGGAGCGCCTGGGATTAGTTTGAAGTGATATTTTGGTGAGAGCAGCGTGAATTTTGCCACAGTGGTTCCCAGACGGGGAATCTGTTAATTAGCTGAGAACAGACAGCGTGTATCTCAGGTGAGAGCCAGCCATGCATTTTCCTACAGTGGTTCCCTGACGGGGAATCTCTTTTTCAGCTGAGAAAAGACAGCGTGCTTCCCACAGTACACGTAATCCATTTGTATGCTTTGGACGCAACTACTGCATCAGCTTGATTTTGCAGTGCCTAAAATGAGCATCACTGACTGGAAGGTTGTATGTTGAGGAGGAGGTGGGTGATTTACGAGAAATCCATATATTGTCTTTACACGTTCAGCGCCTCTGCGGTTTCTCTGGCCTCCTTCTCCTCCGCTATTGCCTGAATACTTCAGCTGATTCGAGAAACAATCGGAGACATGCATATTAGTCTCCCGGCACAAAACTCGGGGTTCATGCCTGTCAATCACTGAGGACACACTGGCATGTTGCAGTCACAGACAGGGCTTGATACCTCATTTCTCACAAAATTAGTGTCTTTTCTAGAAATTAAGTTCACACATGCCAAATCATATTCATTTAGCAGTCACTAAATTGGATATAAGAATAGATTTCCATCTGCCTGTACTAAGTATTATTAATTGACTATGAACAATATAGCATCAATGCACTATTTTTTGCAGATGGTGGGTGATGTTGTCAACTCTGCCAATACGAGATTAAACTTGACCATTATGAAAAAAACTCGTCCTGTACGAGTTAACTTATGTTGGTTTCCACATTCTTATAAACTCACAATGGTGACTTGGGTTTAAAACGTTTCCATTGAGTTTGGGTACCACCCTGCTCAGCCAATACCAGTGACATCATATTTCCGCGAATTATCTTTGCAAAGCCATGATGGAGGAATTTGAACGAGTGGCAACTGCACGCAACAGAGGACCGAGAAATGGAGCAAATAAGTTCAGGTCTCTTCTCATACATTTTACCCATTTAAAGTTAATATGAGGTGTTGTCTTCTGATTCATAGTCAATTGATAAAATTATAATTAATCAGTAGTTTTTATATTGGCCCAGTTACAAGTCCTCGGTCAGCCATATTGGCCTTCAACCTCACCAAGCAAGACAATGGTTACAAAGACAACCAGGTATAACAACTTGTGTTGCATAAGTAGGGTTAATGAAACTGAACAAGAGTAAACAGGCCTAACAATAGGACGCATGCTGAAAAGGCTCATTGTGAAAGTTTATTCACAGCCCCCTCCCCCCCCCCCTGCAAAATTGAATATTTTGAAGGATGGCGGCACGTCGGCGAATCAATAATCATACAGTTCAGACTGTCGACAATGATTTTTTTTTTCATTTTCCAGTTGTTGGCATACTTTAAGTTTATGACTTCTGTAAAACTCTATTGGAATTCAGCGTCATACTGCGCCCATATCATGGGTAGACAGACATAGGCCTATTATTGCCGATGTTTGGGTATCGTGAACACGGAAATTATAACATATCCCAACTGAACCTTCCGGTCATGAGGTGAAATGTGCAGCCCCACTTCCTGGACTTGAAAATCGTTCCCGCCCACCACCACTGGAAGACCACGAATCACCAACCATTTCCGTTATAATTAAAACCTGGTCACTTGGACCTGTCCCTTAGACAGTTTCAGATGGGTGGCAAGGCCACAGTCAGTTCCAGGACCCTTTTTCATTATCATCATCATCATCATCATCATCATTATTACTTATCCATAAGGAAAAGGTGATCATCATCATCATTATTACTTATCCATAAGGAAAAGGGTGATCCATCCCGTTTCATTTACTAAGTGGGAGAAGGGTAACAATCCATTTGGTGCCTTTTTTGATATCGCCCCGTGTCGTAAATCGTCGAGAGAGAGAGAGAGAGAGAGAGAGAGAGAGAGAGAGAGAGAGAGAGAGAGAGAGAGAGAGAGAGTGAGAGAGAGAGAGAGAGAGAGAGAGAGAGAGAGAGAGAGAGAGAGAGAGAGAGAGAGAGAGAGAGAGAGAGAGAGAGAGAGAGAGAGAGAGACTACTAAATCACACTCTACATGTCATGTTACTCGCCGATATCTCAGTATAAAGTGTTTCAGCTGAATTTTAATAATTTGCCATTTAATAGAGAACCACCAAATGTTTCACAAATGTTGATTTTGATACATGGCTCAATCGTGCTAATACTAGTTTGTTTATTTTGACATATTTTCCGATTCACATTTTTATTTCATTTAGAATACAAATTTCATAGTATTCAGTCAGTTTTTATTGAGGCAGTTTCGACAGCTCAACTCGGAGCTACCACAGTTTCTTTGGGAGTGTGTGTTGTTAAATAATATAGCTACAGCATATCTTATTGCTGTTGCAGAATACATAATGATCTGGGTTGTAAATATAAACGCCCCTAAGTCCATTGGATATAGTAAGAAAAAAAAACAGGCATAGACTACTTTCTTTAGACAAACCATATATATTTTGAACAAGCAAGATCTGTACATAAAATCAGAATTTAATATTATATCTCATGCAGGCCAAAACTTTTAATTATGCAAAGAACCGACAGGATATTTACACTGCAACTCTACTGTATACACCAAATTTAATACTTTGCACGCAACAGAACTGCATACTTCAACGTTTGTCTAGCTATTTAGCTTATGAATGGTCGATTTCCAAGAAAACTTTGAAACAGAATTTAAATGAAAGTGTATTGTATGATATTTCTGACAATTACATGCATTACATTTTTGTTACATTTTTAACTTGCTACCTTTTGCTACAAGATATATGTATAACAAATTGACAATGTAACAATACTACATTTTGTCGCAATTTATTACATTTTCTTCCAGTGTTACAAACACCTGGCTATGTTTGTTTGGAAAACCTATCATTGCAAAGTACTGCATCACTTTGGGCTCTTTGTGTTTGTCAGAAAGCGATCATAGAGTACAACATCATCATGATGGGTCAGTATGCTTGCCTAGAATGGATCCATGGAAGGAATGTCTCAATGAGTCTCTCTCCAGACACAAATATATTGCATTTTTCTGCTAGTGCAGCTCACAAGGGACCTCAAATCAATCAATCAATCAATCAATCAATCAATCAATCAATCTTGGGGTTTGTTGTATAAGTATTAAGTACAATTCAAATATTCTTCTACAAATGCACGAGTCAGTCTTTTACTTTACACATGCGTTGCATTTACAAAGTACACGAAGAGACGAAATTTAGTGAGGGAAGGTTTGGTGTCTCAGCTGACGTGAATTTAGTGGAATTTTGACAATTTTAGACAGAATTTGATCAAATTAGAAAGGGATTTATCTTATGAATATATAGTGATAACACAGGGAAAGTGTTAGTGGCAAAGTCGGGCTAATTTTTAGGAGTCTTGTCAGAAAGTTTGAACGATCGAAAGTAGGTCGGTGAGCTTGGGTCCGCCATTTTGAATTATATTATCATCAACAAAAATAAACAAACATAAGATCTAGTATGTCGGGTCTTGGATTGCCAAAGAGTAGCAGGGATGCAGGACGAGGGAAGGCAGCAGGAAGGAGGCAGGTAGTACGGAGACAGGTCGAGTTAGGGTGGTAGCAGACAGGAGGATGTGATGAGCGCAGGGTAGAGCTAAAGGGGGGGTGAGTGGGACGACCACATACAGTGTGAGAGGTGGTGTATGTGGGTCGAGTTCAGTGCTGCAGGACTAGCCTGCTCTCTGAATGAGGCAAGGGAGGAAACTTTTCAGTTTAGGTGTGGGAAGTGCAGTAGGGTGGGGGTTTTGGAGGCACAGCTGGCAGCCCTCAAGATAGAACTAGTTGAGACCAAGGATAGTTTTAGGCCTCAAGCTGGTATGAGGGAGGAGATACTGGATAGGGTGGAGCAGGCTGAGGGGGAACAGGATGGGAGGAGAGGTAAGGGGGGAGGTGACGAGGAGGGGAGGCAGAAAGTGACAGGGCCTAGCGGGAGAAGAAATCAGGAGGGACCTAGAGAGGTAGTGGTGATAGGGAGCAGCATAGTAAGGAAGGTAAATAGGGTCTTTTGTAGGGAAGACAGGGAACATAGGGTTAGGGCGTGCCTTCCAAGGGCCAAGATTATGGATGTTGAGGAGAGGCTTGAGGGGGTTGTGAGCAGTTGTGGGGAGCATCCGAGAGTCATTGTGCAGGTCGGCACAAATGATGTCTCCGACAGGGAAGAGCAGGGGGAGAGAATAAGGACAGAGACAGTGTTAGGCAGGTACGGGAAGGTTGTGGGGAGGCTAGCACAATAAGACTGCGATATTTTGGTAATGGGGATATAATTAAAGCTTAGGATGAGTGGGTGGGAAGCAAACAGGATTTGTGGGATTCATAGGAGGTTAGAGAAGTTATGTAGACAGGGGGGAAAAGCTTTTAGGGATGTGTGGAAAGATTTCGTAGGGAGGAGGGAGATGTTTGATGGGTATTGGTTTGCACCCAAGTCAGATGGGAGGTGATAGGTTAGGACAGGTTTACAGTGAGTGGGTGTAGCAGCAGGAAAACTAGGAACCCCAGCAACTACCAGGTCAGTTCGGGAACAGGGTAAGAACAGCAAAAATACAGGAAGTAGCAGTAGAACAAGAAAGAGCGACAGGAAGAAAAACAACATGAAAATAGGATATGTCAATTGTAGAAGATTCAAAGGGAAGATAGCAGAAATAGAATAGGTAGCTGAAAGTGAGAAGATGGATATTATAGCTCTAGTAGAGACACATATTAGAACAGAAGAGATAGGAATAGTGACAGGCCACGCATGATATGATATAACAGGTAAAGGAAGAGAGAGAGAGAGTGGGCAAAAAATGGGGGAGGATTAGGGTTTCTGATAAAGAAAGGGATGAAGTGGCATAAAATCTGGAAGAAAAGATGGGAAGAAGATAGTGAGATCAAAAATGATGAAATACAGTGGATAGGAATAGAGTTAAAAGGAAATAAAGTAGCGACAGGTGTAGTGTATGTGGGTCACGAGGGGTCACCTAATGAATAAAATGACCACATATATGATAGGATGAGAATGCTGATTAATGATATTCAGCAGCAGGGCTACCAGATTATAATAACTGGATATTTTAATGGACACATAGGAAATGGAATGAGTGGTATTGAGGTAGGGGATAGTGGAATGGAAATGGAACCAGGTTACTGAACTTCACAAGCGAATGTGGTCTCAGGATACTAAATAGGGATGTACAATGCAAAGGAAAGTGGACATGGGCATCTGGAGAAAGACAGACAATAATTGACTATATTCTAGTCGACAGTGAGATATTTCAAATGACACAAGGATGCGAAATAGATGAGGAAGGTAGATTGGATATAGGCAGTGACCGTAACTGGCTGATAGTCTCAATTAGCATACAGTGTCAAAGAAGAAGCGGGGTGGCGGGTGGGTGGGGGGTTAAATGGGTGGGATATAAAGGATGAAACAGGCTGGACAGAGTATCAAGAAAGCCTAAAAGTGGAATTGCAAGAATGGAAAAAAAAATGGGAGAATGCAGGGGAAGTACAGGAAATGAATGGGGATCTAATCAGAAGGATTCTTAAGGTAGTTCAGGAAAAGATAGGTAGAAAGAAAGCCCTGGTTGGAAGTCTAGGGTATGGAATAGACCCAGAGCTGAAAGGAGCCATAAAAGAAAGAGGGCTAAAAATAGAATATGGAGATTAGCAAGGAAAAAAATACTCTGAAGGTGTGACAGAAGAAGCTAAGAGACAGTTTATGGAATGTAGAAGGAATGTAGCAGAGATGAAAGCAGAAAGGAGAGCCAGTAATAGTGAAAGAATGACAAAGACAATAATGGATAATGGGCAAAGACAAGTACCAAAGGAATGGAATAAACTCAGGATTTCATATATTCCAAAGAAAGGCCCAGGAGGCCAATTGGATCAGTGTAGGGACATTGATCAAATGTGGGAAAAATATTCAGTAGGATAATGTACCAGAAACAAAGTAAAATAGTCGAAAGGCTTGGACTTTTGGGGAAATTCAGAATGGATTCAGACCAGGCAGAAGGGTAGGTGATCACATCTTCACATTGACCCAGGTGTTAGAATTGGCAAGGCAGAAGCGGAAGAAAGTCTTCATGGGTCTCTTAGATGTGAGGAAAGCTTATGACACGGTATGGAGAGATGCCCTGTGGGAAAAACTAAGTGGACTAGGAACTTTTGGAACTTTGGTAGGAACTTTCTAGAAATTCTGAAAGCATTGTATAAAGATGTAGCCTGTAAACTCTCATTAGGAAAGGTAGAAGTAGCAAATGCTAGCCTGGATATAGGTCTAAAGCAGGCATGTGTGCTGTCCCCAATTTTGTTTGCCATGTATATTAAGGAGTTGGGGGACCAGTTAATGGAGTGTAATAAGGGAATAAAGGTTGGCGACCTGAAAATCCAGGGTATATTTTTTGCAGATTACATTGTACTCATGGCAGAGTCCCAGAAAGAATTGCAAGAGATGCTGCACATAGCAGTGGAATACAAGAATAAATGAAGGTTAGAATTTTGTAAACATAAGAGTAAAGTGACGGCTCTTGGGAAGAAAGCAGATAGGGATAAAAAAAATGGAGAATAGGGCAGTTCCAAATTCCAGAAGGTATGGAACAGTTAATTGAAATTGGGGAGGTTGATGGGTATAAATACCTAGGTGTTAAGATAAAAGCAACGGGTAAAGGCAAGTTCAAGTATCAGGTGGAGAAGATTAAACAGAAAGTGAATCATATAATAGGAATGATTAAAGCTACTGCACTGAACAGTTTCAACAGAGCCTACACAGCAAGGGTATTGTGGGGCAGAGTTGCAATACCAGTGATGATATATGGCTTAGATGTTATTTCAATAAGTGAGGAAGATATCCAGGGAATAGAGAAAGCACAGAATGAGATGGGGAAATGGATACTGGGAGCACCACCATGTGCAGCAACAGAAGCAGTCCTAGGAGAGTTAGGATAGAATGAAATCACAGACAGAATTGTGAAAGCAAAGCTTAAGTAATGGAGGTATTTACAAGCAGTAAATGAAGACAGGTGGTGCAGGAAGGTTTACAATGAAGTAGTCAAGGAATAAAAACAAGATGGGTCAAAGATATAAAAAAATTGGCACAGAGATACGAATTGAAAGGATATGATGAGGTTGATGACTGGAAAGTGTATATAGGTAGGACTATTACAGAGGGCTGGAGGAAGACTGGAAAAGAGGAGTCAGGGAAAAGAGTACATTAAAAGAGTACATAAAAAAGCGTGCAAGGTACTAGAAAAGCCAAAGAAAAGCGTGTGTTGGGATGGAAGGAAGGGATCCAGGCTTCTTTTTCAAAATAGGGCAGGAGTGATCAATCTAGAAAAGAGAAAACAGAAATGGACAGCAGGTGGTAATGATAAATGGAAGGTATGTAGACAAGATGCAGATGAGACAGTGGATCATTGGCTGTTGTGGTGTGATGCATATAGAGAGATAAGAGAAGAATTTTTCAGAAAGTGGCACAGGGAAGATTATAATAACAAGGGTCTAGAAGAGGTTCAGTGTCTAGAGGAAGAGTAATGTGTAGCATGGGTTTTAGGTTTGAAGGGTGGCTTTCTGGGAGGCAGGAAAAGCAAAAGAAGGGTACAGGACTACTTGGTAGAGTGCTGGGAGAAAAGAAATTAATTGATAGGGCTTGATAGCGACAGGGTGAATTAGAATTTCAGAGTGGAGGCAGGAGAGAGAATCGTGGTAGCCCTTTTTTATTTTATTTTTTATTTTTTGGCAGGGGGGAGGGTACAAGCGATGAGTGTTGGGGGATATATCCAGGGCCTGGGGCCCACCACAGCTGTGAGAGAGTGTGTGGTGGATCCTTTGCCTTGGCTCTGGACCAGGTCATTTGCCTCAATTTCCATGCCACGTATTCTAAAAGGGAAGCCACCAGCATCATGGGAGCAAGACAAACATGATGCATCTCAACCAGACAGCCCTATGTTTGCCGCAGGCATGTATTATCCTGAAAATTATTCCACTGTCTTCCAAAAAAAAACCAAACAAAAACAAAAAAACAAACAAACTTGGGTAAACCCATTGAAGGAGAAAGCAAGTCACTGCTTATACAGCAATGGTGTAATTAAAAGACACCATTATTTCCCATGTTCTAATATCAGATGTCTTGAAGAGCTCTGTTTCACCATATAGAATTGTCTTGTTATATGCATCCCTGGCAAAATTCCCAAACGTCAAATCTGTCAATGCGTCATGAGATGGCCCTTCCATTCCATATAAAAACTACTTCACCGTCTCAGGTATCCATCACCTGGAAGATCAAAAGGGTGTCTCCATAGCATGGAACTACTGCTGTACTAGACATAGAAAAGGACATGGCGAGGTTGGGAGAGGGACCTTATCTAATCATAGGACTCCTAGCGAGGAATTATTGGTGCAAGACAGAAAAATGACACTTCTGTACAAGGAATCATAGACGTCCCTGCTGAAGACGTGAGGCATACTTCTAAATGTATACATCTGTTGCATAAGAATCTGGCATTCCAGAACACCCTCAGGTACCTGTTGCAAGAACTCACCTGGATTATGACAATCCAATAGCAGACATTGCCAGTATTGCTGAAAATTTCCATGTGCCAGTTGCAAATGATGCCCTTGATACTGGCAATGCCAGTGGACTAGTTTCAGGGTTCCACGTGAATCAGACATCTTACCAGAAACAGCTAAACATCAGCGTGACTACTGGGACCGCTGTTCTACAGACTACCAGTAATCCAACACTGCCAACTTCAAGGAAAACGAAAAAAACTAGCCCATGAAACACACGTATTGAACAAAAAAGATCAAACAGATGTGAGAAGACAGGTAAATGTAGAAACAAAAAGCCAAGTATTATGTCAGAAATAACTGAGTAGACCTGCAGTTCCTGCAAGCGGAAATTCGGCAACCCAAGTGACCCAAACAAACTCAATCATGGATTGAATGTGAAACTTGTATCTTATGATTCCGCTTTTTCATGTGCCGAATTCTATGGCACATTTGGCGAAATGAATTTCACTTGCAAATATTGAACCGCATAGACTGACAAATATACCCTATAAGACGTTTTATTAGTTTGCACTCGCAGTTGATGGCTATCATCTGGGGATGGGAGGTGTAAAACTTTTTATGACCAGTTACTGAGGTCTTACAGACACAAAATTTTGCCATCAATTGCATCATGTTAACATTTATGGGCAGTCGCCCATCCCAAACCGGGTCTGGAAATAAAGTATGATTGACGGGTGGCATTGTTCCGCTTGGCGGCTGAAAACCAAATGAATGTCACATGGACGTTCGGATGTCCCTATGCCTATGTGTTTTTTTTTTTTTTTTTTTTCATTTTTCTCATATTTCTACATTAGTTAAAAGCTTGAAATGTAGGCAACTTATAGAAAGGATATTCATCTTGTAAAAACCGTTAAAATCTCAAAATCGGACATGCAAAAGTTTTTGGTGCCTTATCTGTCCTAAATATTATCGGAATGTATTCAATACTACAAGTCGCACGCAGCTAATATACAAATGGTAATCTGAGATGCTACCAAAGCATTGGTGTATATCAAATTATGTTCCCCTCTTCTAAAGGGAGGTATATGTCCATGTGTTGCAAGATGTGTCTTGAGTATGTATGTCAATCCCATAGCGGCACCTCCCCGCTGCCAAGCTTCTTTGACCACGCCACTTAACATGAATCACGCGTCTTGAGGTTGATTCACTTTTTTCTATGTATGGCGAGGGTAATGCCCATTCTTCATGGGGAAGTGTGGTAGCTGTAATGGGACATGGATTGGATCCATTCTGGTGTGCCAGAGCTTGTGGTTAAAGCGTACTGAAACGTTTTACCAAAATATTTTGATGACATGAACAGATTTGAATGTTCTTGTTGAGCTGAAGTAATTGCGGGAGCGATGATTCTGCAAGATGAATGGGGAATTGTTTAATTGGTTTATAGTGCACTGTATGGGCCATTTTTATTTATGATTAGAAAACAATATTGATTTCAGTAGAAACAATAATATGACCAGCATATATTCATACACTTGTGGTTTGTAGTGCGCAGCCTACAAGTTTAAAAAGTCTTCAAGTTGAGCCTCCTTTTTCTCTGTCCTTAAGATGGTCAACCTGATAACTGACACTAGATGGAGAGAGAGAGAGAGAGAGAGAGAGAGAGAGAGAGAGAGAGAGAGAGAGAGAGAGAGAGAGAGAGAGAGAGAGAGAGAGAGAGAGAGAGAGAGAGAGAGAGAGAGAGAGAGAGAGAGAGAGAGAGAGAGAGAGAGAGAGAGAGAGAGAGAGAGAGAGAGAGAGAGAGAGAGAGAGAGAGGGAGAACACCGATGCCAGGCTTTGAGCAAAGCCGTTGGGTGTGGTTGTGTGACAATGTGTGCCGTCAATGTAGCCAACCCTCATGTTTCACGCTGTCCAAGGTGGCAGCTTCCACAGACAATAGACTAACCAGAGGCCTACTGTGACGATCCAACCATCGATGAAACGGGTTAAAATCTCGACTAACTCTATTTGCTGTCTATGCAAATGTAAATAGTTTTTAGCCAATTAAATTTGCATCCAATTGTCCAGGCCAAATAAGGGACCAGGAACTATAACATGTATAATTTTTATGTTAAACATTCTTATCACTTCAACCCAGTGCCAAGAACACATGATATATGGTGAATTTCAATTATGAATCTTATGGGTTTGAGCATGGACCCCAGATTTCTTACAGGTGATTGCCCATACATGCCTAGTGGTAACTGTACCACAAGCATAAAATTAACAGGTAACCAAACTGTTGTATCTTATAGTTTTAGCTTCATGACATTTTTTATTGACACGCACTTGTCATTTTACTCTTGTCGTGCAGTGATCTCACTGCTGTCTGCTTGCTGTAAAATAGGATACAGTGAATCAGGGACTGAGTAAGTCTCACATTACTTATTTATTACTATTATTTTATTAGTAAACATTAATGTCAAACGATGTGCACAGTAAACATATCAATTGATGCATTTGCTCAGTTAATTATATCAATTGTTTGCGTGTTTCAGGTGAATGAGAAAAGCACCACAAAAAAAGCAACGGGTGTGTTACAGGAGTAATCAATGGGACAAAATTTCTAAACGCGTCAACATACGAGGAGTCAGTCATACGCTAAAACCAGGGTAATGTATTTTTAGTATATCCCATGAGTTAATATTTTGCCACAATGAACTCAGACTGGAATATACAACACGGACCGCTCAACAAATAGACTACGCAGTCTTAAGACTATCAAGGCACGGTGAGAACACTTTTGGACGTGAAACTGGATTAACGAACTTTGAAAGCTAAGGATAAAATAATACAACTTCAACCTCACAGCAGATGTCCTCCACACAATCGTGAAAGGAAGTACCGCGTACTTATATAAAATTTACATCTTAATCTGACGTATTCATATGACGATAGATACTGAAGTTCTATATTTTTCCCTCAGGCCGGTTGTGGAAATTCTTTTAGCGCTCAAATTAAAAACATCCCACACGACGTTTTGCCTATCACCCCTGATGTTGATCAGGGTATACACATAGTGCCCTGACTGTTGTAACCCTGTGCACCATACATCAGTTGACCATTATTTTGAACAGAAAGACGTATTTAAGCAGCCCTGGTTGTTTGAAATTCCATATATTGCACCAGATGTGGAAAATTCGTGGAGTATATATTACTTAAATCTAAACGTGGCTAACATAAGTTTCTCATAAACGCAACAGAAGTTGATATTTACAAGAGGGTCAGGACATACACACATTTCCCTGGATGTTGCAATCCTGATAAATAAATAAATAAATAAATAAATAAATAAATAAATAAATAAACAAATAAACAATCAAGCAAACAAGCAAACATAAATGAATAAATAAATAAATAAATGAATAAATAAATAAATAAATAAATAAATAAATAAATAAATAAATAAATAAATAAATAAATTAAACAAGCAAACATAAATGAATAAATAAATAAATAAATAAATAAATAAATAAATAAATAAATAAATAAATAAATAAATAAATAAATAAATAAATAAATAAATATGTTTGGCGTGTTCGAATAACATTGGATGCCCAAATTTTGCCCTTTGTCCTAGGATGTGGAACTGCATCGTACATGTTTACTTGAATGACATGGTGAAATGAGGTTTTGCAGAAAAAAGAGTAAAGGTGATTTTATGTCAGATACAAAAACGAACAGACCATCGATTTGAAAAGACGTATTTAAGTAGCGCTGAAATTCCATATATAGCCTAACATGCGGACATTTCTCGAACATGTTTACTTCTAAACGTTGCAAACTAAAGTTTTGCATAGAACAGTTGGAGTTAATATTGATAGCTAAGCCAGGATACGCATATCTCTCCCGAATGTTGCATTTTATGCCACCAAATGATCTGCAAATCGATTTGAAAAGACCTATACATGCAGACGTTGGGGCTGACATTCCATATGGTATCTTGGATGTGCAAATATTTCGAGTGTTTTTACTTTGAATGAAAATATTACAAACTGAAGTTTTGCATAGAAGCTTAAGCAAATATTTACATAAAAGTCAGGATAGACACGTATTACTCTGTATATGGTAATTTTGTACACCAAACACAGAACTAAAGATCCCTCAGGCAAGGCGTATTTAAGTAACTCTGGGCTCTATAATTCCCAATTGCACCCTGCATGCAGAGATTTTAGAACCTATTTACTTAAATATAATCATGCAAACTGAAGCTTTGCTTAACACTGAGGGTAATATTCATATCAGATGCAGGATCAACTCTTATTCTCCTGGGTGTTGTAATCCTGCACCATAACAGAAACTGACAGACGTTTTGAATAGAAAGAGGCATTTAGGTAGCCCTGGATTCCAACATTCCATATGTTACCCTGGATATGGAAATATTTAGAATTCATTTACTTAAAACGTCTCGAAGTGAAATTTTCTTTGCAGCACTTGAAATATTTTTATATTAGTGTCAGGATATACATATTTCCCTGGATATTGTAATCCTGCACCACACAAAAAGATCTGAAGATTGCGTTGAAATGATTCCACTGATTTGACGATTGGTGGGACATATTTACTTAGACTCAAAATATCGCGAACGGCGGAGGTCGGGAGAAAACAAGATGATGCGATTTTTATGAGAGGCAGGATCTTCACATTTTCCCCTGGGTGTTGTAATCCTGCACCATAACAGAATTGACAAACTATTTGAAAAGAAACATTCAACTAACCCTGGATTCTGACATTCCATATGTTACCCTGGATATGGAAATATTCGGAACCCATTTACTAAAAAGTCTCCAAAAGATGTTTTCTTGCAAAAACTTGAAATAGTTTTATATGAGTATCATGATATACGCATATTTATCTGAATAGGCAATCGTGTACCACTCAAACAGAACTGAAAATTGCATTGAAATTATTCCAGAATGTACCATTGATTAGAATATTCGTGGAACATATTTACTTCCATTTAAAACATCGCAAACAGAGATCTGGAGAAAACAAGAGAAGATGATTTTTATATGAGTGGCAGGATCTACACATATTTCCCTGGATGTTGTAATCCTGCACCATAACGGAACTGACCAACGTTTTAAAAAGATATATTGAATTAACCTTGGATTCTGAAATTCCATATATATTACCCTGGATGTGGAAATTCTTGGAACCCATTGAATCAAATTTAATCGTCGTGAACTGAAGCTAAAGGAGTTGGCCATAAACTTGCCTTGGATGGTAGAAAGATGAACGGGAACATACCCACAAGTACGGCGTCAATGCAAGGTGCCAAAGGTGAGACATAAATTCAGTTTTAATACAATTAGATTAGGATAACATTTTGTTACGCATACTTCAGACCATAAAGAGGACTGCAATAAGGCAGTAACAGAAAGTAACCTCTGTACAGCTGATGCTTAAGGACACGCTGCAGGTTTGAATCACTTATCACTGGCTGTTGTGATAGATATTGTGGAGTTACCTTTTTACTGAATGTTTTGTCACATGCGTTCGCCAAGGAAAATGAAAGAGTTCGAATCCGTGCATTTTCTACATTTTGAATACACTTGAAGGAATATACATCTTGTTCATAGCGTACACCCAAAGTAAGGAACAATGGCTAGAGATTGCAGCACAGGCACATAAAAAACATTAGAAATCTATGTTTGTAATGATACAGTGCGCCAAATTGGACAAAATATGATTTCTCAAGAAAAAACATGAAGCTATCTGATGAGCTTCTTTTTATGTCACAACCACGAACACCAAATGCAGGCAAGTGGAGTCATGTGATATGACATGGTTCAGGTGTGCATAGATGAAGCATTGTGAGCACGATAGTTAGAGACGCTAGCGTGTACCTTTATCGATAGTTCTATATTTCGATACTTCCTTTAATGAAAATTATGAAATACAAGTGGCCCAAGGTAGTAAACAAACTTACTGGAGATTGACACCAGGTATATTCCCACAGAGTTTGAAGAGACCCCGGCATGCAGTTTGGGAGATGTAAAAAATGACAAAAAGCACAAAAGTTTGAAAAAATAAAACAACCGTTATGGTCATGTACTCAGCTGACCCGGGAT
The DNA here is from genome assembly GCA_964020975.1 of Hermodice carunculata. Lineage (NCBI taxonomy): Eukaryota > Metazoa > Annelida > Polychaeta > Eunicida > Amphinomidae > Hermodice > Hermodice carunculata. The sequence goes on along the minus strand of OZ026622.1, from coordinate 16,818,901 downwards.
GCACAAATAAAGTAGCACTATAACTTTCTAAATAATATCAAGGTCGCGTTTGTCTATGATCCTCGTGACTGTTTGCAATATCATTCTTTATTCGTACAGGTCAGGAGGCATTATTTTAATTGGAAAGTGGCAGAGTCCACTATTGCGAAGAAATAAGGCATTATCTGTCGGTTTAACGTTTCAAAATCAGTGATGCTCAAAGTTAAAACAAGTTTTCTTCTAAACGAAACGGTCGTACGGGCCAAGCAAATGGTATTACATGTACTTGTTCGATATTAGCGCAAAAACATGATAGCAAATCAGAGCCATTGCACAATCAAAAAACAAACTAGAAAAGATTTGCAAGCATATCTCTGGATGCAACTAAAGTATCTAGTCAAGTGAATGAGCTCAATAGATTTCTCATTTTGGTAACAGTTGGGGATATTCTGGCATATATTGTGTATTTAATGTGCATTTGCCCAATTAGATTAGATGAAAATGCTACAGCATTGATTTATGGCTCAGTGGATGCAGCTATATCATAAACCCATAAATTGAAGTTGCAATGGCATATCTATCAACAATACTTTTTAAAAATATTAAACATTTACATTTTGCGTATTTATGAGCTAGCAAATTTGAAATTTCAATGGCATCTCTATCTGTAAGGGTCTTTCTTAAATTTAAATTTACTATATTTGCATGAAAAAAGCAAATTTGAGTCACAGGACTGGACAGGAAAATTAAGCTTAGCTGACTTGTCAGTGAGCCAAGCTTACGATGAAGGTCTTTGTTCGTTGCCTGTCTGTATGTCGTCCACAATTTATATTTTCGACTAATTCTCTCAAGCCGATGGATAGTTTTCTTCAAACTTTGGGTGGGTCTCCACAAAGCTTTTTGCATGGTCACGCTCCATGATCTCCTTTTTTTTTCTTTTTTTTCCTTCAGGTTCAATCATGGCCAAATTAAATCTGCAAAATAGCTTGGGTATTTGCTTTGACATTGTATTGGTTGGGAATCGTCTGGGGACCCCTAGACGTTAATATTTTTTTCCCAAAAATAGTGTTGCTAGTATTTGCACCCCCCCCCCCCTTTTTAATGTTTTTTGTGCTTTGCTACTTTAAACTTCTAATCTAAATGCAAATCATCATTCAGACTATTCTGAAACTTGGCAGAAAATTTTCATGTGCAAGGATCAAAGAAAGTCAATGGGCAGGTGGCGTTGCTCTTGTTTATTGATTTCTGACAATTTCTTGTCGGTTGGAGTATTTATGGGTAATGTATAAACATGAGGCTTGACAAATCTGGACTAGGAACTGGGTCCGGATCTGTACCTGAACATTGCAAAAAAACAAAACAAAGTAGAAATCTGATATTCTGCATGTTAACAAGGATGATCATTGTTGTTGTGTCAATACCAAAAAATATTCCCTAAGGTGTCTCAAATTTCAGATATTAAAAAATTACCATCAATGGGATACCATGGTATCCTATGGTATCCCATTGGACGGCCCATGGTATCCAATGGGATCCAGCTGGATACTATCTTTTCATTCATCCAATGGGATCCCACAACTTTTTCTCTCACACAAAACTGCTCAGAAATAAGCTATATAAAGCCACATATCATTTAACTTTTACTGTTAACACATTTATTATAGATTATCTACACGTTTGCAGCAAAAGTTCTAACATATTGATCAAAAATATATATGATTGTTTACATATTATTGGAGACTGTGAAATCCCAAGGTTAAGCCCTTTCTAGTAATGGTCAAGACTTCCATAAGAACCATCTTTTCAGAGTTCCTGCATGTCTTGTAATCTATTAACATGTTGTGTTCTGTATCAAGAGCATTCATCACCTATAAAAACCTACATTTCATAGTCTATTTTGTGTAGAGTTCATCAAAATGTACTTTTGTTTGGTCCAACTGTACTGTCCAATTAACTTGGCCAATGGGATTTTCCAATTGGAATGTCCAATTGAAATATCCAACTGGCCAATAACATGAACAATGTTTTATTTTGATTGGATAACAATGTACAATTTACTTTTAGTGCAGTAGTACCTGTTGGTAATGACCACCCCGATGAGAGACCACTTTTGCACAGACCTTACCTGGTACATTTTTTTGGTAGCTTGTACATGTACCTCTCATAAGACCACAATTTACCTTTATTTAAGCATGGTCTTTGGTGACAGGCACCACTATCTCAGTATTTCCATCCTGGAAAATGGGAGGAGGGTATTAAAGGGTATTGCAGTACTGGTGCACTAGGGCGTTTTATTACCCATACAAACATGCTGGGCGCTCTCCTATTTTTTTGTACTTTGTACTGGCCATTATTTTATAACATTCTTATTTTCTGTAATCAGCAGTTATTTTAAAGTTTTTGCTGGGAACATCATGTACAGTCCTCTCTGAAGAAGGAGTCTATAGCCTACATTTTACTAGCTTCTCAAGATCACTGGGAAGTCAATGTCCAGGTAGAATGCAAATTACATTTAACAGTTTTGGTGGTCTTATAAAAACTTGTCATTTACTTAATGAGGGTAGCAGTACAGTGTAACCTATCTTGAAAGACCAGCTTTGGGGATGACCAAATTGTGGTCTCACAAGACAGTAGTCCATCATGGGAGGTAAAAATAATCAGAAAAGTACTCAGCAGAGTATCCTGAAATGTGGTCTTTCAAGACAGGTTGCCTCTCAGTGGAGTGGTCTCTCAAGAGAGTGAACCACTGTATGGATTTAGCATACTGGAATTTGGGGACAGAACAAAATAAAATGATGTACCAATATCTGAGTGGAGCAGAGCCCCCGTCCCTGTTATCAGTTTAATAAATGGACCTCCTATGGGTATGATATAAACTTTCTTGCAAGAAATTTGTGACTTCAAATTTCAAATACACGCATGTAATGGCATGTGTTCATAGCATGGACTAGTGGTTGATGCACTGGTTTTCTTATCAGTTAAGTAGATAATTGGGCCTGTCATGGATACTGAGATGATAATTGATTCCAGTAAGCTTTGGTAGTGTATGTGGGCAGGACAGAACATTAAGAAAACAGCTATGCCCCACCATGGAGGTATAGAATGTATACTCCATTGCCCTACATTCTTGAAATTGGATCTTATGACACTTGTCTCACTGACTAAATTTATCCTGCCTTGCTGGGACCCTGTGGATGGTCAGAATGCATACACCATATCAGACTTTTCTTAAGTTGTAGCAGTGAAATGGTGGGATGGGTGCTAATCTTTACCAGTAAATGGGTCTGCTGTACAGTGGGCTCTTTGCAAAATGTATTTTGTTTATGATACAGATACAGCATTTTACATGCCATCATCATCATCATCATCATCATCATCATCATCATCATCATCATCATCATCATCATCATCATCATCATCATCATCATCATCATCATCATCATCATCATCCGTAGCATGTATGGCAAGCACACTTTATTGTCTTCATTGCATCAAGGCTAGTAGTGTGGCAATGCTTGATGAACTTCAAGCTTGAAAATAATGTTAACTAGAAAAGAAGATTTGCTTGAAAGCAAATCTGTCTGTGCCTTCAAGAGTTGTAAATATTAAATGTTACAACTTTTGTCCTTTGGTACTTCACATTCCATTCAGCTTATGGCTGGATAAAAATTTCTAGGTCCAAATGACCTTGACCTTTGAAGGCCACATTTAAATTGCAAAAAAATGTACAGTGTTACAATACCCACATTTTAAGCCCAACATGAACCAAATCAGATGAAAATTGACCAAGTTACTGCAAGATGAAACTTTCGAAGGGCCAGATGACCCTGACCTTTGCTGTGTAGAGGTTACAAGTTCTTACAAAAATGTGCAATGTTGCATTACCTACAATTTGAGTCTAACATGATTAGAATTGGATAGACATTGGCTGAGTTATGACTGGATGAAACTTTAAAAGGTCCAAATGACATTGACCTTTGAAATTTACAATTTGAGCCCAACATGATCAAAATTGAATGAAAATTGACCAAGTTATGGCTAGATAAAAATTTCAAAGGTCCAAGTGACCTATATCTTTGACCTTTAGAGGTCACATGTAAATTACAAAAATGTGCAGTATTAAAATAGGTACGATTTGAGTTCAACTTGATCAAAATCAAATAAAATTGACTGAGCTATGACTGGATGAAAATTTCAAAGGTCCAAATGACCTTGACCTTTAACATTTCGAGGTCACATGTAAATTACAAAAAAATGTGCAGTTTTACAACCATATTAATTGAAGTTAGATTGGTTACCTGTACCTATTATAGTTTTGAAGATAATCAAGATTTAAATTTTCAAATGGCGCTAATTTGCATAATTTTCAAAACTGTTGAACCTCTTTACAAAAACTCTAAACTTCATATATGTAAGTATAATCATGCCAACTTTGGAGTTTTTACGTATGATACTTTTCAAATGAAATGTTGGACAAATTTGCCTGTAAATAAAGAAGGAAAGAAATGAAGAATTCCCAGAAAAACAATATGTTTGTGCTGGCACACAGACATAATAAAAAATGAATTAGACAAGAAGATTTGCTTGACAGCAAATCTGTGTGCCTTCAAAATGAAAACAGTTTGAAATGCTACACTTTGCCATTGTTCAACATAATCTAAATTTTGTTTTTCGCGTAACTTGCATACATTAAAATGATACAAATTTGCTTCTTGGTTCATTGGATGTGGCCATGTCAAAAACTTGTAAAATGAATTTTTAATGACACCACTATATATAATACATGTAGTCTTGGAGCTATTCAACATGTAGATTTTGTGTATTTGCCTAATTTGAATAAAATAAAAGCGTACAACTCTGGTTCATGGTTTACTGATGTGGGAATGTCATAAACCTGCAAATTGAAGTTGGAATGGTACCTCTATCTATAATATTTTGAAGTTATTCAAGATTTAGGTTTTGTGGATTCGCTTTATTTGTTATAAATTTAAATCCTGCAACTTTGGCTCATGGTTCATTAGATGCGGCTATGTCACAAACCTACAATTTAAAGTTGGAATGAGACCTCTGTCTGTAATAGGTTTGAAGCTATTCGAGATTTACATTTTGCATATTCACCTAACTTGCATAAATCAAAATCCTACAGCTTTGGTTCATGGTTCATTGGATGCGGCTTTGCCTCAAACACTCAAATTAAAGTTGGAATGGCATTTCTACCTACAATAGTTTTGGAGATAAACTTTTTAAATTTTCCAATACCCTTTATTACCATAATTTTAAATTCTACAACTTTCAGTTACTTTCCATTATATTGGCAAGTGTCACAAACCTTCACATGCACATTGAAACTTGGTGTATATCTACAATAGTTTGGAAGAAAGAAAGAAAGAAAGAAAGAAAGAAAGAAAGAAAGAGAGAGGAAAGAAACAAAAAGAAAGAGAGAGAGACAGAGAAAGAAAGAAAGAAAGAAAGAAAGAAAGAAAGAAAGAAAGAAAGAAAGAAAGAAAGAAAGAAAGAAAGAAAGAAAACACATTTTTGTAAAAACAAAATGTCTGCGTTTGTACTCAGCCATGACTTAGTCAAGGAACCTATCTCGATCTGCATACAACTATGGTTTTGAGATATTCAAGATTTGATAATTTGAATGCCTCAATTTTCACAATTCTAAACATCTGGATATTCCATATAAAATGGCAGTTTTTTTATGCCATGCATGGAGATAAGACCCTGCCAAATTTTGAGTTTTTACGGTGGTTTGTGATCAAACTGGCCAATTTCTTGAATAAAAAATAGCAAAAAGGTAATACAGTTTTAAAGCCTTCCTCCTTCATCAAAGTGCCCACATTTCAAATCTAACCTATCACAGGAAAGTGATTACTTCAGAACCATAAAAGGTAGAAGAGGCCCCCCCCCCTCCTTTTGTATGTATATCAGATGAACAGCTAACAAAACTTGTAGAATTTTAATCAATGTTAATTAGGGACACTTGAATAAGTTAAATCCTGAATATCTCCAATACTGTTACAGGTAGAGGTGAAATTGCAACTTCCAACTTGTATGTTTGTCTTGTATACGCATCCTAGGAACTAACAAGAGTCCCAGGACCTAATGCTCTGCTGGCACCTCGCCTATATTGCACCTTCATCTTCATTTCGAAGTTGTGAGTCCTCAAGTGGCCTCTGAACTTGAGAAAATGCAAAGGTCAATTGTATAGGTGGCTTTTGATTCGCATGGTGTTATTTGAAGGTTTATGATATATTTGTAATTAATATTGATAGACAAAAGGATAAATCAGATAATATATGTATACATATCATTTCATTGAATGGAAAAGTTAAGTGATTATTTATGAGCGTTTTAATCTTTTTTGTGGTTTGTTTGTGGTATATCTGTATTCTGTGGGTTGTTGTATCCATCAGTGACCTTTAAAAAAGTAGGTTAAAGGTCATTTATCATTTATAAAATCAATACTCATGTAAAATGCATATTTTTTTTTTTCAATTTAGTAACCCAAACTCACTTACATCGATATTTTGTACTTCTTAATTATCAATGACTTATGTAATTTGTATTTTGACCAAAACATGGATCAAGGGCATCCAAATTTTCACAAAAGTTGATTACTGACCCAATAAATAGTTGGTGTAAGTTTCACAGCCCCATCATTATTTTTGATCATAATCCTGAATTAAATGTGTTTTTACACATATAATGTTAGTTCCATTGAAAACCATCAGAATGCCTGTAATGGTAAAATGCATATGTGTTCACATGTAAAGATAAAATTACCATCACAAGAATATCATCTCCTGAAACTTTCTTCCATCAGTGACCTTGAGAAAGTAGGCTAAGGGTCACCCATATTATGTAATATTGTACTTTCAGACATGAAACATATATGCTGTGACATTTGATTAAATTAGCTTGATTATTTCTCATGATACCTCAGAACACATATTGGCTCATAATTTCCATTCACTTGTAGGCAGCGACACCAGTAATGTTCGGATTCCACGTATTAGCCTTCCAAATGTTTCCACCAAATTTTATAAAGATCCATGACAAATCAAGGACACCAGAGTGCTTTCAATTTTTTCACTTTTTGGCATGTGTATTACGTAATCCTGTAAGTAGCACCACCAATATTGAAAAGGATCTAGACTTTCATTCATAGAACATGTCCAATAAATATCAAGAGGCTAACTTTAAAATTGTTGATGCTATCGTGTTGACCAGCAAGTTGTTTACAAATGAACGGACAGAATGATGGCCAGCCAGAAATGAGTGATCGCATAAGCTCTGCAACGTTAGGTCAGCAGAGCTAAAAACTAAAGTTGCAGAATCTCAATTAATGCTAATTAGTGACACTTGACCAGACCAACATAAATATTGAATATTGTCAACACTATAATACGTAGAGGTTCCATTCTAAGTTCAATTCATTGGATTGTGCTGTATGCCTATCCAATTAACCAAAGTTGTAGCATTTTGATTTGTGCAAATTTTGAAAGCACACAGACAGATTTGCTGCCTCAGTAGCAGCCTCCTTGACAGGGTAAAATGTCTGATGTTGGGCACTCATCAAACAACTGCAATGCCCAACACGTATTACATAGTCCAGTCAAGGCTGCTACAGAGGCAAATAGATTCACAGAGCAGCAATTTTTTTTTCCAGTTGACATCTGTGCATAGTACCAAATATAGTCTCAGTTACAGGTCTCCCTTCCCCAGCTAACTATAACTGACCCATGGTTTCCTGTAACTGTGTTCTTTCCTCCAGGGCTCCAGCTGATTTAACAGCGACAAATCCAAGATTTACATAAATGCTATGGCCTAATTTGAACATTGATTAAGTTATAATGCATACTGTTGATTTCCCAAAAAATAAAAATAAGAACTTCACGTAAAGAAGGTTATGTTGATGGACTGACACATGCATTCAGTGTGGCAAAAATTAGTTGGAAGTTTGGGGTTTGCACCAAAAGAAACAAGTGGAGGAAAAAGAATTAGATTTGACATTTGTAATTTATTAACATTTATCACACATGATGTGTATCTACATATAGTTATGAATTGTCTCCATGCAAACAAGCACATGCTTTGTGGGCAGACAGATCTGGCATGTCACTGTTCCACCAGAAAGAGGGGGATCAGGTATTTCTGTACTGGCCAACTAGGGGCATATTATTTTACACACCTGCATACTGGAAGGCCTCATATTTTCCTTACTTTGCACTATCCATCATTTTAGAATATCTATATTCTCTTGTTTACTAAGTAATGGAGCAAAATTATATTCTGTACTAGTACACTGAAAGCCCCCTTAATCCCCTCTGTGAATGAGCATAAGCTGTTTGTTTGGACTGACCTGGAGGAAAGGATTGGTCTGGCCCATGAGCCTGGGCGTATGTGTAGGTCAACATTTGCATTTCCTTACAGTCACCCACATGATAGCTAATGCTGCCCATACACTTATTTCCATGCCTCGGACTCAGATACTGTTAGCCAATAGAAGCGAGTTCATTGTGTGACGTCATGATCCAACATGGTGGCATGGAGGCATTTCAAATAACTCAAATCCATTTTACATTTAGATGGCCATAGTAAAGGTTATGAATACACAAATATTCCAATTTCATTGTACATCCTATCTACATAACCTGCTGGTCAGTCTGGATATAAACATTTAGGTCTGCATAACATATATGGGCTATGATCAAACAATGGTGCATCCCTTGATCAAGGGTACCCCCAACATTCCATAGCAATTTCCACGTACAGGTCAAAATGTATTTACCTTTCTGAGCCTTCGGTAGAACATAAGTCCCTCAACTGTAAATTAATTTGGCAGGGATGAACCCAATCACCATAATTTCCACATTGCTATGATTTGAAATATTCAGACACGACACAGGCAGCACTAGTATATCCATCCTGTTTTTTACTGTTTTCACGTGGGAAGAAGCCTAACTTTTAAAATCATGTCTCCCCTCCAAAATTCAATTGAACTAGCCCAACTTTCATTTCTGCCTTGCTCAGACTGTCCACTTTAATGAGCATAGGGGTAACAGGAATTTTGTACTGATCTGACTTGAATTCATGCCTGTCAACCCACCCCCTCATGGCTCACTGTGAGAATGACCAGACCTGTCAAACATTAGCTTACTCTACGATCGGTCCGCCCCAAACCCATAAATCTGGTGTCAAGTGGTAGATAATTAATTGCCCTTAGGTGTCAGGAAACATGGTGACCATCAGCAAGCCTTGCTGCAGTGGAAAACTAAAATGAAGATTGACAACTTTTTGACCACGCCCCCTACCGGCAGTCAAATCTGTGAAGTCCTATTACATCTCCATCGTGGCCAAGGCTTATGGTGGGAACGGCAGACTTGACCCATTAAGCAGATACCCCAATCCTTACCATATGTGTTTGGAATGTTGACCCTACAATAGCACATCTGTATTTCCTGTATAGGGACATGCCAGCGTACTTGACCACTGGACTTTATGGCATGACAGAACATTTATTCTCAAATATCTATGCATTTCACCCACTTTTCCTCCAGGTTTTGCCCTGTAATTACTAAAATTGGCACCTGCTGCAACTTCAATTTATACATATATATTTACATCAGGCAATATTGTCAAAATCTCTTTCGAAAAGTGGTTGTTTACATGTTGGCAAGCTTAATTCCAAATGACCATTCTGAGCTACCTGATTGGCCTAGGGCTCAAAATGGCTGCCATTCACCATGGTAACCTGTAAAGACACAAGGCCAGGACAGTCAACTGACTGGATGCTTTATTCATTTTTCTCTTTCCATTCAAAGATATGTACCAAATATAAAGCAATAATGTAGTTATATTCCCAATATACCAACAAAAGCAAAAATGCATATTTTGACACTTTTTTTTGCAGAAGCCACTCTAATGAGACCACTTTGTTCAGGGAACAAAAGGGAAGAAACTAATAGCATGAATCACTCACCCAATCAGTTTAATTCATTGGCTTACAAAATTTATGTGATAGATAAGAAAAATATCAAATTTCAATCATGAATCAAAAGTCTTTATTAAGCATATAATATTAAAAAACACAGTAATTCAATATACATTAAAAATAATTCCAAAGAGCCAAAAATCAGTCCCAGTTTCATATTCTTTCAAGTTTCTGATGTGGTCAGTGAAAATTCCAATGAGATAATGCATCAATTTTATGTGCAACATTACACTAGGTTTAATGACCAATGCCTACTTATAACTCTTTCATGAACAAAGAATGAACTATCTCACAGTGCTACAATTTCCTACACATGTATGAGTCAAACATCAGTACATTGCTTGACCATTCAGCTTCCTAGTTTGGAATCAGTGAGAGTACTGCTTCGATTGTGTCTCATATACTGGGATAAGTTTGTCCAAGATGAAGTTTTTAACTTGTTTCATGGCCATATTTTCTATGCTGCTGTGGCAAAGGATTCAACTTGAGACTCAAGACTTGGTGTTTGTGCCAAAATTTGGAACACTTGAGGTCGTGAGTAACCGATTTACTGGCCATGCTGTATTGACTTTGCCAAAAAGTCATTTTTGTTCGGCTCTGACAACAACTGCAGCGATTCCGCTTATGACAGAATATTTTGTATATGCCTTCTTCATGCTTTTATCATGATTGCTGTCCTTCAACTTCAAATACATATGTATTTCCCTGAGGATGCCAGGTATCCTTCTGGTGCTATTATGGCAGTTTATGCAGCATGGAAATGGTGCAGATGGTGATGAAACATCAACATCTACTAGTACTTCCAGCAAAACCTCTACAAGGCCTGCTCGTGCTGCTCGGAGGCTGTTTGTTAATCCAGGCAAAAAAGGCAGTGCTTCTGATGATGGTGATGCTCCGTCACAAAAACGGAAAATTACACTAGTAAGCATTTGTGTCTGCCAATGGTACAAACAGGCCAATAAAAATGTGTTACACTCCAAGTGACCGACAATTATGACCATTGTACACGATCACTCACGGCCATTCCTTCCTGCAGCCCTTGTTTGTTATGAAGCAGACGCTGACCACCCTTCCTGAGTCAGGGTCAAAAGCTGGGTCACTGGACACCAGACCGAGGCTCCACTATACCCCGCTTAGGGAAAATTGACCCATAAACCACATCATGTGCCTGACTGTTAGGCAGGGTGAGTAAACCTGATCTAAACTTCTTGTGTTGTGCCCATCACATTATATCCTACTGGTACCAATTAAATACCCATAATCCTAATTGATCAGTAAACCACAAAAAGCCACTGGGGATTTGTCAAGAGTCAGCCTTGAACTGGTATATGGGATCCATCCCATCAGACCTGAAACAACCCCATATGTTGGTTTTATACAATATTCCTGTTTGGGGGCATTCACAATTGTTATCATTTTTAATGAGTGGGCATGGATGTTAACATTCTGAACAAAAGGAGATTTGTACAGAGTGAAGAGTGCAAGATGGTTGGTACAGGAAGAGGGTACCCCCTCCTCTCCCCCCTTCCGAAGGAAATGTTTGAAAAATTGAACCTCAAATGATGCAATCTAGTGCAACCTGCAAATATCAAAACTACAAATTTTACATTGAAAATCCTGCATTCCCAATTCTTTTTCAATACGTTTTTTTTTTTTTTGGACTTTTTTCTTTTTGTAAATTGTATTGTTAAACTATAGAAACTCGCCAGGTTCTTGCCTATATATGGTCCAATGCACACGGATTGAAGATGCAAGTGCACATTGTAAAAAAACAAAAACGATGGGGGGGGGGGACACTTTTTTGTACCCCCCCCCTTTTGAAAGTAGGCCTATACTCTGAATATGATGAATTTAAATGGTTTATTTTACTACTGTATACTTACACACGGCTGTTACCCTTACAAACCAAATTATTTTGGGGAAAAAAATGAGAGACCACCATAAATTTGTGCAGTGGGCCATTGAAGCATGTCACTAGATGCTTGGTTGAGCTGAGCTTTTATTGACCTTGACCTGTTTTCAAGGTCACCAGGTGTTATCATATTGGTGTCAAGAGAGTCTTAAAAGCATCTGCAAGCTATATTTTGATTGTCACGTGACATTCAGGCACATATCATACTTTGCAATATGGAATGCATGATATTGAGCATATTTCTGTGGGCTTTGATATTGCAAGAATGCTCATCATTATAAATTATCACTGGCTGTGTTTAATGTCTACTGGTATTTAATCAATCAGAAAACAATAGACAGTTAAATAATATGTGTTCTCCCTCTATGTGGGCCTAGAGAGAGATAGAATATTATAATCTTGAAATTATACATACATGTATTTGTTAAACATATGAACAGATAGATAAATGCCCAAGTTTACGGTATAATGTGAATGCGACTTGTTATATCAGGAAAATTATAGGCTTATTTTCATGAAATATCACATTATTTTACATTGTAGATAATCAAAAGCTGAACTTCAGAGACTGGATTAACCTTCCAAATATCAGACTCATGAAGTTTATAAGGAACACACAAAATGTTTTGCCTATTTTATTTGTGCCAAAGTGGCAATGACTACAGTTAATTGCTTTAATTTCACTGTCCTCTTATTTTTGCCTTTTTAGCTGATGGCTCAAAATCATGAAACTAAAAACACAATGAAACAGTATATTAACATTGTTTGAGTATGAATTGTTTGCAAAATATTGAAATTAAACCTACAGTGATATGTCAAAAATACAAATTTGAAAGAACATAAAAATTTAAATACATGAAAATAAAGCAATTTACAGTATTTCAGGCTTATTTCCAAGAATGCAACTTCTGTAAACAAATAAGCAATACGATTCAACACCCAGCGTATCCAAAGATATTTGATTTGGAAACCTGATTGCGCCTGACACTGTATCTTTGAAAAAACAAAAACTAAAAAAAAAAAAAAAAGAACAAAAGCAAAAAAGAAAAAAAAAAGAAAAAGAAACAGACAAAAAACTATATATATATATATATATATATATATATATATATATATATATATATATATATATATATATATATACATATATATATATATATATATATATATATATATATATATATATATATATATATATATATATATATATATATATATATATATGATAGGCTAAACTCCTGATAGGAAACTACTGAGATTAGTCAGGTCCATGAAGCTCTGGTCTACTTGGTTTCAACACAGAGACTGCCAGCACTGTGCATCAGAATTGACACACTGACTGCAACCAACACCATAATTATCCTATTGCATTGGCCAAGTGTGGTTTTGACCTTCCTGGCCCAAAGATGAAGTAGGCACAGCTTTGTGCATGCGTTGATGGTGGCAGGGCGAAATGTGATCTCTCTTCTCACAAACAGTATCAGATGTTATCAGCATCAACTCTTTCAAATAAACATTTTTCTAACTGGGCAGTTAGCCACAAGGGGTATGTCCATAGTTCAGTTGGTGCTGTGAATAATACTTCATTTTTTCATTATTTTCTAAAATTTATTTTCAATTAGTTCACTAATGGCCCAAAACTGGAAGCAGAACTGAACTAAAAAAAAAAAAATTTACTTTAGCTGCCAAGCAGCAATAATGCTAAAACTTGTGATTTCTTAACTTCAGTTAAACGTCAAACCTGTGAAAACTGTGAAAATATTTCTGCTTGAAAAAAACAACAACAACAACAACATCAGCTGGGGGGGGGGGGGAGGGTACTCCCATTACTAAGCATTAGGGATAGGCTCTGTGGGAAAGACCCCCTGTTTTGTTAGCACTTATCACTGTCAAACACCCCATTTTTCAAACCATTGGTCACCCGTATATTGTGATGGGTCTGAATAATTATCTCCCCCCCACACACACACACAAATGGAATTGGCCAACAAACTCAAACTAACTTTATAAATATCAGGTCCCAAAGACCCCCATTTATTGCATTAATGCAGTTCCCATTGGGTCTGGGTTTTATACCCTCAGTGGAGCCTACTCACCTTAAATGTGGGTAGTGCCCCCCCCCCCGCATCCCCTCCCCAAGGTCTACATTACTTTTGAAACTGGTCTTTACAATGATCAGTAAATTTTAACCACACATCTGGTCCTACCTACACATGCAAAGTTCTATATACTTGGAGGTATTCAAGAGGGGAATGTTTCCTGCTGTCATACAGGAAATTGTGGAATATGCAGGGCCACATCCAGAAAATATATCGGGAAGGCCGAGGAAAAAAAACACACAAATCCCAATCAAATGATGAAAAAATAGGGGTATAAGAGGTTTTGTCAAAACGTTAGTATGTATAAATTTTTTATCACACAGTTTCTTCCTTGAAAATAATCTTTTTTTTTTTTTGCTTCCAATAATGCATACTTAGCATTTTTCTCCTAAAACCACCATCAAAACTACAAGGAAATTGTAACACTGTCCACAAATATGAGCATATCAAACGGTATCAGTCTATAAACATTCTAAGTCATGGAAACTTTGTTGACTTCCCTGGCAAATTGTTTTCACCAAATTCACAAATATATCCACATAAAAGATATGTACTTATCCTTTGTCTCCTATTATCATAGCTGCATGACAACAATATTCAAAACAGTTTGCACTGTAAACTAAAGAAAAGCTGAGGAGAGCCAGTTCCTTTATGCCACAAAGATACAACCTTCTGTGATGTTTGGATTTTTTACAAGTCTCTACATACCTATTATTTATTTTCAGCCCTGAAGTAACTTAATATGGCAAGTTAGTATGTTGCATCAGTGTATTTGGTATTGATGCCTGTATACAACTATGCTACCAGAATCTTACATAGAATTACTCTCCTTGAAATGAACTCAATGTACAAATGTCTTCAAGCCGAGATGCACCTTTGTATTAACAGGAGCCTCAACACCACACCACTGCTGGCAATTAGGGAATGTGTATTGTGGATGAAAACAAGTCCTTCTATAATATATTACAGGGAGAAGGACAAAGGCCTGTAGGACATGCATACACTGTAGCACTTAATTTCGCAAGCATGGAAACAACACCAAATTGAACCTTCAATTAAGCTCAACTTGTATCTATATTGTTCTGTTCCACCACTTTAGTATTTCTTGTAGGGTAGAAGGCCAAAATATGACAAAGTAGTTGAACGGAAATGATTAATAATGTAGTTTATTTAAAAAAACTACATTATTAATCATTTCAGGAGACCAGCACATAGCATTAGGGCTACAGTATTACTGTAGCCCTACTGCTATTTGCTGGTCTCCTGTCTACTGGCAGATCCCCACTTCCAAGAGCTCCCCCCCCCCAATTTACACCGACCTAGACCGTTACACAGTGGTTGTGCACACCACGGGGCAAGTGCACAGGGCAGGGTTGGTCAGTGTGGTATCAAACCACCCCTGTAAGTCAGCCCGGATAGACCCTTGGCCCTTATCCATGCTAATCTTACTGCTATCAGGTTGCCTGTGGCCGTTTGAATCACCAAAGCTGTAGGATCCATTAACAGGGAAGGGAGTGCTGGCTGCATGGGCCTGCGTGTACTGCTCGTGCAGTAAGGCCCGATGGGGGCAGACAACATGTCAACACTGCATGAGCACCTCAGGAACTCCCTGCTACTCCACTACTGTACTGACCACACAGCAGCTGTGCTAACAGCAACGCACCTCCCATGGACAAACTTGTTGGATTGGTACAGTGGGTAGCAGGCCCCCATGGCTGTGTGCCTTACCCAGCAGACTGCCTGCGCTGACGGATACCACAGTGCCAGCACAGTACCTTCTTCTGCCGATGGACTCTTACTGTTTACACATATGAGAAGGGGTAAATTTGTATCTTCAGGGCAGATATCCAACACTTCTATGGCAATTTTGCAAAAGTCAGTACTTTCCTGAACATTAAACAAGAATTTGACAAAATCACATACGTGCAAAATAAATTGTGTATTAAGGTCTTGTAACTATTAGTAATGTACTATGACTGTGAAATCCAATCACGTTACCTATCCTCAGCAGCATGAGGCAATTTATGATCAATTGTAGGTGTAGACATCCTGTGATGGACACATTCTGGGAGATTTTTTTTTGGGGGGGGGGGCTTGTATTCCATAAATTTACAAATTAACTTCAAAGTTCTGTCGAACACCTGCACTCCATCTCCACCTGAGATCTGAAAAATATGTGTTTGAACAGATGTGAAATAGAGAGTTGTTAAAACCAAGGTAAAATACCCTGTAGGTCCAGATGGGGCCAACAGTATCCCATGTTTTCCAATTGGATCCAACAGTATCCCATGTTGTCCAATTGGATCCAACAGTATCCCATGTTGTCCAATTGGATCCAACAGATCCCATTGTTGCTAGCTTTGTTCCCATGCAGTTGTACCTTATGTATCAACAAAGTTGGAAAGTTTGAAATTTTTTTCCTTTCAAGTTCAGAGAGATCATACTGTGACTTTCAAAGTGTGCTTCGTGTTATGATTCTCAATTCTGTCCCTGCAGATAATGATTCTCTTTGTTTGACACTATAATCAATGGAAGGTATAGAAGTGTTCAAGTATTTAACTATTTAAGTGCCATCCCACCATGTCAGTGCAACAACTTTACAAAACCGCAATCTTGTCTATGCATTCTGACCATCCACATCCATCCCTGCAAGGGATGTACTGTAAATTGCTTTATCTTCACCTGTGACAATTAAAGTGTGTGTTAACACACACTTCTCTCTCTCTCTCTCTCTCTCTCTCTCTCTCTCTCTCTCTCTCTCTCTCTCTCTCTCTCTCTCTCTCTCTCTCTATACATAGAAACTCCAACCTTAGCATGATTATACCTCCATGCAAGGAGTGTCACTATTTTATACAGAGGAATGAAGATGTTCAAAACTATGCAAATTACGGGCATTTGAAATTTTAAATCTTGAATATCTTCAAAAGTATAATAGATACAGGTGTCATTTTAAATTATTAGGGGGTCATTGACTATTCTGCATGTAATGAATCTAAAGCAAAAGTTGTAGCAATTTAAATTATGCTAGTTATCAGTATTTGAAATTTTAAATCTTGAATATCTTCAACACTATAATAGATAGAGATGTCATTGCAACTTCTACGAGGGGGTTGTTGACCATTGCGCACCTAATGAATTAAAACTAAAAGTGGTAGCAATTTAAATTATGCTAAACAGCACCATTAGAATTTTTAAATCTTGAATAACTTCAAAGCTATAATAGATAGAGATGTCATTCCAACTACTACTCCTGTGTTATGGAATAGTTATACATTGCCATACCAATATGCCTTGAAGACACACACACTGAGTTGCCATGCAGCAAATCATCTTTCCTAGTTTTCACCGTTTTTGTATTTTTGACATTTCACTGTTTTGGATATAATTCCAATTCAAACACCGTTTAAATACCATTTCACTGGGTTTTGTTTCACAGTTTTGTGCCTTCAGCGAAATAACAGAAAATAAGGGTGCAGCAAACTTACAGTAATCTGAGAGACAAGGGTAATAAGATCAAACATATTGGGTATAGCTGTTTTCTTAATGTTCTATTCAGCACACATAAACTACCGAAACTTACTTAGTTTGATCAATTATCATCTCAGTATCCATGAGGGGCCCAATTATCTACTTAACTGATAAGAAAACAGTGCATCAATCACTAGTCCATGCTATGAACACATGCCATTACATGGGTGCATTTGAAATTTGAAGTCACAAATTTCTTGCAAGAAAGTTTATATTACACCCATGGGAGGTCCATTTATCAAACTGATAACAGGGACGGGGCTGCTCCACTCAGATATTGGTACATCATTTTATTTTGTTTTGTCCCCAAATGCCAGTATGCTAAATCCATACAGTGGTTCACTCTCTTGAGAGACCACTCCACTGAGAGACAACCTGTCTTGAAAGACCACATTTCAGGATACTTTGCTGAGTACTTTTCTGATTATTTATACCTCCCATGATGGACTACTGTCTTGTGAGACCACAATTTGGTCATCCCCAAAGCTGGTCTTTCAAGATAGGTTACACTGTACTGCTACCCTCATTAAGTAAATGACAAGTTTTTATAAGACCACCAAAACTGTTAAATGTAATTTGCATTCTACCTGGACATTGACTTCCCAGTGATCTTGAGAAGCTAGTAAAATGTAGGCTATAGACTCCTTCTTCAGAGAGGACTGTACATGATGTTCCCAGCAAAAACTTTAAAATAACTGCTGATTACAGAAAATAAGAATGTTATAAAATAATGGCCAGTACAAAGTGCAAAAAAATAAGAGAGCTCCCAGCATGTTTGTATGGGTAATAAAACGCCCTAGTGCACCAGTACTGCAATACCCTTTAATACCCTCCTCCCATTTTCCAGGATGGAAATACTGAGATAGCGGTGCCTGTCACCAAAGACCATGCTTAAATAAAGGTAAATTGTGGTCTTATGAGAGGTACATGTACAAGCTACCAAAAAAATGTACCAGGTAAGGTCTGTGCAAAAGTGGTCTCTCATCGGGGTGGTCATTACCAACAGGTACTACTGCACTAAAAGTAAATTGTACATTGTTATCCAATCAAAATAAAACATTGTTCATGTTATTGGCCAGTTGGATATTTCAATTGGACATTCCAATTGGAAAATCCCATTGGCCAAGTTAATTGGACAGTACAGTTGGACCAAACAAAAGTACATTTTGATGAACTCTACACAAAATAGACTATGAAATGTAGGTTTTTATAGGTGATGAATGCTCTTGATACAGAACACAACATGTTAATAGATTACAAGACATGCAGGAACTCTGAAAAGATGGTTCTTATGGAAGTCTTGACCATTACTAGAAAGGGCTTAACCTTGGGATTTCACAGTCTCCAATAATATGTAAACAATCATATATATTTTTGATCAATATGTTAGAACTTTTGCTGCAAACGTGTTGATAATATATAATAAATGTGTTAACTTTATGATATGTGGCTTTATATAGCTTATTTCTGAGCAGTTTTGTGTGAGAGAAAAAGTTGTGGGATCCCATTGGATGAATGAAAAGATAGTATCCAGCTGGATCCCATTGGATACCATAGGCCGTCCAATGGGATACCATAGGATACCATGGTATCCCATTGATGGTAAATTTTTAATATCTGAAATTTGAGACACCTTAGGGAATATTTTTTGGTATTGACACAACAACAATGATCATCCTTGTTAACATGCAGAATATCAGATTTCTACTTTGTTTTGTTTTTTTGCAATGTTCAGGTACAGATCCGGACCCAGTTCCTAGTCCGGATTTGTCAAGCCTCATGTTTATACAATTTTTATTGAGCATAACGTTAAGTCAATGGGATTCCTTAGGTACTTCACCATTTAACTTCTCCAAAATTATCAGTTGAATTCACTTCAAATATGGTGCGGAAGTACCTTTGGTAAGTGGCTTAACTTTCGAAATGGTTCCCCTCCAATGACTTTGGGATTAAAAAGTGGGGAGGTTGGTAAATTTAGAAAAAAAAATTCTTTTTAAAACTGTGTTTCTAATATCTGACAAATTGCATGGGAAAACTTTTGAGGATCCCTTAAGCTCAATTTATTCATAAAGTGGCGCTGTGGTTTCCGTCTTTTACAAACGTTTACGGGTGTTTGCCGTATATCCAACTTCAACCTAATCGCATGTTTGATTCCTTTCTAACATGCAGGGAATGTCCTTTGACTCTATCTCCATTACGTGTGTTCACTGTATAGTGCTGATCATTATGCGACAATTTGTAATAACAACGTCAGATATTTTAAAAGGTAAGGGGGGTAAAGGTTATTTTAGTACAGCCTAATAATAATAATAATAATAATAATAATAATAATAATAATAATAATAATAATAATAATAATAATAATAATAATAATAATAATAATAATAGTTTATTAGGAAAACTTCCCCTTTACAGCGGGGGCACCAACGGAACCGGGGAAATTCCATGATGCGTCCAAGATATACACAAATAATCAGGCATCCTTATTATCAATCAAATAATCTTCGTATGTTGAAATAAGTATAGTAACTATAATAGTACAAGTAATAATTTATGTACTCTGCACCAAAACTAGAGATAAACCACTCATTGGGACAAAACTCTAGAAAGCGTAACGACATGTACATTATACACTTTTCATATACAATGCAGAACATATTTGCCTCAATGCAGAACATATGGCCTCCAGCGTCATTATTAAGAAACAAAATCAGGTTCATGTATATATACATCGGAGCAGGTCTATTTACAACAGGTACATGTAGAACAATGATACAATCTTTCATTCCGAGAAGTCATTAAGCGACTGTCTCCTGTAATGCCAAGCCTCAACCGAAAATGTTTTAGGTAACTTTTTATATTTTTTTTCACTGTGTACAAAGCAAAATTATTTTACCGTATATAGTAATGAAGGTTTTGAAGTCCCCAAGCGTATCGCCAAGCAATTTCAGCGGTCTTAACATTTTGGTCGAGCTTGTTTGAGTCGGTCCATGTCGCTTTCCAGGCCGGTTGAAATTGGAAGGGGCGATCTATTTTTATCTTGTGACTGAAGAGACTAGTTCAATGCTGTTTTGGTGAATAATTTGCCGTGAATCTAGCCTTGCAATTGACCTTGTCTACATTTAATCTCATGCATGCAGACATTAAGAAAAACGTACAATGATATAGGTCCACGCACTGGAAGCGATCCGTGATTGAATGATGTAGGTTCGCACAAACTAAATGTATGCAACATATCGCAACCAAAACTTGAAGGGGAGGGGAGAGGGTATCATCATCTAGGACAAAAGCGTGTTGGTGACTGACGATCGTAAAATTCTTCAAACATAAAAAATGCAGATATGCTATAGGCGAGCAGGTCAATCACATTGTTCGTGAGAGGTTGGGGCTTGGCTACGTGTGAGCATGCAAATCTGATGATTGTAACGAGTGAAACTGCGGTACCGTTATGCCTGCCGGATTCACACGTGAAGCAAAGGCTTTCTGAATGATTGGGTGGGTGGTCATAACTCTGACAATTCGTTCAAAATCAGAAAATGACAACAGTATTGTGTACTGAATATATGTAGTGGAGGTGGAGTCCAAGTATATTCCTACAAAACTGAAAAGACGCCAACACAAACGTTGGGAGAAGTATTCAATAAAACGAATTCGTAGGAAAAAAATCTGGCGAACAATTTAGTCACCAGGGGTCATCAGTCAGATAAGAATTTTCAGAGTATAAATGACCAAGACAAGTCTTTATATTTTATGAAAGTGGGCAATACCCATGATGCTTGCCATCCAGAACCACAATATGCAAATTACATATTTGAAACAAGGAATCAACGACTTCGGTACTGACCTGGCTACTTCACTGGCCACATCTGTAAAAATAATTGAAGATACTGTGTATATATGTATGATGTTGATACCTGTATGCACCATTTTGTATGTGAAATATGGTTACGTGTTTTTGTTCTGTTCTTATTGATTTTTTTGTGACCGTACCATGTAATTTGGTGTATGTCAATAAAGTCTCTCTCTAGTTTTTGTGTGTTTGTAATTTTGATGTAATTGGACAATTGATTTCAGAGATGAATTTTTCAAGATTTCACCAAAAAGAAATAAGAAATGAACAAAAATTGTTAAAAAATCTTAACCTGCTTGAATGTGACTATTAAAAGTTTCTTTTTTTTTACTTTGTTCACACTCACCCAAGATAGATCCTGTCCCAATTTGAAGTGGTTATGGCAAACGGTTTTGATAACGTCAAAAATGTCATTTACCTTTGCAATCCCTGTTGACTCACAAAGTAATAAATTAATTGTTATGATGTCTATTGAAAATAGGAACTTTACGATGTAAACATAGATAAAATCAAAGCAGCAGAACATAGGTTATGATCAACTAAAATACAAAACCTGTACAGTTTGCGTCGTCTCTGCAGTCTGACATTTTGGCCTAATAGCAATCACATAACGCAACAGTGATGCCATAGTGTCATTACAGGGATAGCATCAATATTGCAATTGACGACCAACATTACAATGCTTAAAATTGTTTAATTGACTGTATGTGGGGTATAACATTTACTGCGACAAATTTTCATATGTTGTTATTTAAGATACAGTTTACATAGGTTTATACATCAAAACTTGAAAGCCAGCCTTGACGGGTTGCCATTCCACCATTGTTGCGTTCTGGGATATGTCACTGGAAAGATCACAGGGTCCAGCTCACAATTTATGCGGCACTTGGAATCCCGTATCTGTCATTATACTGATGGGATCTACATCTGTACATCAGTTTATTTCCATTCTTTAGAAGTTTCATATGAAAAAAGTTTTGTAGGTGGGGTTCATTTTGGCTTTAACGGACAAGTATCCCGACTGAAAAAAATCATTAAAAACAACAGAGAAAGAGAATCAGCACCTATTCATCCACGTTGCCTCTTATATCAGGAGAATTTGTCACCACATTTAAAAACAAACTGGGTGACGGTTTTGTAAAAGATGTCATAAACAGCACAAAAGACAAAAAAGTGTTCAAAGTAGAAGAAACACAGTTCTGTTGGACAAGTAAGATCTAGGGGTAGCCAGAAAAATTCCCTGTGTAATTTCGAAGCAATTGGCTGAACAGTTTTCAATATATTTTTAACATTTCACCAAATTTGAACAAAAATTCACAAATCACTCGGGCTTGACCATTTGAACGAACCTGTTCTAGACCCATCCAAGGTACATCTTCACAAAGGTTAAAGTAAATCTGGTTTTTGGAGAAGTCGAAATGTGAGCTACCATTGGAATTCCCATTGATTGGCATAGTTACAATTTGAAATAAGCATATAAAAGAACAAAACCACCAAGTGAAAAACTACATTTGACACAACCACATGGTGCATTTACATCAAGTGTGCAAACAATCTGAGTGACGGTTTGGAGAAGAGATCGATAAACACAAAAATTCATAATAAACAGAACAGTTCACAACCCCACTTTGTGAACACACAAATTCGTTTCATGTTGCCAACGTGATAGCTTATCGCATTGAAATATTCAGCAAATAGTGCATTGCCTGGTGGATATTCAAGTCTTGCTGTTATATCCAGTGTTATTTCCTGTTGGCAATGTGATATCTTATCGCCTTAAGGTATTCAGCAAATAGTGCTTTGCTTGGTGGATAATCCAGTCTTGCTGTTATATCTAGTGTTGTTCACGGGCTTGCCAAAACTTGGTGTTTTCTAACTTGGAATGAATTCAGAACTACGATATTGACACATTATGGTCTTGTGCTAGCTAACTACTTACCACTATAATACCAGGGATGTTGGTAACATGTTTTGTAATTCCTTTGATTCAACGCAAGGTCAGTAGGCCTATTTCATCAAATGTACCTGGCTGTCACTAAAAACAACTATGTCTGACACCAGATATAAATACTAACTAACTATGGGGGGGGGGGGGGGGTGGAAAAATCCTCAAGTACTATAGAAAAGCAAGACACATATTCGTAAATCCCAAACACAACAATGACGGCAAAGAGATTTCAGAGTAACCAGAGCATCAACATTCAGCTTTTAATACCAATGTGAAGAAACAAATTTCACTCCTGGCTTGAGACAGGCAGTCACCAATAAAGGGCAACTGGTGGTTTAAACCGGCCCTCTCCACCTTTGAAATATTCTTCAGGAACTACAGACTATAGTGTTTCCAAAGTGTAGGGGCCTATCGACTCAAAACCCAAGTTTTATAACTTCCGCCAAAAATAAAAAAAGACCTTGTATGCCTATGACTTTGTAGTTCTCCTGACTTGTCAGTCAGCTGAGTTTACAGCGAAAGAAGAAAGTAGGCCTACATCGTTTTTGTTATAATTATGAACCTGGAACATTTATAAACACATTTGACCTTCACTTTTTATGAGTCGGAGAACACAGCCCACAGCACAACATGGAAAATGAAGTATTCATCAAATACTACAAAAAAAACAACACTCAAATTCATAAATTCCAAACCCAACAAAGAGATTCCAGAGTAACCAAAGCATCAACATTCATCTTCCAATATCAATGTGAAGAAACAAATTTCACTCCTGACTTGAGACAGGCAGTCACCCATAAAAGGTAACTGGTGGTTTCAGACCGGTCCTCTCGACATTCGAAACATTTGTCAATAACTACAGACTATAGTGTATCCAAAATGTATAGGCCTTTTCACTCAAAACCAAAATTTTATTACTTCTGCCAAAAATACAAAGAGACCTGGTAGGCGTACCGCTCTTCAGTTCTCCTGACTTGTCAGTCAGCTGAGTTTAGAGTAAAAGAAGAAAGTAGGCCTACATCGTTTTTTGTGATATTCATGAATCTGGAACATAACAACAAATATTGTTATTAAGTTTGGAATAACTTTGTTCGTATTCTGGCCATACAGCTATTTAACATGTGACCATTGGTGTCATTTCAACTGCCTAGTTGATTATAATTAGATAATGTGGCGTTGCAGTTGCCACATGTGTGCGCAAGTTCCTGAAATTAGCCTCTTGCTCGCTAAAGTAAAATATATGCCCTTTTCATGACTTATCCCCATTATGTCGAAATCAAGGAATCAACATATATTTACATGCCATGTTTATTGTGGCAATGTATACTGACAGCGTAATTTAAAAAAAAATTACATGCTTTTACACCAAATGCTTTAATTCATAATATTTTGGGTACATTTTTACTTTAACTGACTTGTCAGTAGAAGTAACATCATTACATAGGAGACAGATGATGGGGGAAAGACTGCTTTTGAGATGTTCTGTCATAGGCAATGCATTAGTGTTTGAGCAAACGGGTTTGCTGCAACGAAGGCATGATGCTAAATTTCACCACAATCATGGATAAACATATTTTCTCTTGTGTCAATTTCTTTGAAACAGTGGTCTGGCTATTTTAAACCAAGGACTTACTATTTAATTTGCAAGGGATTTCTATCTGAAGTTTCCATGCAAGTAAAGGCAGGTTCATAAAAAATTAATTGACTGCATATTTTGTATCATAAAAAAAAAAATGAATAAAATAAGTTTCAAATATATTTGTATAACTTTCTTTCTTATTTACGAGCTTACATACTTATCCATTTCTCCTTTTTTTATTTTGTAGGAAGAGAGGATGGGTTGAAGGAATATCGATTATTTAACTGAATCAAACAAAACTTTGCCATTTTGCACAACTCCATAAGAAAATTGATCTCGTGCATTTATGTCGCGTTATCACACTTTAAGTATATTTTGAAATGAAAAAAGGAATAATCATGACCAAGATAAAGTTACACAAATAAAATGTTTGGTGAATTTTCCTTTAACTTTTGACACTCGCTTGAAAACAATACAGTAGCTAGGAAACGACATTTGAACAAAAATGTATTCGAAATAATGATAATATTATATGAGCCATCCACTTTTACGTGACAACAATTTTGAAACGTGGCTATCATAAAGTATCGTATATTGTGTGCAACCGTGTACATATTGGTGCAAGTAGTGAAGGACCGATCAACAAACTGTTCATAATTTATGGCTCCGTATTTTTTTCAGGTAAACTCAATTTTTTCTTCAGAGCTGCTCTGCTCCTCTTTATCTTGAGAGGTAAGACGGGGTCCATAAAGATATCTACATAGTTGTTTTACATCAATGTTATTATAAATTTTAACTTGTTATGGATATAGTAGATTTTAGCCTAACGTAGACACACAAAAAATCATTTGGTATTCAATGACTGTTTAATTGGTATGATCTACAAAATGAGGGAGATGTAGATAATCATATTCAAATTTTTACTAAAAGTGATACAAATTTTTCAATTTACGTTTTCACAGTGAATTACACAGTGAAACACCATGGAATTATTAGTACATAAGGCAAGGCACCCCATTTATTAAATGTTATAAAAACTTCGGTGTATATAGAAACAGAAGGTACACATCCAATCCTTGCGTTAAGTCCTGAACTTATGCAAACAAAAATTAAATTATTTTACAAATTGATGAAATACGAACATAATCTAATTTCAAACCATTCTGTTGCCACTCATTTATGTCCTATATTTTGCAGAATCAGTCCTGGCTTTCACTTATTCAAAGTTGAACGTAACCTTTATCCAGACGTCTGGAATCCTACACAAAAGTGCTAACTTGAGGTGCAGGTACAGGCCAGTATTAAAAAATTTATCGCTCGTGTTGTGGAGAGAAGGACGTAACCATGACAATTTCATTTACTATGAAAACTATGAGAAGAAAAAAATATCTACATCGTTCAAGAATAGGTCTGTGGTGGGACAACTGAACATAGATTCTGGCTGGCAGGAAATCACGCTAAGCAATCCCGCTTCATCAGATGAGATTCAATATGTGTGTGAAGTGTTTGGAACTTCTGGAACAGAATCCTACTCTGGCAAAGGGACAGGTGTGATGGATCTAGTGGGTATGCATAACTAATACACTGATTGCTTTTGTTTTTCACAGCATGATAGAAGCTATACTTGGCGTGTGAGTGTATAAAAAAGTTATTATGTAATGTTTTCTTGCTTATAGGTAAAAACAATAAGTTTTTATAATATAATTGCAGAAATACACAGGAATGAGGCACAAACCCTAATCTCTTTCCAGTAATTTCATTAACTATATACAATTCTATAAATGTTGAAGATATTTACACTGATGAAGTTTTATTTTAAGAAATACAATAAAACGTAAAATATTCTAAATTTCCTATCCATCGGTGACTGCACACTCTTGGCGCTTCAAATTATATTGGACTGAATTAGTACCGTACAACTTCACATTTGGCCATGAGAACGAAATAATACATGTTTCTGTAATATTATAAAGCAGTAGTCTAAGCTTCTGATGCATTTGTCGCATGTTTTGAGGGCTTCAAATGGGTAAGTGTATGTGTCGTATATTTGGTACTCAATTATGTCTTCACCATTATTCGATATTTAGAAAGTTTTTCAATAAAACACTGTGAAATCGGGCAAAATGAGTATTTAATTAAATAGCGTCAACTGAAAATTAAAAGTTACGCAAAGATTTCTGACACTTTATTCTGGTGTGATAATTCCTTACACAGAGAGACTAAATTCGATCACAAAAACAAAATCATGATAATAAATGTGCTGTATTATATATATATATATATATATATATATATATATATATATATATATATATATATATATATATATGTATATATGTATGTATGTATGTATGTATGTATGTAAACGTATATGTGGGTAAAAATGGTTTTGTTCAGTATAACTTTTACATTTAATTTATAATCAAATATACACATTATTTGGTATCAAATAGTCATATACACCATTATTTAATATTCCACAAACTGCAATACCCTGTGTTTTCAGAGCCACCCAGAACCAAACCCAAAATAATCGATGCAAATGGCAAAGAATATGGCGCTAATTGCTCCAGAAAGAATACTGGTAGCCAGATCGTAATACCGAAAGGTGATTCAGTGAGCCTCACATGTGAGGCAGGTTTTTCCAAACCAGCACCTAAACTATCCTGGCAGATAACTTCAGGATTAACTCTAACAGGAAATGAAAATTCGAGTTTCCCAGGCATGGGTAGAGTATATAGCACTGTAAATATTACTCTGAGGTCAGTGAAGGCAAGGGTTCAGTGTCATGTTCTGGGACCCACGCCGACAGGAGACTCTCAAGATACCATACTTTGCCTTCAAATCATCTTACGTCCAGGTAATACACATACGTACTTAGATACATACATAGAGACAGACAGACAGACAGACAGACAGAGAGACAGTCAGACAGACATGCACACACACAAAGCTTCTGTGGAATCAGTGAACTATCACATTGTGTTCCTCACAAAGTACTTTTACTGAAAAAAACAGATAGGCTATATTTGCAAAAGGGCATGACTCATAAAATTATGAATCACTAAAAAACCGATTTAAAAGCAACCACTGTATATAAACCAGTCATTTGAGCATAGATTGCTGATATTATTAAAGATATCATGTATGACGATGGAACGGACAAACACAGACCTTAGTATTACAGTGTCACAGTGTCTGGAATGTCTGTAAACATTGTGCATTCTCTACGTTTTACCATAAGATATGCATATATGCCTTACTGTTTCAACTAAACCCTAGCATGATTAATATCCGTAAACACGTTGGACTAAAGTCGTGTGTTTCAAACTGTACTGTATCTACTTTGGTGTGGAGTTACCCAAGACTGACTACCAAATAACCACTGAGTGCAAACCAGTTTTGACTTTTGAAAATCCTTGATTACCAAAACAATTACTGACAAATAAAAAGAGCTATGTCTTTAATGAAATAAATCTGTTGCAGGTGGTAAAGACTCGCCATCTTTTCCTACAGTGGTGGTAGTGGTGGGATCGCTTGCTGCCATTGCCATGGCTATCATCATCATTTGCAGTGTCCTCTGCTACAAAAAAGGCAAATGTCCATGTGTGCGAATGAGGCGAGAACATAATTATTTGGGAAGGGAAGTTACTGAGTAAGTCAGTGATATAATTTATGGCAAAGCATCAGGTGTGATTTGAAACTGTCTGTGTCCATTAACAAGACAAAGTAGTTTTCTGTCGGTATACGAATGAAATTTGAAATCCATTCTCACCACCATTACCAGTCAATATTTTTCAAACGTTTAAAGAATAGTGCACCCGGCAACATCCATCTGAGCCCCCCTCCCCCCCCCACCCCCATGCATCTGCCACAATACAGAAACAACAAAATGTGTCAATAGCATTCAAAACAATGCTTTACAGGCATACTACTAAATAGACCACAGGAGGTTGGCAATTATTGTGTAAATGTCTTGAAAAGTAATGCAGGATTGAAACAAAACAGCCCTCATAACTTGTCAGAATTTGTATGAATATTAGACCTGCTTCCTGATTTTTAGCAACAATGGAAAAAGTGACGAAATGCCTAAAGTGCCTTACATTACATAAAATTTATAAACACCAACGCGTATATCACATAACAAAACCAAAGCACTGATGTGCTACAAGAGTAATTAATGGGAAAAAATATTTGAAAGCGTCAAGGTACAGAGGAGTCTGTAATGCGCTGAAACCAGGATTATTTTTTTCAGTCTATTCCGTGAATAAACATTCTTATCATAATCTTCTCAGACTGAAGTATACATTTCAGACGTACAGAAAAGTATGCCATGCAACATTATGACCATCAAGATACGGCCACAATACTTTTGGATGTGAAACTGTATTTTGCACTTTAAAAAACTGATAAAAGAATACAACTTGAAACTCACAGCAGATGTCCCCCACCCTAGCCTGAATGGAAGTTCCACGTACTTCGATGAAATTTACAGTTGAGCTGACATATATATATACATGTATATATATATATATATATATATATATATATATATATATATATATATATACATGTATATATATATATATATATATATATATATATATATATATATATATATGTGTGTGTGTGTGTGTATATATATATATATATATATATATATATATATATATATATATATATATATATATATATATATATATATATATATATATATATATATATATATATGCTACAATTCTGCAGTTTTGTCTCGCATTCTGATGTTGATATCTATCCTACAGGCTGGGTATGCACATCTTTTCTTGAATTGGAACCTGATGAACTGACATTTTCGAGAAAACAGGTGAAGGTCGTACTTGTATGAAAGGCAGGACATACACATATTGGACTGACTGAGGTAATCTTGCGCATTATTAAGCAATTGACAATTATTTTGAAAAGATTTGTTAAGTAGGCCTCGTTGGCTGAAATACCATATATAAGCCTGGATGAGGAAATAGTGGATATATATATACTTAAATGTAAACGTCACTAACTGAAATTTCTCGTGTAACAAATGAGTTGATATTTACATGAGGGTCAAGATATACAAACATTTCCCTGGATGTTGGAATTCTAAAGCAAGGAAAATATGAGAATCGCTTTGTCCAACGTATGGATGCCATTTTTTTCTATTTTGTCCAAGGATGTGGAGATCTAAACATTATGAACTGACGTCTTGCAGAAAAAAAGTGAGGGTGATACTGATATGACAGGCGAGTATGCACATATTGCCCTGACTTATGATGTTATCATGTACGCCATAAAGAAATTGACAATTATTTATAAAAAAAATATACAAGCAGCCCTGGTTCCTTAAAACTTCATATATATCCCTGGATGTGGAAAATTCAAGGAACCTATTTACTCAAATATTAACGTCTAGAACTGGAGTTTCTCATATAACAAATGAATGAGTATCAGGATAAACAAACATTCCCTTGATATTGGAATCCTTAACCTAGGAAAGAATAGGAAAGAATGAGAATCAATTTGTCCAACGTATTTGAGTCACATTGGATGCCAATATTTCGAATTTTGTCCCAGGATGTGGAAATCTGTGGATCATGTTTATTCGAATCTGAACATTTTGAACTGACGACCTGCAGAAAACAAGTAATGGTGATATTAACATGAGAGGTGGCATATTCACATATTGCCCTGACTGATGGAATCCTGCACATCATAAAGGAATGGACTATTAATTTTAAAAACAATGATGTATTCAAGTAGCCCTTGTTGTTTGACATTACATATATTGCCCTGGATGTGGAAGTTGTGCGAACCTATTAACTTCAATGTTAACGTCACGAACTGATGTTTCTCAAACAACAAATGAAGCGGATATTTTTATGAGGGTCAGGATATGCAATCATTTCCCTGGATAATGGAATCCTTGACCAAGGAGAAAAATGAGAATCATTTGGTCCAACGTACTTGAATCACATTGGATGCCATATTTTCGTATTCTGCCCTGCAAAAAAAAAAAAAATGAAGATGATATTAATATGACAAACGAGTATGCACAATTGTCCTGATTGATGTAAGCCTGTGCACCATAAAGCAACTGTCAATTCTTTTGAAAAGAAAGATGTGTATAAGTGGCCCAGCTTGTTGCTTGGAATTCCACACATTACCATGTATGTGGAAATTCTAGAAACCTACTTACTTACATGTTAACGTCACTGACCGAAGTTTCTCATGTAACATATTATGTTGATAAAGAGGGTTGATGATGGTTGACTTTAATATGTACA
This sequence comes from Hermodice carunculata, assembly GCA_964020975.1. Taxonomy (NCBI): domain Eukaryota; kingdom Metazoa; phylum Annelida; class Polychaeta; order Eunicida; family Amphinomidae; genus Hermodice; species Hermodice carunculata. The sequence continues at coordinate 16,787,707 of OZ026622.1, read as the reverse complement.
GTCCCCGATCTCGGCAAACTCTGAACACAGTGCCTCATTCGCACTCGAATAAATACAATGAACTGGGCTTTGTCGAGAATGATATTCATGCATGCCTGCTTCCATTGAACCTTTCATTTTGGGAATGAAGATGTCGTACAGTTGGTATGTGCGTTTACCATTTTTAGGTAGGTTTGTGCCTAAGATTGGTCGTTCGAGGTCCGGCCATTCCGTGGTCGTAAAAACATACACTGGATGCCATTTTTTCATATTTAGTCCCAGGATGTGGAAATCTGTGGATCATGTTTTTTCGAATTTGAACATTTTGAACTGACGACCTGCAGAAAACAAGTAATGGTGATATTTATAAGAGAGGTGGCAATTTCACATATTGCCCTGACTGATGTAATCCTGCACATCATAAAGCAATTGACTATTATTTTTAAAAAGAATGATGTATTCAAGTAGCCCTTGTTGTTTGACATTACATAACATTGCCCTGGATGTTGAAGTTGAGGAAACTATTTACTTCAATATTAACGTCACGAAGTGATGTTTCTCATACAAAAATGAAGCAGATATTTTAAGAGGGTCGGGATTTACAATCATTTCCCTGGATGTTGGAATCCTTGACCAAGGAAAAAAATGAGAATCATTTGGTCCCATGTACTTGAATCACATTGGATGCCATGTTTTCGTATTTTGTCCCAGGAGGTGCAAATTTGTTGACCATTCATATTTAATTTCATCATTATGAACTGACATCCTGCAGAGAGCAGGTGAAGGAAATAATTATATGAGAAGCGTGATTTACACATATTGTCTCGGCTGATGTACTCCTGTGCATTATTAAGCAGTTGACAATTGCACATATCGCTCCTACTGATGTAATCATGTACACCGTAAAGCAATTGAAATCTGCGCACCATGAAGCAGTAGACAATTATTTTGAAAACAAAGGTGTACTTAAGTCGGGAACACAAGTTTCTCATATAACAAATGAAGTTGACATTTACACGATGGTCAGGATAAACAAACATTTCCCTGGTTATTGGAATCCTTGACCAAGGAAAAAATGAGAATCATTGATCTGACATATTTGAGTAACTTCGGATGCCATATTTTCGTATTCTGCCCTGCAAAAAACAAAAATGAAGGTGATATGGATATGACAGGCGAGTATGCACAATTGTCCTGATTGATGTAAGCCTGTGCACCATAAAGCAACTGACAATTATATTGAAAAGAAAGATGTGTGTAAGTGGCTTAGCTGGTTGCTTGGAATTCCACACATTATACTGCATATGGAAATTCTAGAAACCTACTTACTTACATGTTAACATCACGTACCGAAGTTTCTCATGTAACATATTATGTTGATATTTAAAAGAGGGTTGATGATGGCTGACTTTCATATGTACAGTCCCCGTTCTCAGCAAACTCTGAACACAGTGCCTCATTTGTACTGGAATAAATACAATGAACTGGGCTTTGTCGAGAATGACATTTATGTATGCTTGCTTCCATTGAGCCTTTCATTTTGGGAATGAAGATATCGAACTGTTGGTATGTGCGTTTTTCATTTTTGGCTAGGTTTGTGCCGAAGATTGGTCGTTCGAGGTCCGGCCATTCCATGGTCGTTAAAACATAAACTGGATGCCATTTTATCATATTTAGTCCCAGGATGTGGAAATCTGTGGATCATGTTTTTTCGAATTTGAACATTTTGAACTGACGACCTGCAGAAAACAAGTAATGGTGATATTAATATGAGAGGTTGAATATTCAAATATTGCCCTGACTGATGTAATCCTGCACATCATAAAGCAATTGACTATTATTTCTAAAAAGAATGATGTATTCAAGTAGCCCTTTTTGCTTTAAACTACATATATAACTGTGGATGGAAATTGTAGGAACCTATTTACTTCAATATTAACGTAACGAAGTGATGTTTCTCATACAACAAATGAAGCAGATATTTTTATGAGGGTCAGGATTTACAATCATTTCCCTGGATGTTGGAATCCTTGACCAAGGAAAAAAATGAGAATCACTTGGTCCATTGTACTTGAACCACATTGGATGCCATATTTTCGTATTTTGCCCCGGGATGTGCAAATTTGTTGACCATTTATATTTAATTTCATCATTATGAATTGACGTCCTGCAGAAAGCAGGTGAAGGTAATAATTATATGAGAGGTGGGATTGACACATATTTCCGTGGCTAATGTACACCTGTGCATTATCAAGCAACTGACAATTATATTGAAAAGAATGGTGTACTTAAGTAGCCCTTGTTGCTTGAAAGTCCATATATTACCCTGGATGTGGATATTCCAGGATCGCATTTACTTAAATGTAAACGTCTCAAACACAGGTTTCTCATATAAGAAATGAAGTTGACATTTACAGGATGGTCAGAATATATACAAACATTTACCTGGATGTTGGAATACTTAACAAAGCAAACAAATGAGAATCTTTTGGTCCGCCATATTTGAGTAATATTGTATGCACTCTTGCGTATTCTATCTGAGGATTTGGACATTTTTGGAACATGTTCCTGCAGACAAAAATGAGGGTGATTTTGATATGACAGGCAGGTATGCACATATTGCCCTGACTGATGTAATCATGTACACCGTAAAGCAATTGACACCTGCGCATTCTTAAGCAGTTGAGAATTATTTTGAAAACAAATGTGTACTGAAGTCGCGAACACAAGTTTCTCAAATAACAAATGCAGTTGACATTTCCAGGGTGGTCAGGATAAACAAACATTTCCCTGGATGTTGGAATCCTTGACAAAGAAAAAATGAGAATCATTGGTCCGACATATTTGTGTAACGTCGGATGACATTTTTTCATATTATGACCTGCCAAAAAGTGAAGATAAGATTGACATGACATGCGGGTAGGCACAATTGTCCTGATTGATGTAAACCTGTGCACCATAAAGCAACTGACAATTATTTTGAAAAGAAAGATGTGTGTAAGTGGCCCAGCTGGTTGCTTGGAATTCCACACATTACCCTATATATGGAAATTCTAGAAACCTACTTACTTACATTCTAACGTAACGAACCGAAGTTTCTCATGTAACATATCATGTTGATATTTAAAAGAGGGGATGATGGTGGACTCACATATGTACAGTCCCCGATCTTGGCAAACTCTGAACACAGTGCCCTCATTTGTACTAGAATAAATTCAATGGACTGGGCCGTGTCGAGTATGACATTCATGCATGCCTGCTTCCATTGAACCTTTCATTTTAGGAATGGAGATGTCGTACAGTTGGTATGTGCGTTTTCCATTTTTGGCTAGGTTGGTGCCGAAGGTTGCTTGTTCGAGGTCCGGCCATTCCATGGTCGCAAAAACATAAACTGGATGCCATTTTTCATATTTAGTCCCAGGATGTGGGAATTTGGGCAACATGTTTATTTGAATTTCAGCATGATGAACTGATGCTCTGCAAAAAGCAAGTAAAGGTGATGTTAATATGAGTGGCGGGCTGTATACATAATAGCTCAACAGATGTTATCCTGTGCAATTGACAATTATTTTGAAAAAAAAAAGTATTTAAGTAGCCCTGGTTGCTTGAAATTCCTCATATTGCCCTGGGCGTGGAAATTCTAGAAACGTACACATTGAAATGTTCAAGTCAAGAACAGAAGTTTGTCATATAACAAATGCAGTTGATATTTAAACGAGGGACAGGATATACAAACATTTCCCAGATTTTCAAATCTTTAACCAACGAAAAGTGTGCATCGTTTAGTACAATGTATTTGGGTCTCAGTGGATGTCGATATTTTGTATTTTGTCCCAGGATGTGGAAATTTATGAAACATGTTTACTTGAATTGAGACATGGTGAACTAACATTTTGCACAAAATTAGTGTAGGTGATACGTGTATGAGAAGCAATCATACACATATTGCCCTAACGGATGCCATTTTCAATAGAAAGACACACTTAGGTAACCCTGGATTCCAACATTCCATATATTACCCTGGATATGGTAATATTTCGAACCTATTTTCTTAAAACTTATTGAAATGAAGTTTTCTTTAGAAAGAGCTTCAGGATATACATATATTTCTCTGGGTATTGCAACCCTCTACAGCACAAAAAGAAGTCAAAATCGCATTGAATTACATGTAATTCCACATTGTGTCTCTGATTTGTACATTTGTGGCACACATTCACTTGACTCATTGCAAACTGAAGGTGTGGAGAAATGTAAAAATGATTTTTATGTGAGAAGCAGGACCTACACATATTCCCCTGGGTGTTGTAATCCAGCACCATAACGGAACTGCCAACGTTTCGAAAATATAGATTTAAGTATTTCTGGATTCTTAAATTCCATATACGTTACCCTGGATGTGGAAATTCTTGGAACCCATTGCTTAAATTTAATCTTTGTGAAATGAAGCCAAAAGGAATTGTGCATAAAGCTGCCTTGGGTGGTAAAAAGATGAGCGGGAATATACATATAAGTACGGCTTCAATGCGAAGTGCGATAACCAAGGCATAGATTTAGTTTTTATAAAATTTGATTGGGATAACCTTTTGTTAAGCATATTTCAGACCAATAAGATGGCTGTAATGTTACATTAACAGAATGAAACTTCTGTACAGCTAATGGTTAAGGCCACAATGTGAGTTCAGTCACTTGTCAGCAGCATGTGTGGCAGATAGTGTGAGGTTACCTTGTCACTTCATGTTTTGTCAAATGCGCTTGCCAAAGACAATGAAAGAGTTCGTATCCGTGCATTTTTGGACATATTGAATAGAATTGAGGAAATATATGACTTGTAAATAGAGTACACCCAAAGGTAGGAAGAGTGCCCAGAGACTGCAGGCCAGACATAATGTTTGTGCAAAAGCAGACGCCCAAAGGTATCCGGAACACGTAAGAAATGTCGAGTTTGTAATGACATGTTTCGCCAAACTGGAACCCCACAAAGTGTGATTTCCTGAGAAGAGCATTAAATTGCCTAATGTAGTTTATCTTTTATGTAAGAAATGCCGAATGCAGTCACGTGATATGACATGGTTCCAGTGTGTATGGGTGATTAAGATGCTAACATTACCCTATATATTGTCACTGTAAAATTTCTATTTGATGCTATTTTATTTATTTGCATCAAGGTTTCAATAAAATATGGGGGCATCTAACTCCTAAGATGGATTTTCCTTTGCGATGTTTTTGTGACTTTTTTACTCAATTGATTCATACCATCGGCGTCCGTTTGTCATTTCTGTATATATTGGTATAAACATATTTATTGGAATAACTTCCATACATATGACCCCACAAAGTGTGATTTCCTGAGAAGAGCATTAAATTGCCTAATGTAGTTTATTTTTTATGTAAGAAATGCCGAATGCAGTCACGTGATATGACATGGTTCCAGTGTGTATGGGTGATTAAGATGCTAACATTATTCTATATATTGTCACTGTAAAATTTCTATTTGATGCTATTTTATTTATTTGCATCAAGGTTTCAATAAAATATGGGGGGGGATCTAACTCCTAAGATGGATTTTCCTTTGCGATGTTTTTGTGACTTTTTTACTCAATTGATTCATACCATCGGCGTCCGTTTGTCATTTCTGTATATATTGGTATAAACATATATATATATATATATTGGTATAAACATATTTATTGGAATAACTTCCATACATATTTTGCACAAGTTATTCGCAATTGGGAAAAAGGGCATTGCCCTGTGTGAATCCCTCTTGCAAGGAAAGGACAGAGCACAGAACTGACTAGACACATGGGTACGAGTGGAGGAGACGCCAATGTGGACGAGACGGGCATTTATTACCGTGTAGAATCTTTCACGATCAGAGTATGGATGTGAACAATCACACAAGTGAGATAAAGCGTGGAAATTGAACCTGAGATGAGAGAACAAAATTATTTAGCCAATACCAGTAGGTTGGAAGCGATTTGTAGCAGATACATATTCGTGCACTGCAATAAAAATATTACAATTGTCTGCAAAAGAACATTGTGATGAACCACACAACAATGTTCTATGAGTGAAAGGAGCAAGAGGAATGATTTCATTATGAAGTATTGTTCTTGAGTTTCTGTATTTCGGACAGAGAAAAAAATAATGAAATTTATCTTAGATGTGTGAGCCACATGTGCAAGCAGGTGATTCTTTGACCCCAATTTTTAAAAGGTGAGAAGTAAGTGGACTAGCTCCCAAACGGAGACGCGAATGTTGAATAGCAGTACACTTATTTCCAACTTAAACAACTCAGGAAAATCAGTTGACCGAGGTACTGATGTAAAAATTTTACGTTTAAATACTTGAACAGAAGCACATGACCTTGAAAGGTAACAGGTGGATGGGAAATAGATGTAACTTTACGAGAAACAAGCATTGATTCGGACTTGGAAGCATTGAATTTAACAAACCAATCTTTCGTACATCTCTCGATTTCAGATAGATCAGAGTTAAGTGATTCAGCTGCAGTTACGGGATTATCCAGTGTTAGATAAAGGGTCGTGTCATCAGGAAACATTTTAATATTGGACTTAAAAATGTCCACAATATCGTTTATATAAATCAGGAACATTAACGGGCCTTACACGGAGCCTTGGGGTACCCCGGCTTGGATGTATCCCCAGGAAGGAGATCTACCATCGAGGACCACACGTTGAGGACGATTACAAAGATAATTAGAAAACCCAGACAGAAGATTTCCAGTAATACCAGCTTTTTTCAGTTTATAGAGTAATGCAGGGTGCCTAACTTTATCAAAAGCCTTACTTATGTCTAACAAAATGATCCTAGCTTCCTTTTGCTTGTCAAGAGCAAGGTATAACTAATGATACAGTGCAAGTAGTTGGTTAACAGTGGAATCACCAGGTATGAACCCGGATTGGTGAGTAGAGATAATAAGATTTTGATGAAAGAAGTTGAAAACGTGTCTGAAAACATTTTTTTAACACTTTTCCAACACAGCTAAGAAGGGATATAGGTCTATAATTAGCACATAAATTGTATTGTCCTTTTCTGTAAAGTGGGGTTACGTCAGCATTTTTGCCAAGAAGATGGGGACTGTTTGGTAAGGAGAGACAAGTTGAAATGTTTGGAAAGTGAGGGAGAGATGCCTGTAGCAGCCTCCTTAAGAAATTTTGCATTGATACCATCAGGGCCAGAGGCGTTTGACGTATCCAGGCTTAGAAGAGTTTGACGAACTTCTGATTCAAGTATGGTGATAGAATTGAGATAAGAGTTAGGAACATCAGTAACACCAGGAACAGTAGCTGTAATGGCTTCTACATGACATTGTTGTAAGAAATAAGTATTGAAAATTTCAGCTGTACTTTTACTATCCGAAACAAGGTTTCCATTATGAACAATAGAATGTATACATGAAGAATGATTGCGTTTAAGAAAATATTTCGCCACCAGCATTTCTTTTGCTAAGAGGGGTCTTTCAGATCTTTCCCTAATTTGTCATTGTAATCTCGTTCTGCACATTTGAGTTGTTCTTGGTATGAATTCCTAGTTTGACAAAATTCAACCCATTCATTAGCCTCAAAATTAGAATTCTTGGCTGCAGTGTATTGCTTATGAACATTCCGTTTGAGGCGGCGAAGTCTGGAATTATACCATGGTAGATCCCAAGGTCTAATTTCTACGATTTTATTAGGAATACAATGAATAGCGGCATCCGTGAATAATTTTGACCGAGAATCGCAACTTAGATAAATATCGTTACCAAGAAAACAAGTACTCCAATCGAGTGAATTAAGATAAGTTCTGAAGTAATCAAAATCTGCTTTACCATATTCCCAAATATGACGTTTGTAGGCCGTCTCCGCGGGATAACTGAATCGTATCTTAGCACCAACAAGACAGTGATCGCAATTAGCCAGAGGAGGCAGGATACAAGTATCATATATGAAATTAGGTATATTTGAAATAATTTGGTCGAGACATGCGGCAGAGCGGGATGTAGTGCGAGTTAGTTCATTTACAAGTAAAGTGAGGCAATTTGTAGAGGCAAAGTGAACAAGCTTGTGTCCTGAAAAGGTACTGAAATCGGCGTTTAAGTCGCCAGACAGTATGATATTGTGTATACCACTATTGCCTGTATTATCAAGGCTGGCTTGCAATTTGTCCCAAAAAGACACTGTTGAATTCGGTGGACGAAAAACAACACCGAAAAGAAATCTGTTATTATGTGACCTAATTTCACACCAAAGAATTTCAATATCGGCAATCTCCAGGTCGCAACGACGAGTAACTTGAAAACGAGTGGATACATAGATAGCGATTCCACCACCAAAGGCCGCACGGTCACGGCGGAATATGTCATAGTAGCCATTTAGGTGTAAATTTTCAGGGGAAGCCGTTTGATTTAGAAAGGTTTCCGATAAACTCATATCAAAATCAGGTACAAGGTCTGCTCGGATTTGTCGCAACTTGTCTTCGGATAGGCTACTAACATTAGCATGACAAATTGAGACATCGCGAGAAGCAGTAAAGGGGCCGGGGTTTAAATGGATATCATCTGCTAGTAATCTCAACATAAGGATGGAAATAAGAAGAAATTCACAATTCATGCTGTGTCTATCCAAAAAAGTTCGAAAAACATAATAGGTAAGTAATTTCTGTTTACTGAAGTAAGAAATCGAATTTATAATAAGATACAAAGTAAGACCACAGAAAAGGACAATCCACGAAATCAAAAATATCTTATCTGTATAAACAGAGTATGTATCTGCCACAGAGAGAGCCAAGCATCTTGGTTAAGGATACTTTACGTACACACCATAGGATAATTCCATAACATACTGTAACTACACGGTCACAAAACTCTGATGTTATGTGGAATTTCTGTATCAGAATACAGAGTTTCTGCATTCTGAATCAAAGCACAATATGTAAAGATACAGAATTTGAATTATCAGGAAATATTTGGAATACGGTAATCTATATGAAGATACAGCATGAACTGTACAAGTTGATGCACAACTCACAGTGAGCATATAGATATAATATATCATACATATGACCAATGGAATATGTATGGAGAATGCTCCTATACAAAACATACGAGGTACGTGTAACTCCGAAAACACATATGTTTGCCATATAACATAATTGCAGATATTATATAAAGAAAATCACTTGTTACCGGACGCAAGCAGTAGTTGACAATATAGAACATTAACAATGAAGAAATACGTTCTTGTATAAAGAGGCCGGACAAAGATACGCCGAATCTCGTTCCTTGTATTAGGTCAAATCTATTTGGTAAAACTTCATAATTGTGACACTCGTGTGTCAAAATACAAACTAAAAATGAATATAATACAAGGCCAGCCTTCAATATTGCAAATATAATACCTTGATTTGACCAACATAGAAAAGGACGCAAAACATAGAACAAAAAATAAAATTGTTCACCAAAATAATAATAATAATAACAATGAATGTTTGGCATGCGCCATGGCTTGGCGCGAAAGTCACTCTGAGGCGGCGCCAATGCCTGTGTAACATAGTGGTCTATCAATAACCAACCCATCTGGGTGAAAACATGAAACTTGAAAAAAAAGCAGGGTATAAACGTAACAGAAATGATACACGTTAGATTATAGCATACATCTATCACGATTTAGTGTGATATTTTCGGAATAGCTAAACAATATGAACCTGTGAATGAAAGCTAGCATATCGGAGCAGTCAAGTTTGAAACATGTCATGGCGAACAATCGACAGCAGTCGCTGAACTACAGCCTAAAAATGAACACAAAGACTTTGAAAACTGGCACAACTAGCACAAGCAGATAATTTACAATCCTCGTACATCAGGACTTGTACAGGTCACAAAATACATCAGACCGCAGGTCCTTGATTGGACAGACACAGGGGGCATAGATGTATGCTGTCAGGTTAAATCTCCGGGCACCATGGGTAGCAAACAGTGGTCGACGACAGTTACAAGTCTGCCTAATTGTACTTAAAATCGGGTTAAGAAAAAATTATGTTTTGATAACATGGTTTTGACTTAAATACTAATTACTTTCATTATTTTCTGACCTGCCTGAGTACACGTTTACTCAGTTTAAAAAAAGACTCAAATTTGATATTATTTACTCAAATGTCGCAAACCTGACCCATGAAGTTGAATATGTTGACTCAATGTTGGCATCAATATGGAGCTTTATTGTTTGAAGACTTTGAAAGTGAGGAATAGGTGTCATCATGGAGTTTGTTTTACATTTCTAGTGAAGGATGTCCATTGTTGCAGTACTTGCCACGATTTCCCTTGGTTTGTACGGGTGGTCTAGCTGCAACTGTTTATTTTACAATCATTGGGACTGAATATAATGCCGCAGTTTGTTTCTACTTCAGTTATTCACTGGCAGGTGGTTTGACTAAGATAAGCTGTCCAACTAGAAAGGGTACATACTGGTTCTAGGGTAAGTCAAATTGTTTTAAAAATGTTAAAAATTTACAACACCATTACCATTAAAAATCGCATAACAGTCATAATAAAATCATCGAGAGAGACAACCGAAAAACAAAACAAAACAAAACAAAAAACAAAAAAAAAAAAAAAAACCAAAAACAAAAACAAAAAACAAAACAAAACAAAAACAGAAAAATCAACAACAACAAACAAACAAACAAACAAATAAAACAAGCAAACAAAAATTAAATCAAAAACAGAGAACAAAGAAAACTTGGTCGCACTCACCCAAGACAAATCTCGTCCCAGTTTGAAGTGAATCTGGCACTCAAACATGTTATTCATATTTGCAATCCCTGTTGACTCGCAAAGTAATTATTAGAAAGTATGCATTTAAGTCTAAGTAAGCCTAACAAAAACTTAATTTGTTACGAAAGCCACTGAAAGTAAGATTACAGTGTGAACATGGAACAAATCAGAGTAGCACAACGTTAGTTCGGATCAAAGTGAAATACAATATTTTTACATTTTTGCTACAAAACTGCAATCTGACATCTTACCGCAATGGCAATTCCATTATGCAACACTGGTGCTATATTGTCATCACAGGGAAATCATCACTATTGGAATTGACTTCCAAAATAACAATGCTTAAAATTGCTGTATTGATTCTGTGTTTGCTATTACTGTGACAATTGTAATATGTTTTTTAATATTTTATCAAGTTTGAACAGAAATGCATAGCGAATAAAGATCACTGTGGGGTGACTATTTGAACAAACCTTTTCTAGACCCATCCAAGGTATACCCTCAACAAAGTTAAAGACAATCTGGTTTTGGATAAGTCGAAAATAAATATATATAAATTACCAGTCGAATTCCTCTTGATCTACATAGTTATCGATTTAAATTCAGTACATAAAAGAACAAAACCACCTAGTGAACAACTGCTTTTGACCCATCCTCATGGTACATTTTCATCAAGTGTACAAACCATCTGAGTCACCGCTTGGATAAGAGGTCGAATATAGTCAAAATACAAATTTCACCAAAAAATAGAAAAGTTCACAACCCCACTGATAGGCAATTAGGTCGTTATGTACCCACAACCCTGTGCAATTTCAAAGCAATAGGCCAAGTGGTTTCCGGGAAGACGATAATAATAGTAATAATGATAATAATGATAATGATAATGTGATGATGATGATAATAATAATAACAATAGCAAAAACAATAATAATCAGTTGCCAGTCATATGAACACATGTACGATGGACAGTGGCCAAACACGACAGATATCCACACAAGGTATATTCCAAGTTTCAATAGAATCTGGTGAATGATATTGGATATGTCTAAAATTCGAATTAAGTTGGACTGGTGACAAGTGAACGATGGGTAACTGAATATCCTATATGCTCAGACAACTGACAGTTCAGCTACGCAAAAATGTTATCTATAAGACAACAAAATACCTAAACACTTTCACAGAAATTGATCTCTGAAGATTGATATATCTTCAAAATTACCCCCGCCCCCTAATTTTCCATGAATAACCATAGGTCGGAGATCAATGTGAGCTCACACAACGCCTCTTGGCGACCCATGCATTTATCTGATGGATACAAAAGGAGAGCTCTCGGGAATGCTCACTAGTCGCATGACAAGCATGAAGCAACAGTAACAGACATTTTTAAGACAGTTCAATATAGAGGGCAAATTATTGGTTTTGAAGCTTAAACATGCCTTTGAGTTCATTGACAGTGTTCTCAGGGGAGACAACAGGCCACTCAATGCATTGTTTCAGCGCCTTCCCATCTAAGCTACGGCAAGGAGCAATTTAGTACAACACTATCCAGTGTGGAAAAATACCACAACAAAGACAATGTGGTTTGAGACCTCAAAATACCATTGTACTACCTTGTGGAACAATCATGCCGAGTGTCATATCAGTATCAGAACTGTTCTTGCCAGCTAAAAAAAATTATGAGGTTCACGAATGCCAAGCTTATATGAAGTTTTCTGAAGGGAAGCAGTCTGCACTCTGCGGAAATTATATGTGGGCGTGACTTAGGCGGGACAGTATTTTGGCGTCTTTGTGTTTCTGTTGTAGGCCAAAGTGATATAAAAATCATGCATATCATTGCAAATATAAATCTCCTTCATTCTTGTTTGTCATACACATTTGCAGACGAAAAATATTGTAACATTTCGTATGTTGTTTTTTGAAGATTTTTCAATCATGTACAGTATAAATGGACATGCATGTTATACACAGTGGCCTGACATGCAAATTTGTACTACAAATGGGCAAATGCATGAATCATGTTCATGAAGTTAACAGTGAATTGGGGTTAAAACGTAATTGCATTGATATGGTGAATTTAAGTTGCTTTTTAAAGATCTTTAAAGTACCACTAACTTTAGTTGCTACCCCTCCCAAGTCAGGAAAGAAATGTCCGGATTTCTGCTTTCCTTCTTTGCAGGTTATTGTGTTTTGATAATGGATGGTTCTTCACCATGTCCCAAAAGTTCGTTCATCCCAGTACCAATGTCCTTTTTCTCTCCCATTTTAAAGGAAGTGGCCTCTGGTCAGCAAGGTGTTACATGGTTGTTTATCTGGATCATGTCACCTTGGTTAGGCTATAGAAGACGACACACCCAGTACTCAAATGTGTCAGGTATTGAACTTCTCTGGTGTTGCTGTCAACATGGGTAGACCGAAATGCACATGCTGTAGCACTTTGCAATGCTGGTCAAAGTTCGACAACAGTAGCCAAATCACTGGGTACGAGCATAAGATGGGGGCAGAAGTGGAAAAAGAGGTATAGACAAGATAGTAACCTGCAGGACAGACCTCATTCTGGGCGGCCATATACGCTAAGCAACAGAGCAAAAGACCTGATCAGAAAGGCAAAAGGGAAAAGTCACCAGTCATGCCGTCGCCTGAGTCGCAGGCTGAAGAAACTGATTGAAAAAGTATCCAAAGATACAGTTCATCGCCACCTGACTAAACAGCTTGGTTTGCGAGCATATAAAATACCAAAAATACCACACCTTACTGTATCACAGGAGCAAAAACGCCTTGCCTTTGCCAAGAAGTATCTTAATATGTCTTCTGAGGATTGGGAGAACTGGATATTCTCAGATAAGTGTCCACTGTACCTCTTCCCCACACCAAGCAGCCAAAATGATCGTATTTATTCAGATAGTCATTAGACAGTGAAACCTGTAGAAAAGGTGAAGCACAATGCACATAGCATGGTCTGGGAAGCAATGTGTGATTCTGAACTGACTGAACTCCACTTTGTGTCAGAGGGTAAAACTGTGAATGCAAATTAATATATACATGCTATCCTTGAACCAGTGCCCCTACCTACTTTGAAAAGAACCAAAAGATCTGGGCCAATTTCATCACTCAAGATGTTCAACCGCTGTCCAGAACAAGTCTTCGTCCAAGATGGTGCTCCAGTATATACTGCCCATGTGACACAGGAATGGTGTTCCAGGAACTTAAAAGGGTTTATGAAGAAACATGAATGGCCACCCAATTCTTTAGATTTAAATCCAATAGAAAACCTGTGGGGTATTTCAAATAATCAAGTTTCTAAAAGTCCTCCCCCAGAAACCATGGAGCAGCTAAAAGCACGGGCCATCAAGGAGTGGTGCAATATTAAGACTTCTACACTTACAAATCTGGTTCATTCAATGCCAGAAAGTATAAAATCAGTCATAAAGATGAACAGGGCTTACAGTGGTTATTAGAATGTAAGGGCATAATGATAATTTATGCAGTTTATCCCCTTCCAATAATGTGAACAAACTTTTGAGACACTGTGTTGTTTTGAATGCTTGTCTCAAGTCTGGAGTGAAATTTGTTTTTCACATTGGTATTGGAAGATGAATGCTGATGTTCTGGTAACTCTTGAATCTCTTTGCTGTCATTGTTGGGTTGACATTTATAAATATGAGCAATGTTTTTCAGAACGATTTGCTCAAATTTTCGCTGGAGTCTCTGATAACTGTTGTTTGCTTTTGTTTTTTCAAGACTGGTATTATTCTGGCTGGCATATTTTCAATATGATATCTTATCACCTTAAATTATTCAGTGAATAAATCATTGCATGCTGGATATTCAAGTCTTGTTGTTATATCTGGGCATATACATGTTCATGGGCTTGTCAAGATTTGGATGGTTTTTAAGTTGGACTGAATTTAGAACTATGATACTGACATGTTATGGTCTCATGCTGCTAAACTACTGACTACGGATGTTGGTAAAATGTGATGTTATTCCTTTTACTCTACTCAACGCAAGTAAGCCTATTCCATCAAACTTCCATGTTCGTCACTGAAAAGAACTGTGTCTGACACCAGATATAAGTAAGTGCTGACTATTGGGTGAAAATGCCAATTGTGACCATCAGTGTCGTTTTAACTGCCTAGTAAAGTATAATTAGTTAATGTGGGGCTTCATTTGCCACATTTGTGCACAACTTGTTAACTTTACCCCTTGTTTGCTAAAACTAAAAATTGGCATTTTCCATTACTTAGCCCCCGTTTGGGGGAAATCAACCGAGCTACATATATCATGCATATTTTCAAGCCGTGTTTATCGCAGCAATGTGTACTCTCAGCGTAATATTCAATATTTTACACGCTTTTTAATGAAGTGCTTTAATTCATGGCATTTTTGGGGTATAATTTTACGTCAGCGAGTTTTTTAGTCGATGTTAACTCATTTCACAGCAGAAGGATGATGCTTAACGACTGCTTTTGAGATGTTCGTGGTCATTGCAATAGCTTTTAAGCAAAGACAGGCACGGTGCCAAATTTCCACGAAAACATTCATAAAGATATTTTCATTGTGTTAATTTGTTTGAAACAATGTTGTGGCTATTTGAAAACATGGACTAACTATTTAATTTATTTATTTAATTTATTTCTTTATGTTTTCATTTTTTTGGAAGACTGGACAGGTGGAGGACATGTAATTTATTTAATCTAGTACAAAAAGAAATCTTGGCACTTAGCATAACTCCGTTAGAAAATTGATCTCTTGCATTTATGTCACCTGACTACAGTTTCGGTATATTTTAAAACGAAGAACGCGAATGATTATGACCAAAATAAAATTACGTAAAATAAAATGTTTGCTAAATTTTTCTGTTTTACTTTTGAAGCTCTCTTGACAACAATATGGTACATAGGAAAAGACATTTGAATAAAACATTTTTAAATATATTGATAACATTACTCATGCATAACTCCGTTAGAAAATTGATCTCTTGCATTTATGTCACCTGACTACAGTTTCGGTATATTTTAAAACGAAGAACGCGAATGATTATGACCAAAATAAAATTACGTAAAATAAAATGTTTGCTAAATTTTTCTGTTTTACTTTTGAAGCTCTCTTGACAACAATATGGTACCTAGGAAAAGACATTTGAATAAAACATTTTTAAATATATTGATAACATTACTCATGCCATCCACTTTCTCATGACTACACTATATTGAAACATGGCAATCAAAACATATCTTATAATGTGTGCCACAGTGTATATAGTGGGGAAAGATGAGAACAACCGACCAAAGGACCGATCAACAAACCTTTCATATTGGGTAATGCCGTGGGGTTTTTTTTGTTTGCTTTTGTTTTTTGTTTTTTTCAGGTAAAATCACATTTTGCTTAATAGCAGTTTGGTGCTCTTTAACTTGACGGGCAAGACGGGGTCCATAATGATAATTGAACAGTTGTTTACGTTTATGTTATTAAGCATTTAACTATTTATGGATATAGTAGATCTATGATATTACCTTAAGTAGACACAGAAAAAGTTCATTCAGACTAAAATGACTACATAATTGCTAAGATCTACAAAAGGATGCAGATGTAGATAATCATATCCAAATTTTCGCTTACAGGTATAACAAAATCTTCAACCTACCTGTTCACAGTGGACAACACACAAGTACACCATGGAATTATTATCATAAGATTACAAGACTCCCCATTCATTGAAAGTAATAAAAACTTGGGTTATAGCAACATGGAGTACACATTTCAGGTGTTATGTTAAGTTTTAAACTCATGCCAATCAAAACGAACTGATTTTACCTACTGATGAAATAACGAGAGCATAGTCTTATTTCAAACCATTGCATTATCGCTATTTTGTGTCCTACATTTTGTGGATTCAAACATGGCTTTCACTTTTTCTAAATTGAATATAACAGTCACCCACATGTCTGGAATCCTATCCCAACCAAAAGTACTACCTTGAGGTGCTGGTCCAAGCCAACTTCAAAAAAGGATATGCCCATGGTAGTGCGGAGGGGAAGAGACAAATTTGACGATATCCTTTACTATGAAAATTATTTATTTGAAGGTAGCTAGATGTGGGTTCTACAAGAATTGGTCTGTGGTGAGAAATTGATTCTGCCTGGCAGGAACTCACACTAAGAAATCCCGTTTCATCAGATGAGTTTCAATATATGTGTGAAGTATTTAGAGCCTCTGTAACAGAATGCTGCCATGGCAGAGCGATGCGTGCAATGATCTAGTGGGTATGCAATCAAATTAATTTATTAATTCCCTGATTGTTTTTGTTTTTCACAGCATTTTAGCTGAATTGGGTGTTTCAATGTAAAAGAAAGTAATTTAACCTCTCTCCCTTTTTAAATAGAACAATAAGGTTTATAATATATTGCAGAAATACAGAGAAATGAGATACAGACGCTAATATTGCTCCATTTACGTCATTACGTATATATTACCCTGTAAATATTTACACTGATCCAGGTTTATTTTCAGAAATTCAATGAGATGTTAAATATTCTTAATGTCCTTCTCATGGGTGACTGCACACTGTTGCCACTCCACATCTTTTTGACTGAATCAGTACCGTACAGCTTCACATCTGCCCTAAGAAGGAAATAATGCATATTCTTGTAATTATGTAAAACAAAATTCAATGCCCATGACATATTTGTCCCATGTTTTGAGGGCTTCCAATGGATAAATGTGTTGGTGTCTTGATATTTGGAACCGAATAATGTCTTCACCATTATATGATACTCAGAATGTTTTTCCGCTTGTTCGAAAAACACAATGAAATCGGACAAAATGCTTACTTGGTTACATAGAATGAACTGAAAAATAAAAGTTACGTGGATATTTCTGAAACACAATCTGACGCCTTATTCCGGTATTATAATTCCTTACCAAGAAATACTAGGCTTATTAATCAAAATTATGTTAATAAATATGCTGTATTTTGTATATATATATGCATATATTTATATATATGTTTGAGCGGGAGAGGGGGTAGGGATGCGTGTGTGTGTTTGTCCTGCTGCGTCTGACAAGTTGCTTTTGCATTGTCTCTTTGTCTCAATGTTGCAAAAAAGGGAGGTTTCCAAAGCCACCCGTATCTTTCTTTCCTGTCGGACTCTATGACCGGGATGGCTGAGAAGAGTGGTGAGGTCAGGTCCAGATATAAAACGGAACCTAATTGTTGACGACCATGCTGTATTCATATGAGCAAACTCTCAACCCCAGTTAAAGTGCAACGTATACAGTAGAAACTGACGTAAGGCTAATAATCACACTCACATTCTCAAGGTCACAGTGCTACTACTGTGGTGAATTTCTTAAGTCAGCTGAGCACGGGCTGTCCACACAGCCCTCTTGTTTGACAGTATTGGACGTCAATAGATGTCGTAAATCTACGTGTGTTAGATGACTGATGGATGCATGAGACCCATAGATATCTGTAACATGTACGTATTTGTATATAATATCTTATCTGTAATCCTGAGACATTGTTCACAAATTTATAACATGTTTATATAAATGGATGAATCTCCTCTATTGCCCTGGTGACGGCACCCCCGCAGTAAATGGGGGAAATTCTTGGACGAAAAAATAAGTAAAAAAACAACAAAATAAATAAAAAAAAATAATTGTGCTTGTGTGTGTGAAGAAAGGGCAAAATATATATTTTAGTTAATATCCGTTGGTAACGTCACTCAGTTTTTCTAACTCTTTATTTTCGACAAATGACAGGTCGCGATGGATGTACCACATCTTTATTAACTGAAAGGTTTTAAGTCTAAATCAATTGCCATTGTACTATTTTTCGAATGTAAACAGTGTATTTTAAGTCGGTTAATCGACTTGCAACCGCGCCATTTATACAAAATTATAAGCCCTGGCCTCACGGCCTCGGCATCATCATTTCCTACGAATGATGCATTCCTCGGTTATCGAACTATTCTCGAACTGTCGCTTGAACTGTAAGTTTTGCCCCTGACTGACATGAACGGCGTGCTAAACGCACCTCCATACTAGGATCTACCAGGCTTTGGTAATCACAGTCCAGTGTACACATGTTCTACTCCTATTGCATGATTCAAGACCATGCATCCTAAAATAATTTCATTTCTTTAGAGAACAAGTTTTACTCACTGCTAAAAGGCACACCCAGCAAAAGGGTCATTTCAATTCTATCCACTGTGATGAGATGGAACTGGAAGTGAATGGAAAATGTACCGCAAATATATGTCATGTGGACATTTGATGATAGGATGACCATGACCTTTTTTTCAAGCTCATAGACGGAACGCATTTAAGGAATTTTTTTTTTTTTTTTTTATTTATTCATTTTTTGTGATCATCATCGGACCACATGTCAGCAGAGCAATAGACCCATGAGCCTATTGTTTACATCAAATAGGACTATACTTCCTGTTTTATTATTACTTTTGTGATTCGATCACGGAACGGCGCGGTCTTTGTGAAGTCATTAATATGCTCTAATTACAATGGCATTTAACTAATTTCAACATTTACAGGAAATATTTTCGGGGAAGTTTCTCCAGCCTTTTGAATGTTCAATGGTAAACAGATAATATGGATACTTTCTTCGGACTTCTCCTTTCTGCGCTTCTAGTTGGGTTCGCGAGAGGTAGGTAAAGTGTTTGTTGGTAATTATACAGATTGAACGTTATGTTTGACACAATTGTTTTGTACATCTTCTACTCTGTAATACATTTTTTCACATTTTTGGGGGATATGTAAGAACCAATATACTTTTGAAACGTGATCACTATATACGGTCGATACGTACATGCTGAACAAGATTGCGGTATTATGCTAACGACTTGAACACGATCGCGGTATAAAGCTAATGACTAGGACCGCCTTAGAGCAGCCTATAAGGTGGCTGCTCCTTATGAGCCGTTATCAATTACTGAGATGGTTGTCTTTTCATACTAAGAATATTCATTTGAATCAGTTGGACTTCCTCCCTATCGTAGTATCAAGCTGGTATCAAAGTGAGCAAGCTCCAGGAGAGAAAAGTTTATCTAGAATCCAACTGTATGTCAAAAGAAATGTTATGCTGACAAAGGTTTACGGGGCCTCATGCCATTCTAAGAACAGCCAATCTTGATCAGATTGTACCTGTTTGCAAGCCACTATTGATTAAAGAAAACAAAGATTTTAGCAGAGAGCTGTTACCATGATCAAAAGTTACATCTGGCTATCAATGTAAGTTTTGGAAAAAAGTATTGTGCGAATATTTTCAATATGGCTGTTAGGGAACCACTGTTTTGGTTGAAGACAGCCTGGAAAAGATGGCTCTCCGGCTCTATTTACTGGCAGCTGCATCTCAGCTTTTGAGCCAATAGATACGACAGAACTGCAAGATATCATTAAAACGTCAGCAACAAAATCTTGCTCTCTGGACCCATTGTCCACTTGGCTTCTAAAAGAGTGCATGGAAGACCCTTTACTGCCTATCCAGGCAGTTATCAACGTTTCTTTGGCAGAAGGAAAGCTCCCAGTTGACCTGAAAAATGCAATTATTACACCGATATTGAAGAATCCATCATTAGACTCGAACATGCTTAAAAATTATAGACCGGTATCAAATCTTCCTTATGTTTCAAACCTAGTAGAAAAAGTTGTTGCCTCCTAATTGCATGCACATATTTCATTAAATCAGTGCCATGAGCATTTTCAATCAGCGTAAAAATCTTATCGCAGTACCTAGACCGCACTAGTGAAAGTTCAGAATGACATTTTGGTATCTCTGGATGGGAAGCAGTGTGTGCTACTTGTACTCCTTGATCTATCTGCGGCCTTCGATACCGTCGACCACTCTGTCCTTCTGATAATATTTCAGGAACGTTTTGGGATCACTGGACTTGCCCTGAAGTGGCTGGAGTCCTATCCGACTGACCGAGGACAAGCAGTTACCATTGAGGGTGAAAGCTCCATTAATGTTCCGCTATCCTGAGGTGTCCCATAGGGGTCCATACTTGGACCTACCCTGCTCACAATGTACACGTCTCCATCAGGTGATACCGTCAGGAAACGTGGTCTGAACTATGATCTAAACGCAGATGATACACAAATATACATATCGTTCAAACCATCATCACCTTGCAGGCTGAGTGAGGCATCCCATCGGATTGAAAGCTGGATCGCTCAAATTAAAACTTGGATGGCAACAAATTTGCTGAAATTGAATGATGATAAAACTCAGTTCTTGGTTATTGGTTCTTAACATCAAAAACACAAAATCACTGCAAATAACACCATTCCAATCGCACCACTTCTGTTCCCGAATCTGTCAAGGCACGGAATATTGGTGCCATGATGGACAGTCACATGAACCTTGAAAGCCACGTTAATGCTACTTGTAGATCATCCAACCCACTCCTTTGGTGACAGAGCCTTTTCAGTTGTGGCCCCCAAACTGTGGAACAGTTAACCAGTTCATATCAGATTCTCCATGTCACTCAATATGTTTAAGCGAAAATTAAAAATTCACCTTTTTAAGCAAGCTTTTAGTGACTGAGTGGACATTCTATCGTGATTTTTTTAATGGACATTCAACATCGTCATTTATTCTTTTAACATGTATTATCAATTGTGCGATGGGTCATACTATTGTGAAGCGCTTATAAGCACAGTGTGTATGGAATAAGCGTTCTAAAATTGAGACTTATTGTTATATTAGTATTTCTTACTATACATGTAAGCTTTGAAAAAAAAAAACGCATTGTGCAAATAATTTTTAACGTGGCAGTCAAATGGCAGTAGCAAGAAAAAGATAAATGGTCTGAATTATGAGCATGCATTATGGGATAAAAGCATATAGCCGTGTCTCCCCTTAACCCTTTCCCCCTTGAATTAAGACTGAGTCAACAGCTTTCCTTGACATGGGTTGGGCACTAAGTGCCCAACCCATGCCAAGGAAAGCTGTTGACGTGCGTCATGTGGTTTTTCATAACTGTTGAAACCAGTTAAAAACACTGAGGCAGACGACATTTGACCACCGGTCGGTTTTGGCCGGTTCGAGGGGGAAAGGTTAAGGCAAAGTCAACTGGTCCAAAATATCTTACATAAATGCATAAGTTGCCATAAACGCATTGAACGTAGGGTCTGATCATCAATTTTTACGGACATCTCTCATTAGTTTTGCAGTAAATTGACAATTGTCTTGCTGGATCTGACAAGGTTGAGCTGGTATTCGGTTTGATCTCATACTATCATTGAAAACTGTTGTCCACTTCTCTTTTCATGGAACTTTTATATATTTGGTAACAATTTGAACAGCCAGGCATTTTCTGCACATATTGCAGTGCAGTAAGTGTTCCAAGTGTAGTGGGACTGATGTCTTTTTTGTCTGATGAATATAGTTTGTTATTGTTAAGTTCATGTCAGGTTGGCTCAAGGTGTTTAATGTACAGCTGATACATAGTTACTTTGAATAAATGAGTAAATTTATGCATATTTGACTTCTCTCTCTCTCTCTCTCTCTCTCTCTCTCTCTCTCTCTCTCTCTCTCTCTTCATCTTGTATAAATAATCAGCATCCAAATCAGCTGACTGACTAGTTGAACTATGTCTGATTATCAATGAAAAAATTTAAAACTGTTACATGGAAAACAGCTATTCTTACAGTTACATTTAGGAATTTCAACATGGTTTCTCTCTCTCTCTCTCTCTCTCTCTCTCTCTCTCTCTCTCTCTCTCTCTCTCTCTCTCTCTCTCTCTCTTCATCTTGTATAAATAATCAGCATCCAAATCAGCTGACTGACTAGTTGAACTATGTCTGATTATCAATGAAAAAATTTAAAACTGTTACATGGAAAACAGCTATTCTTACAGTTACATTTAGGAATTTCAATATGGTTTCTCTCTCTCTCTCTCTCTCTCTCTCTCTCTCTCTCTCTCTCTCTCTCTCTCTCTCTCTTTCTTTCTTTCTTTCTTTCTTTTCATAAAACCTAATTCTTTCTCTGATAAATGTAGTAGAATTTTATAATAATCAGCACTGTTTACATTTTGACCTTTTGAACTTCATAAAATCATGAGTTAGATGTACATTATGCTTGGCTGACTTGCAGATGACTTGCATTGGCATCCTATTTTTTTTAATTCTAAATTATTACCTTAATAAATGACTTATTAGATGACACGTGGGATTATATGCTTGGTTGAACATTTAAATTTCCTTTCAAAAATACTTCCGGAAACCATACTTGAAATGTGACTGCTATGCTTACAAATTTTGGCTATTCTGATACAATTTTTGACTACAGTTTTATGTTTTGAGGCCTGATGTCACTTCTGTCTGGCTGATGTTTAACATTTGAAACAGTGTACTTGCCAACTCTGACTATGTATTGACTTTTCATTACTATATTTGCACATTCAAACATTTTTGTTTTTGAAACACTCTTAGTTTATCTCCTTTAAAACAACATCATGCCTTTACCTACATGTATAATACACGCCACATCGAATTGTATAATCATGTTGTTTGGATTCTTGTTGATGGTCATTTTAGGCCTAGGGGGCTTTTCTGATGGATTGATGTTGGTGTTAGTGTCACTTTGTGGACTTATATGGATGATGATCATTGTTGAGATGGTGGTTGCAGCTAGTACCTTTTTAAATGCTGAATTTTACAGACATTTTCAACAAATAAGGTGCCAGTGCTTGCAAATTTTGGTCCCTTTTGATGAATTGTACGGTCCTATATGCACATGAATGATGCACCTGTTCAAACCAATTTACTGAAATAGGCCTGTAATTTTAAACAAAACTTTTCGCATTCTGTTATGTTAAAACTGGACATGGCTTTTTTGACCCTATGTACCTTTGTACATGCGTTTTTGGACTCTTTTGGGTAAACACGAGCTATAAATTTATGTGACTCAGCTATATATACCAAGGAACATTGCCTTTGGTCGGAATTGACTTGGATTTGTTTCATTAGGACTACGGTTTAGATGTGGTAATGACACTACCTAATTTCTAAAGCACCCTCTGGTTAAGTAGCTTTTAGCTCCTCTCACTTGTCAGTGAACCAAGGTTGTTATGGTCATCCACCCGCTGCCAGTCAAGAATTCCCACCTTCGTTTTCTTTTCCAAAATCCGTTCGTTGCATCCACTTTCAGGTTTGTTGAAAATGTACACTAGGTGGGAGTCTACCAAGTTCTCCATAGATTTGTGGATTTTAAAATAATTTTGTGATACATATTTATTTGCAAAATGTTAGCTTCTCCGAAACCTCTTGGACAATTGCTTCAAATTGAAAATTGACACTTCTGGGGAACCCTATACTTTAATTTGTTTAGCAGGTGGCGCTTCGATTTCGTATTGGTTTAGGATTTGTGTGTGTTCGCTATTGTTGACGTCTTTTCTAAAACTGTGCCTCAGATTGTGCCGACATTTAGTGAACATGTACCATGTGAAAGTGTCAAATAAAGTGTTCCTTAAGTTGTGAAATTCCATGCAAGGAATTTTACGGCTTTTTTCATGCGGGTACTTATCGATTGAAGCATTCATTACCAATATTATGTATGTCAATTGGGATTGGAAGTGGTGATTTACATATTCGATATCTTCGAAATCATTGGTCAGATTCAGATTAAACTTGGTGGGGATGTACCTCAGGTGAATTCCTTACCAAATTTGTTCAAATGGTCTTGCTTAACTGCTTTGTGCACTTTTATGATTTGCTTGCGAATTTTTGCCACAACCTGCTTCCCTTAAACCCGTATGCCAATTGCTTTAAATCCCATAGGAAAACCTCTACAGACCCCTCAGACATATCTTTAAGATGGTGAAGCTGTGATTTTTTCCACTCTGTACGAGTTTTTCTGTTTTTGCTATTTTCGACTTCTCATACCAAACAATAACTCGGAATGCGAAGAAACTTGGTAGATATATATTGGAGGCTCGAAGAACAGTTTTCATTCGATGGTGATGCTCCGAATCGAATCTGTAGTTTTTAACACATTTCTCTTTTTTTTCAATTTTCGCTCTTGTTTGTTAATGTATACATTCCTATTGATTTTAACGAGACAGTTAATAAGGATTACATTGGTAATTCACATTTTCGACTTCCTTTCTAAAACCTTAAACTCTCTCTCTCTCTCTCTCTCTCTCTCTCTCTCTCTCTTTCTGTATGTATGTATGTATGTATGTATGTATGTATGTATGTATGTATGTGTCTACATCTTCAAAAATTGAAAAAAAAATTGATCCCATCATCCAAAATTTTCTCGTGATCAAATATGTTTATTCAAATGAAAAAGTGTTCGGGATTTAAACATTTCTAATCGATGTAACGTATGAACAAATATATATAATGAGAGAATTAAATGGCAGTGGTCTCGATTTTCTCGCAAACAAAGGAATGCTATACGATAACTATTATCTGCCTCTCATCCTTTAAAAAAAGGGTAATATGTACTGACCTAGTAAAATTTGTTGATATTGGTAATATTAGTAAAAGAAAAAAAAAGCTATTTTTGTGCCTGACGAAGCCCCAATGGGACTTAAATCAACAATATGGCGGGGCATGATCGCACCAATTCGACTAGTGCTGGTGCAAGAGACCGACATAGGCTGGTGACTGCGTGGTCTATATTTTCAAACTAGCCATTGATATTTGGTCTTCTCTCAAACTAATGGACATCAACCCCAATGTTCAGGGTATCGCTGATAAAACTGTCAGGCGGACCATGTGTTGTGGCACCCGACGCAGTAGGGAGCTTCCATTAAATTTATGATGTGTGCATTATAATTGAACATATCGTCAAGTGTATTGAACATATGCCTAAGTAGATTTAATGTGTTCATATACATTTTATTACATGTCTAAATTAGTTGATATTTGATTTTATGATTAAATTCTGATAATGATGGTGATGATGATGATGATGATGATGTCATGAAATTCTTGAATATATGATCAGATATTTAATGACCAAATATTTGATATATTTCAATTGATTTTATCATAATAGTAAAAGTATCTTATTTTGTGTTAAAACCTGTCTCACTCACTCTCTCTCTGTATATATATATATATATATATATATATATATATATATATATATATATATATATATATATATATATATATATATATACATATATATATATATTACGTTATTTCAGGTGAAGAAATTCGTGTGCATTGGCGGCAGATGCTAAAACCGTCGATTAAAAATCGTAACAATGCACTACAAATTCCCACAAAAAGTTTAAATGTTTATGTTTTAAAAGTATAATGACCTATACTAATCACAGACAAAATTTGTAGAGGTGGTAGGCTGGCTGGTTGATAGCCGCTACGTTACCGTCAGACCCCATCAACCAGATGTAGAGTACCTGTATTATTGTTTTTATCACAGGTTCGTAGCCCAGTCAAAGAGGAAAATTTTCCCCCAGAAGGTCCTGCTTTTGCGTGAAAGATTGTAAAACTGCTGATAATAGCGAATTTGCTGGTAATTTTTTTAAAAATCATAGTATGGGCATGGCACACAACTTATGTCGAGTTTTGAATATTTTATTATTGTCGTTTGTAACACATCCACGAGCTGCAATTCCAATGTCGTAGAAAAAGTGTTTTGTTCATTTTTCTCGAAGTCCAGTATGAGGGGTGTTAGTTATTTGTTTTATATGTATTGGTTTGCTCAATATTAGTTTCAGAAAACGGACAGTTAAAACATAATTATGGAGTTCAGGTTTGTCGTCCGAATATAGTGTTAGAGACGGTATGAGTTGGGTTCGAATACATTGAGTTGGAAACATTGTGGTGACTCAGGGAGATCAGATTGTATTTTGAAATTGTGAGTTCCTTCCATGCAGGGCTGATACCATAAGTTTAGAATGTTGTTATGGGCCATGTCAGCCTGTCTTATCCTGAGCCCGATGACAATTGGTGAGAACTTGTAGCAGAGTTTCTTTGTTACAGTTCACGAGCATCCCTTAATCATTTGCCCAATCGGCGTAGATTTGAACTTATATTAAAGTACTCCGACAGTGAGTCGACCAAAAAATTCATAATTCCAAGGGGTAAACTAAAGGCTTCCAGTCTTCTTCCAGTCCATCGAATGTTCTTTCAAAGCTAGTGGTTCCAGACAACATCCCTGCTAGATTGCGGACATTATTTAGCCAAAGGTCAGATACGCGAGCTTGGAGAGCTATTTTTACTTCTTGCTTGCGGCCGGAAAGATATGTTATTTATGGAGGTATATTGAGATATAGTTCGTGAGATTGAAAAACGAGATTTTTTCTGGGGAATCCATAGCTGTTTTGTTTCTAGCCGAATATCGAAAGATTGGTTGACTACAGAATCGCTTTATTCGAAAGGATATGTATGCTGATGTATGACACTCCGTGTACATATCGGGTACTACTCTTGGAGCTACAAGGTAAATGTATAGGGAAGACCACTGCATTCCCTTATGAAGGTGTTGGTGAGAGCGTCTGGTCTTATCAGGTGCCTTGGCAGCCATCGTAAACAGTCAGGTAGAAACTGATGGAGGGAAAACAGTAATCCCTTTAAATTCAATTTTGTTTTCTGGGCGGGTGAATCGATTGTCTATGATATATATATATATATATATATATATATATATATATATATATATATATATATATATATATATATATATATATATATATATATATATATATTGTGTGTGTGTATATATATATGTGTGTGTGTGTGTGTGTGTGTGTGTGAGTTTCCGTTGCTGAGTAGATAGAAATGCATGTACACATCGAGACGTGTTAATGTGAGAATAGCCAGCAAGAATACGGTCCAAAAAGTTAGTATTTCTCTCCATGATAATACACATGTTCGAAATGAAAACTGGTTTATGACTTGGTATTGGAATGACCCTTGCTCACGTAATGATTTTGCTTTTTTTTTTTTGATGCACCCTTTTACTTCCAATTAGGATTCAGCGTGGAGTATGGACGATATCGTATCGCCTACGAGCATGAAAATGAAAGACTCAGCTGTGTCCATCTTACAGATAACGCTACAGATCAAGTGGTCTGGTACAAACAGAAAAACAAAAATGGCTCATTTGAAACTATTGGAACACATCCTCATTCACAAAAGGCGAGATTTTTCCTTGTGAAACCGTCGAAAGGACCACTTCCAAGCTTTAATCCCTTTGCCGACCTGATGATACATGACGTGCGTTTACAGGACCAGGGTCTGTACAAATGCAATGTTTTTGGTAGAGCCATAAGTGTCTCATCCTACAATTTGACTGTTTATGGTTTGTATTTCCAAGTTTAAATCGCAGTAAAATGTGTCGAACAGTGGATACCATATGAGGCCGATGAAGAAAAAAACCGTTTCATTTAAATTTAGTTTTCAAGTTTTATCTTTCCTTTGTATTCTGATGGGGAAAATATAGTGGCCGGTGGTATGACTTATCATTCTGCACATCTTTCTGATTAAATATGTCTGTTTATTGACATTCACGATAGCAAATACTCGGCTTATTTCTATGGTGTGCATTCTTTGCTTAGTTGTTGTTTATTAAGAGTTATAACTCAATGATGATGGAACAAAATCAATACATTTTAGGCAGTGCTTGCTTTGATGTAGAGAATCACGGATATACAAAGTCAATGAAAACAAAGGGTCTCGGAAATCACATGCTTGGCGTACGTTGTTTGCTTAGGAGAGCCATGTTGATGTCATTCTGTAAACATTGATGAGTGATTTGCTGTTTTGTCAGTTAAAACACATGCGACTTGTTTCTCCGAGGCATATTGAAAAAAACAAATGAGACCCGATCGAGTTTAGATAAGCATATTTCCTATTTTTCTCTGTCAAGCTGAGCAAAGGATAAGAAACGACAGAACTCCTGTGTGAATATAACATAGAAGGTTGGAGTTTGTTGCATAAACACTGTACCAGCCACTATGTTGATGATGTAAGATATGGTATTATAAGTTTGGGAGTCTAATGAGCAATACATTTTGCAGCACTTCTCGTAATGACTGCTGTTTTTCTGTCTTGCTTGGTTTTGTTTTGTTTTGTTTCTGTTTAGATTTTGGGGGGTTATTTGGGGGTTGGGGTTGGCGAGGGGGGAGGTAGTTTGTTAGACTCCTGCGTCAGATATCATATACGTCTGAATGAGAGCCATGTAAAATAAGATAAACAGAAAATTAAAATTAAAAATAAAATAAAATTAAAAAAAAACACACACACGCCCAACAACTGTATGAATACATTAAAATTTGACGTAGTGTTTCTTAAATAAAAGAAGACAATTTAGATTGGAAGAAAATTATATTGTCTTATATAGCGAAACTGGACAGCTTAATTGCACTTTTTTTCTTTTTCTTTTTTTATCGTTTGATATTTTAATTTTGATAGCTTTCAAAACTTTACCATCTGGTCCTTTTTCATAACAGTTAAGCCGGCATTGTTACTTCTGAATCTTTCAACCGAAAACATGTTCGAAGGAAATGTCACTGCTCTGTGTGTAGTGAAAAGGGTGAAACCTCTTCGTCTGGTGGACATCTATTGGTCGAAGGCTGGCCTGCAATTGAGCGAACATAAAATTAATGAGAAGAGTAACGACGATGGCACCTGGGGTATTGTAAGCAGTCTGACCTTTCCCGTGAGAAGATATGATGACGGTCAAGACATCGGGTGTCATGTCAAATGGGACGGAATCCTGCTCCTTAACATCAGCCAAAAACTTCGTGTATTATGTAAGAATGAATTACATTGTGTTCGAACATGTTAGAGTAAGTGTATTGTCATATATAGTAGACTCTCTGTATAAGTGGGGTAACTAAGTGGACTGAGAAATACGTATTAAAGTCGGCGCGGCCTTGACATGCAACACAAAGACATCACATTTAAAGAGAAATGGAACTGTATATACATTTGCTTGTAATAGGGAGTGGTCTGTACAGGGAGGTCTGAATGGGAGACTGTGCTCCCAAAAACAAAATTTCAGAGTTTATTTTTAGACCTTTTACCACATTACGTGCTTCACGGGTGTAAGACATGCATCACTATGGGTTTGATATTATGGAAAAAATGCTTTTATCAGATGTAGGCTCGGTGAGATAGTTCTTTATTTACTTTTTACAATTAGCCCAGCAGACGTGTCAATTAGCTGAGCTTTACTTTTGGTCCTTTGTCTGCTGTCGGCGTTGGCGTCCGTCAGCAATTCACATTTTCGGCTTTCTCTCAAAAAGTGTCAGCTGGATTCACTTGAAACTTGGTGGGAATGTGGCACGGGTAGCTGTCTGCCAAGTTTGTTCAAATGGTGACAGCACATTGAATTTTTGGACTTGTGAATTTTGTTCGTTCAGTTTTGGCAAAATCTCCAAGTCATCTTCACTAAACCGCTAAGCAAATTGTTTCAAAATCGTATAGGGACACTTCTTGGGATCCTTAGATCTTTAACTTGTACATCAGGTGGCGCTGCGATTTTTTCCATTTTTCCGAATATTTTTTGTATTTTCGCTATTTTCGACCTCTGCTCCAAGAACACCATTTAGATTCCTCTTCTGAAAACCGGTGAAAATGTAGTTTGTGAAAGGGTCAAACTTAAGTATTCACTAGGTGAATTTTTTTCGCATCTCTGATTTTTAACGAAGTTTTCAATTAAGGTTATCGCTTAATTCGTGCATTCCAATGATTGCAATGCGAGTCAATGTGGATTGCGATGGTAAGTCACATTTTTAACCCTTTATCCAATCATTAACCAGATTATCTTCAAACTGGGCGAGGAAGTACCTTGGGTATATCTTTACCAACTTTCTTCAAATGGTCAAGCTCTTGGGATCTTTGGAATTTTATGAATTTTACTGTTCATTTAATTTTCAGCAATTTTTTTACAAATGTTCTCCAAAACTGCCAAACCAATTGCTTTAAAATTACATAGGGGCACTTCTGGGGACCTCTGTACCTCACTTTGTTCAACAGGTGGTGCTATTTTAATTTTGGCTTTTTGCATTTTTTTTGTCTGTTTTTACTTTTCTTGACTTTTTTTCTCCAAAATCCCTAGTTAGATTCTCTTCAGACTTATTGCAAATGCATGTGAACCTGATATCTACCTGATTTGTTCATTAAACAGTAATTTAGAGTTTCAAAAGGGTAGGATTTTCGCGATGACTGCATCAAAAATCTTGACAATAGAATAGGCTAGTGCGTCAATGATGGTAGTATCTGCTATATGCTGGTTTGATAGTATTGCTTTTATTAAAGATGTGATTCGTTTGATAGTTCAGTAGCCTCTATATCCTGTCCGTATATGTGCATGCAATAAAACTGAGCAACAACATGCATGTGATGATAGCACTTTCTCATATTACTTGCGAAAGCAGGGGTACGTAACAGGTTTTTATGCCACGTAAAAGTGGTCAAGGATCTCGCATGAACTCAAGAAACAAGCGACTTACCTTTTCGTTTGGACTGCTGAGTCTCGCCTGGCACTTGGCAAGGTGACTGCCGTCTTGCAAGTGTCAATAAAGTGACGAAACAAAATTAATACTCTGGTTATGATCACAAGATACAATGTAACTATTTTGATACATATTAAACAACAGTGACAAGTCCTATCTACAAAGCAGAACCATGCTAAGACCAAGTAGAAAAAAGACGCAACTGACTTGGAGACACAAAACTTGTTTCACTTTGCCGGCTCTGAATACCGCATCTGCCCTGACTAACACCCTTTGCGTAGGTAAATTTTCAATGTCTTTTGCTTTCACATTAATCAATTCTCCATAGGTTAGATAATCTGTTACAAATCCAAGGCTGAGTTTTGGTATAACGGCAAGTTTGTCAGTCCATTGGTCGCCACAACCCTTCCATATGTCTGCAAAGTTGATACATTCATGACCGGCAGCTTGATCTGATGTTACTTTTTTTTTGCGTTTGTTGTAAACAAAATCCTGTGAATGAGGCTTGCTTTTTGCCCATTCTTCTTTTTCCTAAGATTTTGTAATATTTCCTTCAGTTCTGCGTTTGTTTGTTTGTTTGTTTGTTTGTTTTTTTTTTGGCGAGATCGCCCTCTGTATACATGTTCTCAGCCATAGGAAATACACTGTGAGTGAATGGGCTCGCGTATCCGACCCCCCCAAAGCAATTTTGGCCGCGAGAGGTCTCTGAATATCATTTGGAACTGCAACGCCGCGTGGTGGCGGCAAGGACTGAATTATAGTAGGATACTTCCTCAAATTGCTTAACTTTTCTACACAGGACACAAATAATTAATTTAACTGCTGTTGAAATGGAGTTCTACTTCAATTCACTTGTATATTTCATGCGCAATTGCCTGTACAGGATACCTTAAGCTCCATCTGCAACTATTTTGCATAGCTACAAAACACTACATTCATGAACATTTAGTCTCGAGAAGAAAATCCCCTCTGAGTCGCAAGTCACACACAGTAATTTTCGATACGAGAGCCTTCGATATTAATCTGTTCGTTGCCTCGGCTCTCAAGTACAGACACGTTTTCTTATCAACAATTCAAAAACTTGTACTTTATGAATCACAAACATTTTGCTGGTGCTATATCTCTGTTCCTGGTAAAATAGACAGTAGACGAAAGAAACAGCTATAAATTACCCCCAGAACCTTGCGCTTTCCACCCAAAAAACTGTCACACAATTGGATATAATGCATTCTGACACAGTGTGTCATAAAAATTAGTTTCTTTTCACTTGATAGGTACGGTTGGAGGATTTCTGCAGTAACATGGCGCGAAAGGATATCTATTTGATCTCTCGTGAAATGTCCTTGTCCTCGAATAAAATTATTCCTTTTGTATATTGTTTCTATTTGCTATGAATTATATAATCTCAGATCATATCAAAAGTTATGAAGAGTACTTCTACTTTTGGTGAAATATTGCTGCAATATTCTTTATCAACATGAGAAACTTTGACATCTAAATGACCGCTGAAGTCTCTGAAATCTATGGCAACACAACACCTCTCTGTGTTAAATTATTTTGTAAACATCGACAATTGTGAAAAACAAGTCTATACATTAACATTTTCACATGTATCTATAATGATTTTGTTCGCATCTCGATTTATGAAAAATATAAAAAGCATTAGCTATTGTTTAATATGCACTAGCGTTTGGAAGACATGGTACAAATTTCAGATCAGTCCCAGTGACGCCGAAAAATACAATGTCATCACACTTGAAACTTCTGATTTTCCGTACCAATCATATTTTCAAACCTTAAACACTATTGGTGAGCTTTTGAAATACACATAATTTTTACCATATGTAGTTACAATCCGAAGGCTCGACAGACAGGTAAAAGCACACGGGAAAGGGGAGGGGATGTGATTCCATTATTTGTCGCTATGATTCAAAAATCAATACGGTGTATTACTCTCTTTTTTTTAATTCGTTAATTGTATTTAGTTCAGATAAGAACTTCTACATAATATGAAACAGAAAATATTATCTGTGCATAAAACATAAAAGGAAAATTCAGTGATGATAACAGATACCAAATGAGTTTCATGTATGTATTCCTAGGTTAATATTTAACGTCGACTCACTGTCAAAGGATGCGTTAGCACTTCATTCTGATACACATCTTTTGTAAACGTGTTTGCAGATCCTCCGATAGTGACAATGACTGTGAGTCGGAAGAAAATTGTGGAGGGGGGAAATGTAACTATATACTGTTTGGCCCGAAATGGCAATCCAAGTATATATAAATACAAATGGCCTACTTTGAGGGCGTTCAACAAAACTAAAATTTTGAAAGAATCAAATACTATGCAGATTTTCAACATCAACAGGACATTTCCAAAAAAGATTTCTTGTGAGGCCGCAAATATTGCCGGGAAAGATAGCTGTTCCATGTCGCTGAATATTTTATGTGAGTACAGACTACAACGATCCACTAGATTGCAAGTATATTTATGTCTGTGTGCCAACACAAACATATTGTTTTTCTAGGAATTCTTTCTTTCTTTCTTTCTTTCTTTCTTTCTTTCTTTCTTTCTTTCTTTCTTTCTTTCTTTACAAGTAAATTTGTCCGACATTTCATTTCAAAAGTATTACACGTAGAAACTGCAAACTTGGCACAATAATATTTTTATACATGAAGTCTCGCCTTTTGATAAAATGAGGTCATGGTTTTCACAATTATGCAAATCAGGGTTAATTAAAGTTTTAAATCTTCAATATCTTATATACTGTAGCAGATGTGGTTCCAAGTGTAGGGGAGTTCTATCATAGCAAGGTAAACGTCATCTCAAATGTCAAGGTCATGTCAAGGTCAAAGGTCAATTTTAGGCCAAAATGTCATTTTTAGGTCAAGGTTTACTTCAGGTTGAGGTCATCTCAAGGTCAAAGGTCATTCCAAGGTCAAAGGCCACTTTCGATGGTGGCTTTCTTCTGGCCATAACTTGGTCAATTT
This sequence comes from Hermodice carunculata, assembly GCA_964020975.1. Lineage (NCBI taxonomy): Eukaryota > Metazoa > Annelida > Polychaeta > Eunicida > Amphinomidae > Hermodice > Hermodice carunculata. Next base: position 16,753,495 of record OZ026622.1, on the reverse strand, counting down.
CTATCCAATTTTGATCAAGGTGGACTCAATTTGTAGCCATTGTAACACTGCACATTTTTGAACTTACATATGACCTCTAAAGGTCAAAGGTCAAGGTCATTTGGACCTTTGAAAGTTTCATCCAGTCATAACTTGGCCAATTTCCATCAAATTCGAATCATGTTGGACTCAAATTGTAGGTATTGCAACACTGCACATTTTTATAAGAACATGTAACCTCAAAAGTGCAAAGGTCAAGGCCACTTGGCCCTTTGAAAGTTTTATCTTGCCATAACATGGTCAATTTTCATCCGATTTGGTTCATGTTGGGCTTAAATTGTTGGCATTGTAACACTGCAATTTAAGTGTGACCTGTAAAGGTGAAAGGTCAAGGTCATTTGGACTTTGAAATTTGCATCCAGCCATAAGCTTAATGTAATGTGAAGTACCAAGGGATCAAAGTTGTAGCATTTAATATTTACAACTTTGGAATGCATACAGAGAGATTTACTTTGAAGCAAATCTTCTTTTCTAGTCAATATATCTTTGTTCATTTCATAATGATGAATAATAATTGCTGGTGAGAGAAAGGACGGACTAAATTTCTAAAGATAAATGCACTGCATGAATTTGAATCATGTATCAAAGAGTGGACCAAAAGTCTTTGCTCGGTTCGTCTTTTCTTCGAACATAAAATTGGTCCAATGAATATTTTGTCAGATGTGAATTTAATCGGATGACAAATTGTCCAAAACTATAATTGATCAATTGTCAGTAGATTTTATCACGGTTCGGGAAAAGGTGCCTTCTGTCAACAGTTCATTCTACCTAATGTGCATTCGACAGTTCGGCTTTAACAACTTGCCGCCTAATCAGTCCCCTCAACTGTCGTGCACCCGAGTCTATTATATAATACAGTGTCAGAGAAAGCATTCTGGCAGGATGTGAGTGAGCAATAAAAATCTGGTATTGCTATTGCATTTAATATCTGATCCAAATGCATAGTTTACTGAACTTTACTTCTAAACTTCATGGATATAGAACAGCCGCCTGGCGAAAACAAACATTCTGTGCACTTGAATGGCACACTATTAATACATGACTCGCGGTATATATTTATTTTCTGTAAGCTATTGATTCATGTTTGATTCTGTATTTTTTTTTTTTTTTTTTGTGATCTTTTATACCAGATGCACCGCAAGTTCAAATCATCGTGTCAGCAAATCCTGTTACAGAAGGGCACAACCTCAGCATGAGCTGCCAAATTATTGCTGGTAACCCAAAAGCTAGAACATTTAAATGGCAGCATCATGGTAGAATAATAGGACACACGGCTGTACTTCTATTGGGTCCCTTAAAGATGAAATCGAAAGGGCTATATACATGTGAAGCATCAAACGGTGTGGGAATTGGAACTATGTCTATATGCCTGTCTATAAAATGTAAGTCCAAACTCGCAAAATTTGGCGTGTATTTTGTCTGTCGTCCCTCATATATATATATATATGTGTAATATGAGGGACCAGAATAAGGCGTCCCTCATGCGTTAGCTTTGTGACATTCGTGACGGGTGACTTACTCCAATGTTGTGTCGTACTGAAATTGAAGACCTTATTGAGTACAACCGTATTTATGTGTTAGCTAAGTTTACTTATTTACTTTTTCTAATATTAAAAGTACAACCTGTTTAAACTGTATACCACGAGTACGAAAATAAATAAATAAATAAATAAATAAATAAATAAATAAATAAATTAATAAATTAATAAATTAATTAATTAATTAATTAATTAATTAATACATAAATAAATAAATAAAAAAATAAATAAATTAATTAATTAATAAATAAATACATAAATAAATAAATAAATAAATAAAAAATAAATAAATAAATAAATAAATAAATAAATAAATAAATATTCTATGTGTGAGGGTGCATAACCATTTTCTAGAGTGAAATTCAAAAGTAGTAACTCAGTATAGATCACATGACCTAAACATTGTTACAGGTAAATTGGGACGCGGCTGCATCAGAGACGTGATGCATTGACATTCAATCTAATTTGCGCGAGCGATGTTTGGTTATACGTCACGCGTGACGTGGAATAACCGCGACGAATGTAAACAAACAGGGCACACCAGGTCGGCGTTGAAAGTCTTGCTAATTATTCTTGTTAATCTGACTTGGGGAATCGCTTCAGTACCAAGAGGGGAGAGGGCAAATTGTTGCTGTGACACATGTTGTGTAGAAGTAAAATTCATTGTTTAGTTGGGCTGTGGTCGCTGCACGCGTCATTGGTTTAACCGTTTATTCTGAGACAGTAGGATCCATCAGGGATCAAATGTTGCATATGAAATGCAGCGCTCTTACTGTCAAGTTTAACGGGCCGTGAACAGCATGATTACCCGTTACATTTGAAAATCTCAATACATTACCAAGGTAAGAATTATAAGGTTGTAATAAGTCATAGAAATAGCGGTCACTTTGTCGGCTTATTTCAAGTTGCTTATTTTTTCGGCCACCTATTTCCTACCATAAAACTACATATATTTCCCTTACAGCCAGGCCTTTCCTAAATGGATCTTCGACAATTTTTTATTTGGTTGACGGGAGAGCCTTTCTTAAATGGGATGCCCCAAATGGGCCCTATTCTGATTTTACACTGGAATACTGCAGAAAAGGCAGTCATCGAAGCTGCAAAAATATATCACTGCCACATCATGTTAAACAACATGCTCTGTACGTTGGAGACGGACCTGTCATCTTCAGACTGTGGGTAAACAATGGTACTGATGTGGTAGCCGGTCCAGTATATTTTCGAAAATCTAGATTTAAAGGTAACAGATTTGATATATCAACTACCCAGTATTTATGTACACGCATTGACATTCTTATTTTCATGTCAAACACCTTAATAGTTCATCTTATGCATGTTTCAACTTTATTTAGATTCTATTCATGAATAAATTCATGGTTCTCGTAGTATGTATTGAACGACAATACAACCTCGTTCTTTCGATATGTTCTTCAAGTCTGTTGAGCTAGTATAAACATCTCGCCTAAGGTACACTTGTTTAAATTGCATTAAATATAGTTTTTTTATTACTATTTGAAAAGTGACGTCATGGCATGCTCTTTTATCAACGTAAGCTATTTTTGTATCATGTGTAAAACTGACCCAATAAAAGCATTCAAGTTGTATGTTTTTGGTTCAAAAGCATGACCATAATGCGCTGGAGAACACACACACACGCACGCTCACACAATATGAATGATATTACATCTCCAATTTAGTCTTGAGCCAATATTGTTTTGATATGCTCCATTACAAGTGTCTGGTCTGATGGATTCTTTAAATGCACATCAGTCTTTAGCAGACCTGGTTATGACATGTTCCTGATTTTGAATCAATGAAAAACCAAGTACAAGATAATAAATTAAGCACATTTCGTTTCCAACAGGTGGTTTGAGGAGCTCTTGATATATTTCATAGCCACTAAAAATAGGTGTTACATTTCCGCACGTTAATTGGTTACATGTCCGTGTGTCTAATTAAGGCCAGGTTAATTATGTGTTATTTATAAACTGTTTTAAGTCAAGTTTCATGTTTATGAATTTTAGTATTATGTGGCGTCATCAAAGAATCGGGACGTAATGGTTTGCACTTGAAACTTTCATCAACTGTTTTGACAGATCTCTTGGGGGATCTGTATAGAACAATGTATTCTAGAATTTCACATTGTGTATGATTTGAAACATACAAGCAAAACGGCCATATGCCACATTTCGTGACGCTGTACATTAGAACTCGCGTAGCGGCGGACAGCCAGGATACACTCGGTGGTCCGCCTGCGGCGGACTTCACCTCGTGTATCCTGGCTGTCCGCCGCTACGCTCGTGCCATGTAGAACGGTCGGCCAGGCATTCACACTCGCATAGTTTTATTATTTTATTGCACATTTTATCATGATGAGCATCAGTTCTAAGTTGCCATTGGCCACATTAGGCCGGCTTCCCCGTCACTAATTCCTATTATACCATACCTCCTTTGTTTTCTCAAGGGATATATATGTCACCTGCTTACACATATATCACTGCTTTAATTTCCGTGGCTAAATTTCAACACAGGACTGATTTGCTTTGGTGAATACATTTTAAAATGCATTTATATTCATGGAAACAAAGAAGGCATGGTATAAAAAGGATACATCCCTTGTTCTCGTGATTTATCTGAAATACTGCATTTTTAAATCATTTTAAAAACCAGAATTCCAGACAAATCTCTTGAACTTGGGATGTGTCCTCTTCATAAATCCCGATCACATGGATCAGCCGTGTGAAAGCATCACCCGAGAAAAGTACAAAAATGTAAACTTGCATAGACGCACTGACCGGCAGAAGTTGAGTTCTGCTTGATCTGTAGTGTTCCTTCTTGCAATATGTGTTTTACCCGATTTTGCGCTTATATGCTAGTTGGTAATGCTCATTATAATGAGAAGGTTCCGCAACATGTGTGTAGACTGGTTGCCTGGGATATATCACGACAAGAGTTTGAAGGGAGCAGACCATGATATATCCCTCAGCCCTCTGGACTTCTGTGTATATATATATATATATATATATATATATATATATATATATATATATATATATATATATATATATATATATATATATATATATATATATATATATATATATATATACATATATATATATATATATATATATATATATATATATGCTCCTTTTCTTCGGAAACCCTATTCGTGATATTTCCCTTGAAAGCAGTTTAAAATTACATCTAATAAGTATTTACATGTACGGTACGCACGGGAAGATAGTCATGGTTTTTCATTTCGGGGCATAAACAAATAATAAATTGGCCTTGTGACATTGTTTTCTGATAAGTCCAAAGATAAATTGACAGAATGGACTTTTAACAATACAAACAGGCATACTGTTCAACAGTTTGTATCGAATGATTCGGTCGCCTGAGTTGCCTTATATCTCAGCTGATTTGCCAGTCAGCCGTGGCTCTAAGATTGACATTCCTTTGTCCGCCCTTCGTCTGCCCACAATCACAACGTCGACTTCTCCTCCAGAACCTTAATTTAGATCCTCTTTAAACTTAGAGAGATTTTACCTTATGTGGGTCTCTGCCAAGTATGTTCAGGAAGTCATGGTCCTGTGATTTCTTGATTTGTTGTTCATTATTATCATTATCGGTATTTTTGGTTGCGAATTATGCGCCAGCATAAGAAAATGTGCTCTTCAAATTGTGACTCTTGAGGCCTTGTGTGATCACAAGTCCGTGGTCCAAAACTGAAAATTTCTGGCCATTAATTTTGGTTGCATGTGTGGTCCAAAATCGTTTTATTCTTTTTACAATTTCCCACGAGCGTTTATTTCTTCTGTCAAAAGTGGGGGTGCGCTGCAATTACGGAGTGTTCTACATTTAAGGAAAGAAAGAAAAGAAAGAAAGGCAGTAAGAAAAAAGGAAAGAGAAAAAGAAAGAAAGAAAGAAAGAAAGAAAGAAAGAAAGAAAGAAAGAAAGAAAGAAAGAAAGAAAGAAGAGAAAAAGAAACAAACCTGTGTGAAATTAACATGTCAGTTACTGGAGATGATCCTGTTGTTTATATTATTTGTCGGAATATGAAGCGAGAATATTCGAGGCACACAATCTTACGGAACAATAGGCTGTGGCAAGGTCTATTGCCACATATCTTGCTAATGGTGGGTCCTGAACCAATTGTCACTTTTGAACACCTAATATAAAATAGTTCAGAAAAAATATTAAACAGTTCAATACCACCCACATTCATGAATTCAATCAAACAATGAGAGCAAAGTCAAACATAAATACAAGGCTGAGTGAAGGGCCACAAAAAAATCAACATCCAGCTGCCAATACCAATGTGAAGCAAATTTCACTCCTGACTTGAGAAAGTATCAAGATAGTTTGGTTTTTTGGTGTTTTCGATTTGACCTTGCGAGAACGTTAAGTGACATAGACCATGTGCGTTCTTTTGATGCAAATTTGAGTGTTGTTTCGATTATTGCAAAGGACACGCTGATTTTTTTAAAACTAGGCATAGTACATATCACAGTGGGTAATGTGGTCTTCATGACTCGTGGTGATAATTGTTCAGAGAAGGTCTCTGTGCCATTTCATGTGATTATTGCTCACTGAATTTCTCGATAGCCATTGGCGTAGATAATGGCTCACTGCAATTTTGATTGGCATTGGTTTTGATTCCCAAGGAGTGAGTGCCCTCAGTTTATTTTATATGGTTCTTGCTGGTGATTACTATCGTATTGGCTTTTCCCCATCACTTTACGAAAAGCCTTGGCCAGATACATTGTTCCAAGTCTAGACATCTGGACACGGTCAGAGACAAAATATTTTTCCTCAGCCACTACGCTGGTGAGCACAAAACTCTAATATCTGTCTCTGCCAGGTTTTCAATGTTTTTGTTCGGTGCTGCTCTTGCGCTTCTCTGTTGGTCTGCAGCCATCTTAGCACATTGTGTGTGGTGCATTCTTCAACCCTGATACCATCATTTCAATGCATCCCCTATATGTCCCCCTGACATTAACTTAGTTCTAACGTTGTCCCTTTTACTTTAACGTATTCAGTCCAGGAGTTTGCCTAGGGAATATGTCAGTAACAGAGAGCTGCAGGCGTCATGTAAATCGGTTACCCACTGCGTGGCAATGGATTCAGCTCAACGTGTTTGCCATCGTGATTTACCTGTCCATGGACTTGAATAATTTCTGTCCTTTCGCTCTATTTCATTTTTTGTTGTACCATGCTGTGACGTGTTGGCTGTGCGGGTCCCCCTTGTAACACCACATACCTTCTGTTGGATGTCACATACAATATGGGTACCACTAAATGCTGAATCTGTCGATATTCTGGCAATTGAATCGAACGCTAAACGTGTAAACATCTAATTAAATGCTAAAGGGCGTTTATCTCCGATTATTTTTCATATAGATTAACAAGTACATATAAATTACATCAGTTTGGGCAGTTCTCAGCCACTCGATGTTGACAATTTGTTTTTGAAAACTTACTTTGTACATTGTAAGTCTATTGAGGTTCGTACATAAATCAAGTTTTTAAAACATGCTAATATAATGCATACTACTCTTTTTTTTTATCTGTTTTCCACCGCTAAGTATTTTATGATAAACATATCCATATTAAATGGTTACAGATACAAAATAGGTATAATGCCTGCCCAAAAAGTCTGTTTAGAAAGCATGTCTCTGATTTATTCTCTCTACCCTCCTATGGATCATTCAGGGAACCTTATATCGCGTTTAAAAATGCTACGTCCACCGCCACCCACCTTACGTGTTTACATATGCATGCTAATGTCTCCAGTTGTATTTGAATATAGTGCTGTGCAGCCATATACATAGAGGAAGAGATCCAAAGACATTCAAAATCAATGTAAGACTATAGGTACAATATTATTCAGGACTAATTTAACTCCCAAAGAAAATTTCAGTTTCATATACATTGTCAAGCATCTTCATCAAGTCATAACATGATAAACAATGAAATCGGGGAAATATTGCCTTTCAGCATTTGTATAACCAGTAACATGTGTAAATAACAAAAATTTAGTTTATGTTCCATGATGAAATAATGATTATATATATATATATATATATATATATATATATATATATATATATATATATATATATATATATATATATATATTTATATACATTATATATATTTATATATATAAAATATATATTATATATACATATATATATATTTATATATATATTATATATATTTATATATATTATATATATTTATATATATTATATATATTTATATATATAATATATTATATATACATATATATATATATATATATATATATATATATATATATATAAATATATATATATGTATAACGCTACTGAGCTATAAAATCCGTTTGGACACATTGTCAGCAGTCTGTCGTTGAGAAACTTTACATGTTGGACATCTGAAACATCGTGGCTTTGAATAATTAGTTTTTGCACATTGAGGTTTCACATGTGTTTTTCTGCCTAGTTTATGGAGTTGACGATGAAATTACTATGTTGTTTCTATGCTTGTTTATGTAGTTAAAATACAGATTTCTGCTTCGAAGAAGTACCAAGCCAATTGTTTTGAGAGTATACAGGGTTATATGCTGTCACATACATCATATTATTGCCATCAGATGGCGCTGTGATTTCTTAAAATTTAATTTTGTTTATTGTATTTCTTTTAATAAATTTATTTTATATATTTTATTTATCTTCAAAATTATGTGTGTGTGTGTGTGTTTGTTAATGTGTTAAGGCTAGTTTCGATTTGTTTTTCGAAACTACTGAGCATAATTGCTGGAAAAAAATGGTCCAACTATAATCCGGCTAAAGATGTTTAAAATTGGCGAAAGTGAGGAGAATATATTAATTTTGACTAAGTTGTGGGATATCAAACTTTAGGACCACGTGTCGGTTTGTGATGCTGCTGTTGAAGCATACATCAGGGATGCAGCTCATATATCGCAATATTGGGAAAACTGTTACATAATGCTAAACTTTTGAACACAGATGTCCGCCTTGTGGACCTACATCAAATTTGTGAAGGACATGAAGATGCAACTATAATATATTTACCTATAGGGATGCATAAAGTGTTAGTACCAATCACTTTTTTCTTTCTTTGTCCTTTTTTTTTTCTTAAGCCAACTCAGCAAATCTGACATACATCTTTATATCTGTTATAGTGGATCCTATAGACATTAATAAAAACTAAAAGGGTTTATTGTAGTGTTGGTAATTTTGACGTTTAAATACCTTATATACATACATATATATATATATATATATATATATATATATATATATATATATATATATATATATATATATATATATATGGCATATTACAAATATTACAAATTATTGTAGCAGGTCGCACTCGTCTAGGGCAAAAAGCACTTCACAAACAAAAACATACTTTAGTTGTGTTGCAACTGTTTTTTTTTTTACATCTGGTTTTCCAGTACTTTAACTCCAATATTACTGTTAATCAATAAAATACAAATGAATGATCCGAATGAGATGTGGAATAGGTAAAGAAGTATAAAATATCATACTTTGGCCTCATTTATCACCAAACTTTAAATTAATGAAAAAAAAAACTGACGAAAAAAGAATCAAAACAAACCTACGCATGCAGTATACAAACACTTGAGTATAAGGCCTCTGTTGTTATTATTATGTTCTTTGCATGTACATCTGACATTCAGTTAAGTTCTGTAGTCCAATACAAGGCATGCGTAATAATTTTGCGTCACAACTGCATACATGGTTATCTTAGTAACCATAATCTGGCGAGATACGGAGAGATGCCTGTGTGAGCACTAGCCTTTTGTGGAAATATCTCAAATCCAATGTAGGAAGTACTATGTGAATATGACTTTGACATTTGTGAAGTTACATTTCTCTCAAAGACACGAATTTGGTGATAAAGGGGCAGCCCTGCCTGTGACGGTGATATGTCCGCGTGTCCTCCATGATTGACAGACGTGCTCTCCTTGCTTTGTGGCGGGATATTACCATGCATGTCTCGTATTGTAACTTCCGTACTGGGATTACGCTGAGCACAGGTCATAAACACATTTCACAATTTCCTCGCGAAGTGTCACAGTTTGAATGCGTGAACCCCCTTTGAACGTACATCAAGAAAGGCCAAAAGGTCAGCGCACATTAAGCTTTTGACTTTGTAATTACATTTTGAACATTATTACAGATGATACACTTAATAATGTATAGTCATATTCTAATCATGTCAAAGACGTGTATATCGTCAGTTTTTTAGCGTTAGCCTCTGGTGCCGTCGCTTTTTTTTCGCGAAGTGTAAATAAAAATGAAAGACGTTTTGTTTATTCTATATTGATGAATTGGCAGGCGATATTTGCTCAGGTGTTATGAATAAAAAATTGCGGTATTAGTGTATTTATTGTCGCCACATGCACTACAGAGCTCACCAATTACAATCACAGCTAGGCTGCGATGAATCTGTTGTAAAGTGCCCTTAGTGCCTCCACTGCTGAGATATTTTTGCTTCATTGAGTGAATTTTACTTTGCACATGAAATGTAGCAAATTGAAGGAACAGGTATTTCGCGGACTTAAATGGTCGCAAAATGCTGCATTTCCGGTTGACATCGAGATAATGTCCTGTGAGGGTAGTAAATCTAAGTATTGAGACGTAGAATGTACTTCTTGCGGCGTGTATTGGGGGAGATTGTCGGCTGCAAATCGGCAAAAAGATTTACGAACTGCAGCTCTTATTGCTCTTATTTGACTGTTGTTCCTTCCTGAAAACATTTAATATTGTGTTGAGGGTCCGGCTTTCCGCTACTCTGAAAGACGACAATCCATTGGCTAAAAGTTAATGCAATATTTGAAAGGTTTCAGTTGTTGTTGAGACACCTCATTCTCTTGGCTAACGATGATGGGATGCAGATAATCATATAGCCTCTGTGATAATTAACTCTGACATATGATCACATGGGCCAATAAGAAAAGCGGTTTCAACTTTCCGATTAACATAATATCATTATCATTGTTACTTTCGCCCAGTTCCGTAAGGCGAAGCATGCAGCTACCTTCAATATTGTAGTTTAAATATTGCAGAACTTGTCCTTGCTATGACACCGCAAAGAGAAATGGCACACAAGGGGCAAAAATATACATATTACCTCAATATCAGACACACACAAAATATGAACAAAATTTAACATAAGATTTAAAGCAAAATACTGACTGCTTGATTTTGCTTTTAACAGAAAAACCCCAAACGTAAGATTGCTGCTTTGAGATTTCTAGAAGCCACTGATGCAGCAGACACCCGTGGTATGGGTGTACGTGCATGATGATGCAATAGCATTTCTGATTGGAAAATGTGCAGCCAACACAATACTGCAACATTCTTGGCACCTTGTTTGGGTACAGAGTCTACATTATTTTAACAATCAATGGTGAAAGTGACAAAGTTAACCACCACCAACCACACCGCCACCCAAAAATTGTAAAGTGACAGTCAACTTTTATTTTCATTCTTATTTCGAGGGTCTCTTTTTCATTAAAATAAATCCTGCAATCCAATTTAAAAGAAAAAAGACTGAGGCCTAACGTATAGTGTTTCCTATCTGTGATTTATCCCTTTTTCCAGGGGGATTCAAGACAGGAGAATGATAAATATCCACAAATGCAAAGATTGACTCTACAATACACTCTTGATATTCCTCACATGTAGTTTTGTAGCCTTTCAAATATCCTCACGGCCACTTGGATAAAATGACGTTTCCATACCCGCTTAATTAGTAATTTAGCAATATTCTGCAAGGAGACAATCTGCACTTACCCTTCGATTCAATATCAGATATTGCCACCAAATTATCTGTGTCTACACTTATCCATAGGTTATGTTGATAATAGTCTTTAGTGCTTTAGCTCCGTGTTGATGCATAATTGTCTGAAAGCGGGTTGTCAGGTGGAAAAATGCAAGCAAGGACTGTATGATGGGTGCACTGGCCTTTCATGTCTTTTTGGTTGAGGCCGACAAAACACACATGCATCGCCTGTCGAAAACTATGAGGTCGGAAAAAACGATGGCACGGACTTATGTGAGTGCAAGACGCTAAAGCGACTTCAACCAGATGTATTGTAGATTGATTCGCTTTGTACTCGATAGATGTCTACAGGTTATCCGCTATGACTATCAAGGATACTGGTGTGCAAGCATGTATGTGTAATGTTCTTCAAAACTATGAACTCGATCCACTTCGAAATATGTAAAGAAGGTGTTTATGAAGCCTTTACCAGATTTCTACAATCGCCACGCCCCAGTGACTTTCGCCCTTATTTTTTTTTTAATTTTGGAGACAACCTTTAGAAATTTTACCTAAAACCACTTGGTTAATAGCTTTAGATTACAAACACTTCTGGGTACCCTATAGTGGGGTGAGACTTAGTTTGAGATAAATGTCAAGGTCAGCTGAGGACGGCCTATTGACACATATGCTTATCTTTCACTTTGAACAATATACAGTTTGTGCATGTAGTATTTCAGTGGAATCGAACATATTTTTGTTTGGTTTTGTTTGTTTGTTTTGTTGTTGTGTGTGTGTGTGTGGGGAGGGGGTCACTTGCTTTTGTTCTTTGTTTGTTTGTGTTTTTTTTTGTTTGCACATTTTTTCTGTGTAAACATAAGCATGTTTATCAAAATAATATGAGCCTAGACCTCTGGTAAAACTAGAAAACCTGAAGTGAAGCATCAGTCAAACTTCCCCTCCCAGGAATAATTTTGGGTATGCATGCACTGTCCCTGACGCGCAGGCACTCTATTGACTTCTAAGGGCACAGAATTGTCAACTATGCGAGCTGACGTCGATATTTGTTGTGATACACATAGCCGAATGTTTGTCATTTCGAGGTTTATAATAAAAGATTATAATTACATAATATTAAAGTTACCGCAACTGTTATGCCATTGCAGTAATAAAAACCAACATCTTTTGGGGGGTGGGGGCTGATTTTTTACAATTTAACCCCTTGGGAGAAAAACGCGGATGTGCACGTGACTGCATCACCCAGGCAATTGAATGAATCGGTGTGAATAAGACATACAGCATCACTGTGTAGTCAAATTATGAGTATTATATCGGAATACATCTATTTATGCCCGAAGTTGTAATGTAATTCCCTAAAGTTTCTGTGGCCCACACAGGTATAAAATTACCTACGACAATTTGGTTTCTTACTTTTTTTATCTCTGCTGGTGCCGGACCCGCAGCTCGCAACTGTCTTTTTAGGGATCAAAAAATCTGCAGCTGAAGTTCAACTTAGCTAATCTCGCGTTGTAACTTAAGTTAAATATATCAATGTCAGCCGAGGACGGCCTATTTACACAGTCATGTGACTAAATGTTTGGAAAGTTGTAACACCTGAGTTGTCAAAGACATTCATAGTAATATTGTGGGGGTGTAAATACCCTTTCTTTACCCTATTTTTATTTTATCAAATTAACCTTGACCTAAATTTCAGGTGACAAGGTCTGCTTAATGTCTACCGACTTGCAAGATGATCGATGTTGATCGCTTGATTATGTCTGTGTGCCAACACAAACATATTGTTTGTCTAGGAATTCTTTCTTTCTTCTTTCTTTGTTTCTTTCTGTCTTTCTTTGCAGGCAAATTAGTCCGGCATTTCATTTGAAAAGTATAACACGTAGAAACTCCAAACTACACACAATTATACTTCTATAGATGAAGTCTGGTTTTTTTATAATGCGAGGTCATGCTTTTCAAAATCATGCAAATGAAGGTTAATAAAAGTTTTAAATCCTCGATATCTTATATACTACAGTAGATGTGGTTCCGAGTGTATACGAGTTTGATCATAGCAAGGTTAAGGTAATGTCAAGGTCATGTCAAGGTCAAAGGTCATGTCAAGGTATAAGGTCAATTTCAAGCCAAAATGTTATTTTTGAGGTCAAGGTCTACTACAGGTAGAGGTCATCTCAAGGTCAAAGGTCATTTCAAGGTCAAAAGCTACTTTCGATGGTGGCTTTCTTCTAGCCATTACGTGGTCAATTTATATCCAATTTTGATCAGGTTGGGCTCAAATTGTAGCTATTGTATCACTACACATTTTTAAACCTTACATTTGACCTCTAAAGGTCAAAGGTCAAGGTCATTTGCACCTTTCAAAGGTTCAACCAGTCATAACTTGGCCAATTCAATTATAATCATGCTGGACCCAAATTTTAGGTATTGCAACACTGCACATTTTATAAGAACATGTATCCTCAAAAGGGCAAAGGTGGATAAGGCCATTCGGCCCTTCAAAAGTTTCATCTTGCCATAACTTGGTCATATTGGGCTTACATTGTGGGTATTGTAACACTGTGCAATTTACATGTGACATGTAAAGGTCAAAGGTCAAGGTCATTTGGACTTTGAAATTTGCATCCAGCTATAAGTTCAATGTAATGTGAAGTGCCAAAGGATAAAAGTTGTAGCATTTAATATTTACAACTTATGAAGGCACACAGACAGATTTGCTTTGAAGCAAATCTTCTTTCTAGTTCATTTTTTTCTTTTTCATTTATGGAATATCATAACAATGTAAAACCCAGGCCATATAGCCCCACACAAAGTTAGTAAATAATGCGACACACATCTGCAACTCTCCGATGGCTAATTGTTGGGACGTAGAATTGAACAACAGTTCAAATGTTCTAAAATTTTCTAACGTCGTCAGTGCATTTACAATTAAGTAATGTAACATATGATTAATTGGTGTCTTGAATTTGTTTTCTCCAGCCGTGAATTACTGACGAGTAAGCATGCAAATGCACATGACTCGCAGAGTGATCAATAAACTGCATAATGTTTGTAGCATTAAATACAATATTTTAGAAGCAGCGAGTCACGATAGCATGTGTGTGGATATATCCAAAATGAAGTGTGCTTTGGCTTTTAAGCTTAATGGTTTGCAGCTGGCATGGAGTCATAATTCCGCGACTTCCAACTACCGACATTGACGTTTTGCCGGTTCGTGCAATATCTAATAGAACGGCTGCACCTCAGCTGCGTTGATAGCTATACAGGTGCGCTATCATTCCAATATCCAAATATTTTACAGAGACTGTATAGTTTTGGAACGGCTGTGCTCGTGTAACGCTATGCTGATCTGTTCTTTTGGGGTTATGTAAATCTGGCGCTATTTATATTTCTATCCAGCAAAGGACAAACACGGGCCTTGGAAACCGGAAGTAGCCATTTTTATTGTTGTTGGTGTCATCTTACTTGTCCCATTGTGCTTCGTAATTGGACGATGCCAGAGGCAATGTGGCCATGTCGACGGTACGTGATCTTTGCAATAGAATTGTATATTTTAAGTACATCAACAAACGTAAATAATTATGTACATGCACTTAACACACGATTTTTTTTCTCTCTGTCTCTCTCTCTCAGACACACACACACACACACACACACACA